>CM029475.1:63766319-63781350 GCA_017140325.1 Eucalyptus leucophloia subsp. euroa
CTCACCTTTCTAAAGTGATACGAAATATCATAGTCATAATCCTTAATGAGTTCCATCCAGCGACGCTGTCTCATATTCAACTCCGAGGTCTCAACTGACGAGACGCATATACAACAACCCTATCATGTTGCATCAACAAGTAACCAAATCCTTCAAATGACACATCATTGCAGATCTCATAACTTTCAGGACCAGATGGAATGATCAGCACAGGTGCGGTAGTCAGCTTCTGCTTAAGCTCTTGAAAACTACGCTCGCACTCATCTGTCCACACAAACTTTTCTTACTTCCTCAGTAGTCGAATCACCTGCAACGCTGACACTGAAAACCCTTCCATAAAACTTCTGTAATATCCTATTAATCCTCCGAAACTTCTGATCTCTGTCACTATAGTCAATCTCGGCTAACTGTTCACTGCTTTAATCTTGGACGGGGTCTACGGGGATTTCTTCGCTTGAAATCACGTGACCTAGAAGCGCAACACGAGTCATCCAAAACTCGCATTTGCTAAACTTATTGCAAAATCCAATAACACTCAAGGTCTGAAGTACCATCTCCAAATATCTCTCGTGCTCCTCTGCACTCTTCAAACACACCAGGATAACTTCAATGAACACGATCACAACTGATTCAAGTGTCCTTAAACATTCTGCTCATCAGACCCAAACAAACAGCTGGGGTGTCCATTAAACCACACAGCATTACAGCGAACTCATACTGCCATCTCGAGTACGACATGCTAACTTCGGTGTGTCCTTCTTCCTGATCCTCAATTGATGATACCTTGACCTCCAGTCGATCTTGAGGAATATCGATACACAACCACAACGAACCACATTTCTCCTTCATGTACAGAACTGGTGCTCCCCAAGGTGATGCACTGGAATATATGAATCCCCTATCCAATAATTCCTGCATCTGCACCTTTAGTTCTTTTAATTCGAGTAACATCATCCAGTAAGGAGCCTTAGGGATTGGCTCTGCTCCGGATGCTAATTCAGTCACGAACTCTATTTTTCTTTCTAACAGCACGCTTGGCAATTCTTTAGAAAATACCTTAGGAAACTTCTCTACCACGATTATGTTCTCCACATTCGGCTTCTCAATTGACGCACCCATTACAATTGCCATGTAAATTCGATAACCAACAACCTGAACCAAGTCATCTTCAGGGACAATAACAAGGATCGAAGTTCCTCTTCGACTTTCAGTAACTCAAAACTTTCACACGCTAACTGAACAAACCGAATTATATCAATACCACGATTCAAAACAACAGAAAGCTCCTTGAGCCAAATCTTTTTACAAATGACTTCCAAGTCATACTTAAGTAAACCCTTTTCAAGTACAACTATAATCAGAGATTCATCCTTCTATCACCTTTTTACTACTACGAAGATCCTACAACCTTCACTGAAAATTCTGCTGCACTACTCTGATAAAAACATCTCAAAACATTCTTCTTCTGATTGATGCATAGTCAATCCATTCGTACTCCTTTCGCCATCCTAGTGGCGTTTCAACTGTAGCAATAGTGCTTACACTCTCCTGAACTTATACGGACAGTTCCTAACCTGGCGGCCAAGCTGGCCACATTCAAAGCATGCTCCCCTTTTACTCTGACAGCGGACTAACTCAAGCCTCATTTTCATAAACTCGACACGCAATCAGAGAGTCCTCTACCTCTCATCAAGGAACATCATGCACCCTTCCTTGCACTAGGGTCCATTCCAAGTACCCCAATGAACATCCTGAAGCATGCTTCCTCTGTTCTGTCTTATCAACGACGGTGACAGAAACAGCTGTGATTCCATCTGCCTATATGGCAATCCTTGATTAAATGACTTTACTGGCGACACCTGTAATAAGTTCTTTCCCTTTTTCAGCACAAGATGACAGATCCATGTCCTTTCTTACGTACACGACATCCATCAATCAAGTTGAGCACCGACTTTTCAATTCTACTCTTCTGGTTGGGAGAAACAAGGCACCTTTCTTCTGATATCGGCCTTTCTCCCCAATCGATTTCCATCTCTGTCTAAACTGAACCCTGATTCAGATACAGAGGCTTGATCCTCGATCACAACTCCATATTGGGTCTCAACAGGCATGGCAACGACAACGGTCACAACACTGGCAGCGGTAGAAACAACAACAACATCAACGGCTCGGTCTTGAACTTACTAACCCAACAAGCTTCCAATGAACACTGGCGCCTAAACAATCCCGACGAAACTAGGATCATTCAGAGCTGCTACACTCACGGTACCAACTTACGGCGGTACTCTCACACTTGCGCTGGTTTGAGCCTGCGCACTACCTCGGGTACCAACTTTTGTCAGCGTCCTACACCGAGGTATAGGTCATACCGACCTTTTCCAAGGAGTTCTCCACTCCTGGTCACTCATCCTATAGGCTCTTTATAGACGCCTATTTTCCAATTCCAACATCAGGTTAGAATTTGAGTGACCACACAAACAAGCTACCAAACAGCTATCAACCACATGCATCAGCATATTAAAAGCCTTTCCTACTAACTATCCCATGACTCATCGCACCTTATCACTCCATATACAGACCATGCTCTGATACCACTTAAACGGGGATGTCACGCCCCGAACCCCGAGCGCGCCAACATCCCACCATGGTCATTCGAATGCGACATTCCCAGGTAGTGTCGCCGACCCCATTTATTTATTTACGCATGCGGAACGTATTATAAAACCCCTGACAATAAAATACGGGATAGAAAAGCAGGAAACAATTTCACAACCAATCACTTACATAACCCAACGGAGTTACAGACGAAGGCCTATAGTCAAAATTTACAAAAGACTGGCTTTTAAAAATGAACTGTCCTACGACCTACAAGTCGGACACGTTCTCCAATCCTCCTGACTTCACCTCCACAACTCCTCAAGGCCAACCAAAGCTATCTAGCCGCTCCGTCCACCAGGGACCTGAAATTTTAATCCCACAACCGGGATGAGACGATGTCTCAGCAAGTTCAACCCCCTAAACCCCTATTAGAAAGAAAATACGCCCCGGGTGGCCTAGCCACATCACAAAGAAGACTTACCTCACCTCAGCCTTTATCTGCAGGTTAGCACAATTTATATAAACCAACCACGTGCAATTATGATAACCAAACAACCATGGCACAATCACATTATCAAACCATTCAACCACTTGGATCGTCTCAGCGATCAATCGACTCGGCCGATTACATGTCATTCTAGCAAATCAATCATTGCTCTCAACTACGGCCCTACTCGGCAAATTTGAATCAGTGGCATCACGGCCCCACTCGGCGCGACCTTTAACAGGTGGCAATTCACGGCCCCATTGGGCACGACCTCTCATAGGTGGTCCATCCCGGCCTCGCTGGGCACGACCTCTCATAGGTGGTCCATCACGGCCTCACTAGGCACGACCTCTAATAGGTGGTCATTCACGGCCCCATTAGGCACGACCTCTCTTAGGTGGTTCATCACGGCCCTATTAGGCACGACCTCTCATAGGTGGTTCATCACGGCCTCACTAGGCACGACCTCCAATCGGTGGTTAATCACGGCCTCACTAGGCACGACCTCTAATATGTGGTTAATCTTGGCCCAATCTCCCATCAATTCTCACACTTAGGGTTTTCTAAAGAATCCTCATAAATCGCAATCACACTCAATTCGCCACAACCAATCATCAATTTCAAATTCTACATGCACAGCAACGATCGGCACGAAATTCTGAGCAAATAAGGTCCCAACGAAAATTTTCGAATTTTAATAAATAATTAATTTTATTCCGAAAATTAATTAAATAATAATATCCATATCTTTCATCATCCACGCTCAATTTATAATATCCAACCATCAATTTCAAAATCCGAACACACAAGAACGATCGGCACGAAATTCCGAACAACCGGTCAAAAATAATTTTTCCGTTTTTTTAAATAATAATATTTTAATAATTTCGGAATATAATATAATATTATAATTTCCAGAATTTCGAAACAATAAAATAATTCAAAAGTAAAACCCTATTATGTCACATCAAGGCTTTACATTAAAAATAAACATACTTAACTTTAAACTAAACACACTTTAACTTAATTAAACACCATAATCTAATCATCAACCAAATAAACTAATCTAACCACCTAAACTTACTTAACTTAGACTAAGCACACTTAGGCATCATTAACCCTCTAATCAAGATTTAGTGAGTTAAACTCACCGGATTAGCGAGCCGAGCGGACCAAACGACAGGGACGCGAGGAGAACAACTTTTCTCAAAGCGGGCCGAGCATCCGGGCTCGGGAAGGCGGCCAAAACGGGCCAAACGTCCGCTGCATACCCATTTTTTTTCAGCTGCTGTCCATGGCGGTTTGAGGCCGAGGAAGGGTAGATCCGGAGCTTGGATGAGATGGGGAAGAATCGGGGAAGGTTGGGGGGTCGAACCGGACCAAGGCGGGAGCCGAACGGCGGCCGAAGGTGGCCGAATGGCTTCGGCACGAGCTGTTGCAGCAGCTGCGACGCGAGCTAAGGCGGAGAGGAGACGCGAGCGGATCGGCGAGCCCGCGAGCGCGCGCGGGCGGCGCGGGACGGACGCACGGCGGCGGCGGCGACTACGACGTGCGAGCGGGTGGCCGGCCATGGCTGCTCTAGCTTCTTCTCTGCAAATTTTTCTGGTCTTCGCACAATGAAGATGGAGGAGAGAGGCAACGGGAGAGAGGAAGAAGAGAGGAGGAGAGAGAAGGAGCGGGGGGCAATTTCTTTTCTTTTTGCCTTTCTTTAATCTAACAAATTGGCCCACCATGACATCATCAAGTGATGCCATCCTCCGCTAACTTCAAATCCCTCCCCACAACAATATTCAATGGGTCCACTTTCATTTTCCGCCGGGGTCCAATTCTTGTACAACAAATTCTCCAATTTCACTTGATTCTCTTCCAATTGAATTAAATTGAAATCCATAAAATTAATCCAATGTCACCACACTTCAATTAACATCTTCACTTGCCCATAGAACCAACTTAAGTCCTAATAGCAATACCAAAGGCGGGCCTACTAATTTACCGGGTCAAATTAACCATTTTCTGATTATTTTGCTGAGAAGCTCGGCTTGCATGAAAAATCTTCCGAAGATAAGTCAATGATCCTAAAATGATTTGTGACACACCCAGACTTCCGATTTCTGAATTCGATCTCAATTCCACGGTTAATTTCACTTTGGCACGATCTAGCGCGGTCCAACCTACCGGGTAGCATTTAGAAGTTTTCATGCATTTGACCGTGGTTGATCATCTCGCTTCACAATGTACATCTTTGAAACATTGGCGACTTTCGGTTGTCGGATAATCTCAAGGTTTCAAATACGGACAGGTACCCAATCGATAGAAAAGTCGGTCCAAAGTGTCGATCGACAAGGATTATGCGATCTGATGGAATCACCCACTCGATCACACGCCTGTCGAGTCGACCTATCTCCGATCTCTAATCGATTTTTAATTGTGCCGTAATGACCCTTGCAGATTAGCTCGGTCGAAAAAAAATCGCTTCCTGGTCAAATTCCGAATCGATGCATTAGAAACTCTTAACGAACTTCACCCGATAGACTAGTTTCACATGAGTGGCCAACTCAAGAAAAAGAACTATATGCGCGTGCCAACGAAATGCCCGTCTCAATTAATTGAAAATAGAATCAGAAAATCGGGATGTCACACTAACTGTCTTTGACAATGGGTAGCCGATTCTACTTTGAGATTTAGCAGCATAACTACTGGCATGAAGCTTCGCTAAAGGCACAACTTAGATCATCTGAGCTTCTTCTCTTACTAACAACGGCTCCTTCTTGGATTTCCAATTCTTCGTAGCTCGTGCTTCTTTCGGACATTTTTTATTTTATTTTATCACAGAGCTTTGATAATTGCAGAGACTGCAAATGGGCTAAAGCAAGTTCCATGTCCACATATTCTATTTGCTTACATCTGTTGCTTTTTCCCGAGTCCTATTAGGTAGACTCTTACTATATCTATTTTGTATTGGTCCATGACGTGACTTCTTAAATTTCATCACACAAAGTACAAAATAATTCACCATCCTCCTGCTCTATCTTTTCTCTTTCGTACAGAGGACGATAAAATGGTTAACAAACTACTCTCGTGGTACCAGTACTCTTTAATAGAAAAGGAAAAGTAATAGCAGATGAACTAAAATTATGGAGCAACAATCTTACAAACAGGTCAAAATTAGATGAAAGCAGAAAATATGATTACCCACATATGATCACATTGTAAAATCAAATCATCCATGGAAAATGAGAATAATATAACAAATACAATGAGCATTTCACTTCTTTATAGATGGAGGCGTCTCCTCTTTCATGGAGCGCCATGTCTTCTTGAGGCTTCTTGATTGGGGTGTACACACATCGACAACGTAATATCTCAAAACCCCAGCAAATAGCTCACACCCGGTTCATTCAAAATGAATCAAATTTCCACAAATTTTAGTATTGTTACACAGTTCTATCGCACCCGACTCTATCTCGCCACTGTAAGAGCAACAAAGTAGCGCCATAATGAGCTAACGCGCCCATGATCACAAAGACGTGAATTATCTGATGGCTGTGACCAGCAAGGTCGAACCAACCTGGTTTTAGCCTCTCAGGAATCCTGCTTACATAAAACAAAGTACCTGTAATGTAAGATAGTACCATGGCTGACTCATAAGCAAGCATGATCGGGCGCTGGGGATTGCTCCAATTCACAATACAGGCATGGATCGCAGGTGCAATACCAAAAAACCCCATGGATGAGAAGAGCATCGCTCGAAACACCCGGAATTTCCCAGAAGAAAGCGAAGGGGCAAGCAGCGTAACAACAGTGAACATCCCCATTGCCGTTATTTCACCTAGGAAGATCAGTTGCCAATGGGGCTCGCACTGGAAAATACAGCAGATTGGGGGGAAGAATGAGGTGATGATCAGGACCATGATGCCAACATAGTCCATCCGTAGCAGTTGGATGTTCAAGTAGTGTGAGTGGCATGAGAAAAGGTAGCAAATGCTGCTCGAGAGGAGGCAGAACATGGATCCGCCTAAGAAGACGAAGAACGGCCACCGTGTCACAGCTGATTGGAGTGAACCGATCTTCATTTCTTCATCTGATATCCGATTCAAGTTCACCAATTGTACCCTGAAAGCTACATTGTGTTAGATGCATCTTAAGACTTCAAAAGACAGCATTCTTTTCGTAAGTTGAATGAAACATTGTTGGCATGCCACTCACCAAAAGCAATTCCTTTTGAGTAAGAGATATTGGTCCTGCACTAGTAGGGCTTGACCTGCACAAGTGGTTTGCACATCAAGCATTGCATAATCTATGAATCTGCCAGAGGGAGAGATGAGGCCAAAATGGTGAAAGTGAATGGGCAGAGCACTAACTGAATAACTATCTAGCTTGCTTAAGCTGATACTTTCAAATTCAATTTGACAATCAGTAAACTACTCTTCACTATAAAAGCTATTTACCACTATAATTAGGTTCAGATAATCTCAGCAGCAGTCAACTTCCAGAGCATTCCACAATAGTTTATTACAAGGTCCACCATGTGTGAACTTTTTCTTGACACGCACTGTGCTACTTGCACGGAAAATGATTATCCATTGACGGTGGGACTAAATCCATGTTGTATTAACAGGAACAGAGAGATTTTCAAATGGATTGGATCTTTAATTTCTGTTTGAAAAGAACAGAAATTTCTATTAATACTTTGATTCCATCATGGTAACTAATCACAGATGACCCTCGCTATCCATCTTAATTTTGCACTTGCTGTTTGAACAAAGACTGTGTTGACTGTCAGGCTACTACTCCTGAAATTTAGCAGTAATTGGTGAGCACAACCCTTGCATATTCCTGTGAAACAAACTTTTGGAGTTTAATTTTATGTGCCTGCACTTAATTTCACAAACTTGAGTTATTCATCTATGGCACCTGCAATTTCGATACAACACCAGAAGAAAATGAAGGTTAATGGCAATTTTGGTGGCCAGTTGCAAGAAGGCCGGCTCATGAAAATGGCTGGTTGCTCAGTATGATAACAAGCCACGAATATCACAATACTACATTGACTTGTACATACCAAGAGCGCCTTTCTGCTAATAAACAGGTAGTTAATATATAAGCGAATGTGACTCTGAAATTTGACGTTTTTAAGCTGGTTATGGAGGATTTGATCAAAACAGGGTAATTCAAACATCCTCACCAAATGAGCAATTCGGCAACCTCTCTAGTGAGCTATAACTTGCACCTACAAGCCTCATCTCAGATTACACTTGAGATGGTGAAATCGTGATATGACAATCAAATACAGATCGAGCTGCTACTGACAAATTCCCCACTATTTATGTATAGCTATGATTCCCACTCTGACATAAATTATGTGTTCCATTCAATATCATCGAGACTCACTAAAATGTCCATGCAAGTATAGGATTGAATGACACGAAACGCACCTTGAGAATAGGTCGAGAAGTTCTGCCACCTGAGGCACCTCCACAAAATTGGCCACCGTCAATCCCAATCAAATGCCTGCTCGCCATCACACACAGGACGCAAAGGAGATCGCCACAAATCACCAAAAAAGAAAAGAAGATAAAAATGAACTCAAGAAAGAAAATATGAACAAAGATGGCCTCGCATGAAAAAAACAAGTTGAGCTAAAAACACATCATTCATCCGTACGTCCAGATGTTGAGCGTCTCGTTGGGCCGACGGAACAAGCTGAGGGCGGCCTCAGCGAGCGGCCAACTGGTGCTGGTAGTGGCCGAGGATAAACTCGTTGTCCTTCACGTGCTCCAGCAGCTCCCGAAACGACTACAGCGCGTACTGCAATGCCGGCGTCGTCCATCCGCAGCAGCTGGATGTTAAAAGATGCGAGAGGCATGAGAAGTAGAAGTGTCGGTGAAAATCAAAGGCCCATCGTCTTCCCCCATTGGCATCACTCCTTTTCCCCTTCTCCATCTCTTCCTCCTCCTGCTCTTTCGCTGGTCGCTTCTTTATCGATTTCTGCTGAACTTGTTGGTCTTCTTCCTCTCCTCCTTCGCTTTTTCTCGCTGTGGCCTTTTCCCTTTCTGTGGAGAACTCACAGGAGGAGGCATTTTGCTTTTGTTGGTAGGCCGATCGGAGAAGAAGATGAAGAAATCGTCGAGGTCTTATTTGGCCCAATATCAGCGTCGCCTTTGTATCTCTTGATATATCTTTTTCAAGATTAACATTTAAGATTTTCTTTATTTCGTGAAGAAAGGATTTTTTGCAAGTTTTATTGGGAATTTGTTAAGAAATCAAATAATAAAAAGATCGAAAGTTTCAACGCTAAATCGAAATGTTTTTCACTCGAAGTTCGCACGTCAAACAGACCGATCAAGCTAGATTTGTCCCCCCAAATAGCCACGAAGAAGGGATGCAACCGATGAGACTTCTACACCTCCACCATATTTTTCCGTTCCCACAATGTCCGAAACATTCAAGAGTTCCAACATCATTCAACTCCATCTGCCCAATAAAAAAAGATGGCAAATCCCTCAAACCCAAATCAACTCCTATTCAGACAGATCCTCCCTCTTTCAGACACAGTAGAATTTCAAAGTAAGGAACTCAAACAAGGCTGGTTAATCAACGATATATGCTCTTTCGGAACAATGAACCAGAAAAGCCCAATCCAAACTCTCTCGACTACTCCGATTCGCATTCACCTTCTCTCTCTTGCAAAACAAATCCGGTGTACAGGAGCAAGCGATCGAAGCTTTAATGCCAATTAGAGAATGACCGATATTGGACTGGCATCACACATGATGGTTCTCGATCAGCAAGTAACAAAATCAGGAATCTTATCTTAGGGTCGATACGTCAAATAATAACCATGCAAATCGCATTAGAATACTCTCAAATTTGACTAATAACAGAAGCAGATCAATACTGGAAGTCACTCGGGCAAAACATCGAACACCTGTGGAACAGGAAATTCGAAGTGCCGGTACAAAATACAGATCAAATCATCGGTGAGGAGTATAAAGTGTGGTGTTCATTTAAAAATTATCAAAGAAAAATCGACGAATCGGCGGACAGGCGATAAATGATCATGCCCTGAAACATGCGAGACTGAAGCCAAAACAGAGCATAGAAGAGGGATGCCTAGCCAGAGCCATCATTGGTCGAGATTGATGATCGCCTGAAGGGAGGAATAGACAGTGATTCACTAATTCGGCAGAGATGACTATGAAACAGAGGCAAACAAAGCCTCTTCACAGCCACGAAACTGGTGGCGATCAGGCGGCTGTCCGTGGTTGTAATGGACGCGACCGAGAGGGAATGAAGATGGAGAATCCTCCGGAAACCGACTCTCTGAGAGAGAATATTCTTTCCCGAGCTCCCATTGAGCCTCTGCTTTATTCTTCGCATCTGCGCTCTCTGCGATGACTGCGTGCGTCTGGAGGGCGGCGATGGACGATCGGCGGTGGCTACCGGTGGCCTGAGGGCGAGAGGGGAATCGCCATGAGAAGCCGCAGAACCCCGAGAGAGTTGGACTGGCTTAATGGGCCCGTGGGTTTAATGGGTTTGATCTCTGGGCCGAGGCTTCCTCTGATGATGGGCTTGCTATGGCCCAGGCTGTTATTATGGATCAAGTCCGGGCTGTGCAAATTGGACATGCACATTAGTACGACACCAACATTTACACGTATCACATCTTATGCCTTCTAGGAAGAAGCTCGGTCATTTTTGGGATGATTTTCGTTAGGGGTGAGCGGTTCCCGATTTCGGTTCGGTTCCGTCCGGAACCTCGAACCTATCCATAAGAACCAAGAACCTGGAACCTACCCTATCACAGGTTCCAGGATCGGTTCCAGGTTTCATAGGTTCTTTTTTTTTTTTCATTTTCATATTGGGCGCGAATATCCAGAAGTGGAAATAATTCAATAGTTGGCCCTCCATTTTCAATACCAGCCAATAAAGAGGAGCAATTCTAGAACACGCCATAAACAACTAAATTCATAGTGGGGGTGCGACATGCACAGGAGCAATTCCAAAACACGCCATGACATACACATCCAGCACTCCATTCACAAACGAGGTAACACAAAGATCAAATTCTCTGTGCCCTTGCACAAACCAACACAAATTGTAAATCCTAATCGAAATAAGCAAAAGCAAATGATAACTTGATCTTCGCACGTGACGAACGCGTCCTCGACTCGGTCCGATTCTCGAAAATCACTCACTCACACGTACACACGGAAACCCTAAACTACCGGCTGAGGAACAGAAAAACCGTCAAAGCCACGAACAGGCAAAGGAGAGGAGGTCGAGGTGAAACCAACCTCCGAGACGAAGAAGAGCTCGCTGCTACCGCCTCCTACTTCGCCACCGATCGCAGCCCATAGCAGAGCAGCTTCGTTGGGGCGGAGGCGAAGGGGTGTGGAGTTAAGGTTGATTGGGCGGCTGGGCAAGCAGTGAGCTGCGTCAGGGGGCTAGCGAGCGAGTAGCCTCCACCTGGGGGATGAGTGGCGTCAACGGCAAGTGGCTAAGCGGCGAGGTGAGCGAGGGGTGACGCATCCAGCGGTGGTGTCGAGGGAGGTCCGGCGACGGCGACGAAGACACGACTCTCATGGCACCAACGGCGGCATGGACGGCACGGTGAAGACGGCGCAATTGCGGCTCAACCCATGGCCAATGGGGGAAGAGCTCGGTTCTGGAGGTGGTGGTTCGGAGCAACGATGGCTTGAACGGCCGAGCAAGCGGCGGCAAGAGGTGGTGACGGTGGCTTGGGGACGACGGCGGTAGCTCACGCTCACGTGGGGGCGGCACGGACGATGCGATAGCTTGTTGGGCTCAATGGCGAGACAACTCGTTGGACGAGCGGTGGGTGGTGGTGGTTCAGTGGCCAAAAGATAGTGGTGAGTAGGGCGTGGGGCGGCGATGTGCTGGTGGGTGAAGCGGCGAGGGGTGGCGAAGAAGAAGAAGAAGAAGAGGAGAAGAAGGGGTGAAGCGGCGAGGGGCGGCGAAGAAGAAGAAGAAGAAGAAGAAGAAGGGGTGGGGTTTGAGCTGAGAGAGGGGGAGAGAGAAGAGAGAGAAGAAAAGGAAAAGGTTGGGGGCGAGGAAGTGACGGGAGCGGAAAAAGGGGGAAAAGAAAGAGAGAGAGAGGGGGAAAAGAAAGGGGAAGGGGGGAAGAAACGTAGGGGAAATAGTTTTTTTTTTTTTTTTTTTAATTTTGGCCAATTCCGGTAGGAACCGGAACTGGAACTGGGAACGCCGGTTCCCAGGAAAAGAGAACCGGGAACCGGAACCGGTCTCTTAAGAACCGGGAACCGAACCGGACCCTCCGGTGCAGTTCTCCGGTTCCTAGTTCTACCCGGGAACCATGCTCACCCCTAATTTTCGTGTTTGTATGGAGGAGAGAGAGGAAGTTGAGAGAAGTGGCTAATTAAATCCAAACAAATCATTACAATCACAAAAGAAGCTCAGATGAGAGGAGAGGAGGGGCCGATAATGAGTTAACATGGAGATACGTAGGAGTTGCAGATTCTTCACATTAGAATATCATCGACATCAACCATCGTCCTCAAGATGATTAAAAACGATTCATAGAATGGTATGTGCCAGCAAATTAGCCCTTGAAGGAAATTATGAGTGGATTTACCAAAAAAGAAAAAGTGTAAGGAAAAAGACCTTCCACCATATCTTTATTTTCATTGGCTCAGTTCAAAAATAAAAATGGAAGGAAAGAATCTTCCAATTCAGCAACTTTTAATGGTGAATCACCAAATTATGAAAATCCAACTATGTATGAAGTTAATTTATGGTGTTTTGAATGAAATTTCTCAAATGACTGGAGCATTTTGATCTAGTGATTAACAGTTCAGTTTTTCAAATCCACATAAGGAAAAGGATTTAGTCGCCCTTGCTTTACCAACTTTGGAATATTGAGCAAATGCTTTATGAGAAAAAGAAGTAATCAGTCTAGCGTTTTATTGGGATAAAGAAGCAAAATCTCATCTAAGATTAGACCGAAATGGAATGAGAAATTGAGTAATTGGGCCGACTCTCTTTTCCATCATAATCATATTGCTTCTGGATTAATAAAACATAAAGTTAGTCAAGGTCTTACTATTTACTTTCCATAATGAACATCTCTGTCAATAAAGGTGAAGCATTTCCCAGCATTTACGGTAGGTGGCCGAGACAACTTTGGAGAAAGCTAGGTCAAGCTACAATGGACATCTCTATCTAAAAAGCAAAGTATTTCACACCTTTTTCACCGGAATGACTTGCTCCAAATTATACAAGAGTCCCCCTTACATGAGGGAAAAGTACCAAAAAAGTTCTAAACCTATTGTATCGATACTAATTCAATCCTAAAATTTTCAATTTGACCAATTAAGTCTTAAACCTTTTAATATTGGTATCAATTTAGTCAATCTGGCCAATTTTGACCGGCTGGCGCTAACGTGGACATTGGCCGGTGGCCGGATGTTGACATGGCAATTTTTATGATTTGATTTTTTCAAACTTTTTATTAATTTCTTTTCTTTTTTCTTTTCTTTTTTCTTTTCTTTTCTGCTTTCTTCCTCATGGTGGCCAACGAACCTCACCAGAGGCTCATCGGCCATTGGGCGAAGGCTGCAAAGCCCTCGCCTGCCGTTGGCTAGGGGCCCAGCCTCTCTTAGGGCCACCGGCGAGGCTGCTTCGCTCGGATCTAGGTGAGGCCAGCCTCGCCCGTGGTTGCCGAGGCCATGGCAGCCATTGCTAGGGCGAAGGCGAGGGCCGTGAAGCCCTTGGTTGTTGGGGCGGCGGGCTAGGGTTTTGGAGGCGAAGATCGAGCGAAGGAGCGGCGGCGTGAGGCGTGGGAGGTGGGACCAGGGCCTCGAATCGGGATTTCGTGGAGGTAAAGGCGGCAGTGATGAGGTCAAGAAGCTCCGAGGTCGACAGTGGAGGAGGCGTTGGGGACTCAATGGCAAGGCCAGGGCGAGGCTGGCCTCGCCCAGATCTGGGCTAAGCCGCCTCGCCCACGGCCCTGGGCGAGGCCGAGCGAGGGTTGCAACCCTTGCCGGTGGCTGGCGAGGGCTTTGCGGCCCTGCCTCCACCCTGGCGATGGCCGCCATGACCTCGCCGGCCGCAGTAAGGCTGGCCTTGCCCAAATTCGGGCGAAGCCGCCTCGCTGGCAGCCTTAGGAGAGGCCGGGCGAGGGCCGCAACCCTTACCGGTGGTAGGCAAGGGCTTCGCGGCCCTCGCTGGCCACCGCCGGAAGAAGGCGGAAAATAGAAGGAAAAAAAATTAAAAAAATTAATAAATAATAATAAATAATAAAAAAATCATAAAAATGCCACGTTAGTGTCCGATCACCGACCGACATCCACATCAATGCTGGCCTGTCAAAATTAGCTGGATGGACTGAATTGATACCAATATTAAAAGGTTTGGGATTGAATTGGTCCAATTGAAAAGTTTAGGACTGAATTGGTACCAATGTAATAAGTTTAGGACTTTTTTAGTACTTTTCCCCCTTACATCATGAAGCAGGCATTCAAACATTCAACGAAGTATATATTTGGTGAAACAAAAAGAGAACATGATATAATGAATTCAACTGATAAGCTCAACTTAGTGATTTACAGGTTCAAGTACCTTATGTTATTGATTTGTCCGTTTTATTTTGATATATTTGGTTGAAAATTTAATGAAATTACACAACAACTTTAATCGGTAATTTTTATGGATGAAGTGATTTTGCTAATAAGTAATGGGTTGCCAAACAATATTGGCAAACTCCCAAAATAACTATTCAAGTGGTAATCATGTGGATGATTGATTTTACTTTGAACCTGCTATTAAATGGAAATCACCGGAGAGAATCCGCTTGATTTTTGTAGACTCCCCCAATTGTCTCCCTTAGGCAAAGAGGCAACACTAATTGAGACCCCTTTTTTTTTTTTGGTCAGAAAAGCCATATTATATTAATAGGAGAAACCC
>CM029475.1:63781450-64268950 GCA_017140325.1 Eucalyptus leucophloia subsp. euroa
GGACATGCTCCCATACCAATAAGTCTTTCTATCAGAAGCCCATAATATTAAAGTCTGGTAATTGCATTTTAGACGTAACGAATCACACCATTCAAGTACTTAAATAAATTTGCACCAGGAAACAAAGGTGGCAAGTTGAGTAATGAAATCTGAAAACATACCCAACAACATGCCATGCTATGTCATTTCATGCATATACCAGTCTCCTTTCCAACGCAAAGATACCATAGAAGCTCCTCTGCAAGCAGTGCAGCCTGGTCAACTCTTCTACTCTCTCGCAGAGTTCCTGCACCGAAACGCCCATTGATTTAGATATCTCCTCCATCCACCCACGGCGGAGGTCTAGGAATGACTCGATGAGATCTCCGTCCAAGAAATTCCGAGCATCCACAGTCTCCTCAGTGTGAAACGGCCTCCGCTGCTCGTGGCTCAGTCCTCCGACCCCTTTGATCTCCTTCAAGTTTGACTGAAGCTTCTCCAGAAATACGTACTGATCATGAGGAAGGGACGCAATCACTCCAATCGCCATTAAACGTGCCGAGTATGACAGTCGGAATCTGACCCACATTGGAATCCGCCAACAGCATTTTAAGGGAACCGTGGCAAAACCGGTTGACAAATTCTCGGAGGTGATGCTCACCAACCACCTCGAGACAGCCCCTCCTCATCAGTGGCGCCTTGCTGTTCATCCTCGCTGTGCAGAGGTGTTGAATTTATATTCCGCTCCAAGATAAGTGCCATCATGGAGAATCTCCAAGGCAGACAAGTGATTTGCAATTCGATCACGTGCCAGATCTTCAATAGCACCCTCATGCTGGACGACAAAAATGAAAGAATGGTCAGTCCTAAAGAGAATAATTAAAACTATGGTCAAGACCAAGAGTTTCTTCCATTCAGAACGAAGGGTTGAAACTCTAAGTTCAGGTTCCCCCGAGAAACCAAGGACATGTACCTTCCCAAACACACCAACCCTCTGGTACTACCTTGGCAAATTCCACTCGATCCCCTTCATAAACCACCAGTGAGAATATATCGTGCTTTTATACACATGAAACAGGGGCTACGAACATGGCAACCTCAATTTGGCTATGCAAAGATAAAGGCAGATGTCGAGCATTCTCCAGTTGAGAAAACATGGTAAAATGTTTGCTAGAGATTGTGCTCGCATTCACGTCAGAAGTGACAGCTATAATTGCATGACTGTTCTAGAAGGAAAGCGGTGCGGACAGATAAAGCAGAGAAACCTGGTGAATTTAAACTAATAAGATTGCTTGCCTTGTCTATCAGCACGGATATGTGCGGCACCTTCAGATCACTAACGACAATTAAGTCTTTAAGAGTTTGTACATAGAAGGCAAAAATTTCGTGACTATCATGTTCACGTTCAAATTGCAACTCAGCAGAACCATCGTCTTGCAGCATCCACTTGTGCAATTGAATTTGTCCATTAATTGCAGCTAATAATTTTCCTTTAAAGGCATTCAAAGAGTAAACAGTCCCAGAAGGAACAGCTAACTATGGAGAAACCATGCTCAAATGAATCAAGCCGGTAAGTTGTCATGAACCCAAAAGTCTGGTCATCCAAAAGCTGAACAAAATGCATTTCATACTCTCCATCAATTGTCTGGTCGTACTTGAAGCTACAAATTGCAAACGTCCTAGACTGCTCCCGATGGCAAATAAATTGTGCTAGTTTCCCAAGGGAGCTAGAGCGGATGTGAAGTTTTGGGATATCATCAATGTCGCCACTAGCAAGTTCGCCTTCTTTGGCAATTGCAAGACTGTCAATGGGAAAAATATGTCCCTATGTGAGCATATGAAAAAAGGAAGGGGTTTTATCCCATAATTTTGTGCTGGAGCTGAGACTTAAGTGGAGAGAATTGGAAGAGATCCATTCAATCACCCTAAATAACTGCCTCAATGAAGTGAGACAAGCATAATCACACAAAAGACAGATTAAGGTAACTATTGTCATTAAAAAGAGAGCTCTCATTGAGAACTAGGTCAAATTCTATAAGCCAGCATCCGCAATCAATAGCAAAAAATAGCACATACCTTAAGGAAAAGTATCTGTTTCATGCCACAAACACAACCATCAATTAACTTCTAAATTTATTCATCCAATCTCCTCAGTCTGCACTATATCAGCAAAGGAAGAATTTGTTATGTCACGAAGTAGCACCAGATGACCACCAGAAAGTCTTCATCCTAAAAGAGGATATCCGGCATATGCCAAAATAGGACTAAAAAGAAGTTCCTCTATGTATCGCCATTGCTCAAAATACCTGTCAGGAAAAGCAGCAGAGCTGAATTGGCACACGTGGCTCACTGCTTTGAGATTTACATTGCTGCATAGTAACTTTTTATTACTGCTGCAAATGACAGTTGGCCTATCTGTTGCGGCAAATACACATGTAGTGTTTTTTGATGAGAACGACCGGAGGGTGATGGGCTGAGTCCCAAGAGACACCTTAATATCGGTTAACTCACCAGAATGCATGTTCAATCGAAAGTTCAAGAGATGACCATCTCCAAGAGCACAGGAGAGGTAAGATGTCTGTTTAGGTAAAGATGACATACAAATGAGAAGGAAAAAGAATGATCAATCAGTGCTTAACCACCTATGATCTCGAAAATACAACTATGTAGTTTGACTTTCAAGTCCACTCGTGCTACTTCATTTCTATTAGGAAAAGAAAATCTTACCAGTTAAATAAAGTGGCAGCCACAAAATTGTCTACAAGTGTTCACCCAAAATCATCTCATCTAGTTACCTGGGTTTAGATATGCAACACGGTGCAAGTTGTACATAATAAACAATGCAGAAGCAACTACTTAGAATAAAAGGCAGAAAACAAAAGGAATGCATCATACCCCTTCAAAGGCAGAAAGCAGGATGGAACGAGGTATTACATCTCTCAAATGCTCCTTGGTAATGAGATTCAAGTCTGGCAATGAAAATATCCTAATACTTATATCCGTTCACATTCCAACTGCTGCCAGCTGACTGTAATGGAGATTCTCCCCAATGGGATTAATGTCAAGGCATGAGATATCATATTCTGGTTGACATGTTTGAGTTCCAAACCTAGTTCCAAACCTAGATTATGGCTACTCTGATACTATATGTAAGCCACAAAAATGGTACCCAAGATCTTCATAGCTAGAATCTAAAACACGGTAAAAAAGAGAAAAATATTTGGGCATCTGATTCAAAATCCATCGTTTTTTATGCAATAGAGCGACTTCACTAGCTTAATGAGACAACTCCTCATGAATTGCGTTTGGTAATCACTCCTTATGTGAATTCATTTGTGTATCAGGATTATAAAAAAGACTTGAGTATTAATTATAAAGTTTTCAACCACAAACCTTATAATTAGAGAGCAGCTTTACTCAGCCTACATTAATAAATCCCATATTACACTAATTAAGCATTATTATATTTTACCTTGTTAGACCAATTCTGAAAAATAGTAAATTTCAATACCAATTAATGGGATTCAGCCAATTTTGAATCCCATTACGTTCTTGTAGATAGTGACTAAGGTAAATGTGATTAACGTGTGTTGAATGGCAAAATAATTCTATTTTTCTACGACCGGCTGTCATCATTTTCGAGGACTTGAAACCCAGATAAGTCAAAACGAGAAACAGGCAACAGTTTAATGAGCTCGAGGCATGTCGCTTTGTGTCGATCGTTAGCGCGTATAACATAGTTGTAACCCGTCCTCGATGCGAACATCTCGGCACTATGCTCGAGCAAGATATAACAAACGCGTGGAACCAAGTCGCTGTCGTTACTCTAATTATTTGACAGTGCCTAGAAAACATCGAGGGCATTGTGATCTCCGGCAAGCAACATTTAGCTCTCTTCTCTCTCAGACACTTCCTATAAAAACAAGCCCAAGTTAGAAAGCTAGAACTCAAGCCTGTCTTCATACTAAGAACGCAAAGGGAAGTCATTTTTTTCTGAGCTTCAAAGTGTCTACAATGGCCAAGTATGAGCTCGTTGTGGCATTAGTCATCAGCTTGTCCCTTTTTCGCTTAACGAGCGCCGGCGATCCCGACATTCTCACCGACTTTGTGGCCCCGAATGGCCCCAACGTCGATGGCAACTTCTTCACGTACACCGGCATGAGGTCTCTCATGGGGTTTAATCCCCCGAGTGTATTTACGGTGACCAAAGCAAGTTTAAAGGAGTTCCCTGCTCTCGACGGGCAAAGCGTCTCGTCTGCGGTCCTCGAATTCCCGCCCGGCTCGGTGAACCCCCCACACACGCATCCCCGCGGATCGGAGCTCCTGTTCCTCGTATATGGGTCCCTCGAGGTCGGGTTCGTCGACACGACCAACAAGCTCTTCACTCAGACCCTCCAAACTGGCGACATGTTCATATTCCCCAAGGGGCTTGTCCACTATCAGTACAATTTTAATCAGACCGACTTCGCGGTGGCAGTCTCTGCATTCGGGAGCGCGAGCGCGGGAACAGTGTCAGTCCCTGTGACCGTGTTCGGGACCAACATCGACGATGGGATCCTGGCTAAATCTTTCAACACTAATGTCTCCACCATTCAAGCACTGAAGGCTGGCCTCACACCCACACCCACCAAAGCATGAGAAAGAGAGAGGGAGACAGAGGGAGGTCAACTTCTAATAAAACAATTTGATCGTCATTTCTGCAATTTATTTTTTAAAAGCCTGAAGTGTTGAAAATCACTGAATAAAGCAAGCTTGATGATGTACTGATCTACTCCCGTTTATCGCGTCTAAGATTTGACTTTGCCAACTCAAATGTATGAACACCTAGTGGTATATTCGAAGTCAATTGACTTGCTATCTTTTCGTTCCCCTTTCATGCATATATAGTTCCAGTACATGCAAATACTAATTTTAGTTGCATCGTCCAATGTTACTAACTACTTTATCTGAAGCTCGTTTTGGATTATTTTTCAAATTTCGCCAAAAACCCAACTTACATTTGAAAATTATCTGGGATGCCAAAAGATTAATGAATTTATTGTCTGCGCGCTTCAATATATGCTCTATTGACAAGTGATCTTGGTAAAGGTCTCAGCTCATTTGATTGAGGCGTTATATACGAGACAGCCAGTACGAGCGAAATAAGCATTTCCACACACACAAGCAAAGAAAAAGAGAGGACACAAGCAGTTGACGAGAGAAATAAAGGGATGGTTCAAATATACATGGAATATTCTAGCTTGACCAGGTTTTCAATCCTCTACTATCTTTCCGAAACTCGATGCCGGTTAACTAAAGGATGGAATTTTTTGTTCCATGCAAAGCCAGAATTATTGCTGTAGTCATTACTATCCACACCAACCTCATCTTCCACAACGCTCTTCTCTCCTTCCTCCTCCATTATCCTCTTGACGTTCCTTCATCGCATAGAGATGAGCACAGCTTGCACCAATGGAAGACATTGACAGAGATAGCTAGGAAGACAGAGACCCAGCAAACAGAAGGAAAAGATTAGTTGACTTTAATATAGTTTTCCACAATGAGCTTTGATTTGTCCTAATTTGATTTCCTTTGATTTATGAATCAATGTAGGGTAAATATAACCTGATTAGTTGCACCACTATTTAACCACCATGAATTAGTGGGCTTCTAATACGTCGAATTTATAAACAAAAATCGCTACCAACAAACTCATGCTTAGACAATCAAGTTATATATTTGTCGCAGTTTTTCGTTATGTTTCTTGAAGAATTCTTTTTTAGGACTAAAACTATCAAAATGACCGGTAGTTTGATGAGTTTCTTTATGAGAACGATTTTTGGACCTCTTACTCTTCTTATTGCTAGAATTAAAGGCGTACAGGATAAGATGTCCTCTTTTTTTCTTCAATTTCTCTTTCTTTGTTACCACCCTAACTATCAGGTTATTAATTGACCATGTCTCATCTTAAGAGCTGTAAGTCTTGATAATCCCAAAATTTGGTGAAATGGTGTTTACGATTTAATGCACAATGCAAGCAACAGAAAAAGAAACATTAGGGGGTGCACGATAACCAAAATTTCTATTTTAGAAATAGTTTTTCTATTCCAAACCTGTTTCTGGAAGAGAAATCCGTTTGATAAACCTATTCAGTTTTTCTATTTCTGGAATAGATTTCTATTCTAGAAATAGGTTTTGAAGAGAAATCAGAAGCTAAAATTTTCTACTTCTCTATTTCGGAATGGAAATCGAAGTAAAAATTCTTCTCATCGTTCGTCAATCAGTCCTTCATTCATCGCGCGACCACCGTCCGTCGGTCGCTTGCCGCCGCCGCCGATCGATCGCCGCCACCGCCGCCGCTGGCCATAGCCACCGGTCGCCCGCCACCACCCAGCCCCGCCGCCACCGCCACCAATTGCCGATCGCCCGTCCGCGGCCGTCCATCCGCTAATCGCCGGTCCACCGTCCAAAAGGAAGAAATTTTATGTCATTATCAAAGGAATTTCTATTTTTAGAGTAGAAATTTTGTGTCGTTATCAAACGGTTATTTTTGCTTAAAAACTCTTCTAGAAATAGAAATAGAAAAATTTATTTATGTTCTAGAAACTATTTCTAGAACAAAATAGTTGTCATGCACCCCCTAAGTGCCTCAAGTTTTGTCTAGAGGTTTACCATCGTTAATATGTAATTCCTAATCCCACCAAAACCATCATATTTCATGTTAAAGAATCTTTGCAGATGCATCACAATCTCAACATTAGATGAGACACAATTCATAGTCTCCAAGACCGTCATCATCTGTCTATCAGTTAATTAGCGGGCATACTACTCCTCAAGTGTTTCCAAATGGAACGCTTTATAGATAACAAGTAAATCCAATTGCTTTTTTTCCAAGTATCAAAGTGTGCTTTTTGAAATTCGGTACTAGTGACAAAAAAGATATGGTGGCTTATCCTCAATAAGAGTAATTTGAACATTTGTCAGCTCCATTCCAAATAAAAAAATCCTCTTTTCATTTCTTAAAGTTTGAACTAGTAAAAACCTTAATCATAATGAAGATGTTGTTTATAGAGAAAGTGATTGAAAAATAAGCAATCTATATAATTAATGTTAGTGAGTATTGCATAACTTGAAGCCTTATAAGTACACATCCAAATATCATCATATAATCTCATTGGCGTAAAAGACATGACATATAGTTGTATACTCTCCACATGACAACGGCCATGAGAATATGTTTCCACCAGCATGAATTCACCACCTTTAGCTATATAAATCACTAAGATTAGTCACGCCTCAACTATATGTTGTTCATGTGTCCCTCTATGAACCAATACACAATTATCTCCTTTGAGAGTATGACCACTCATTAAAACATGAGACATCCTACCAGAATATGAGACCAATAATTCACAAACCCAATCAAGTGTGTCAATTTGGTGGCCACAACCTAATTCAATCGTTGAAACTCTCTCGTGCTAAAAATATAAACTTTATGTCTCATTTTACTATATACATGCAATTTTAGATTTGAAGACAAGAACAATTTGTCACTAAAATCACATGCTTCACCAGTTATATCATTCATTGATACAAGTTAAATGCTATCGATGAATCATGCTACACACATTCCGATCTGTGATAATATATATGTGATCTAGCATCTTTATTTGCATTTTCACATCTTTAAAAGCATCCAACATGTAAACCAAATATACCACATTGTAAAGCATCGTGATATGAGAATGCCGGCGCCGAGCATGCTCCAAAAGGAGCCTACACGCTCTACCGCCTGAGTTCGGGGTACATGTAGCTCACGCTCGACATGGCTCGTTCGGCCTTGATCGCCAATTTGACTTGTCCAATCATGGTCAACCAGGTCAGGTCAACGGATCAGGTCAGGTCACCCACTATTAATCAGGTTGAACCATTTCATCGGGTCACCAACTTCATTCGATGACAATAGGCACAGCATGTGCTGGGCGACAATTGCGTGTGGTGGTGTGTGCGCCACGTACGGAGAAGATAATGGAGGCCACAGATATTGAATACACGGCCATTTGAAAAAAAAAAAAAAAAAAAAAAAAAAAACTTTTCGTTGGGGACTTCTCTTGGTTCTGAAGAAGAGAGAAAAGAAGTAAAAAGTAAAAAAGGGAGAGGTGACGTGAGAGCAGGGAAAAAGAAAAAAGAAAAGGAAACCCTGAGGCACTGTTTGTCTTCTTCGCTGGGCAACCCTGTCCCGCGCCGGCACTGCGCTGGCACCTCCAGCCTCGGCCGACCCCGCCTGCGGTCCCTCACCGTCGCCAGCCACCTCTGGAGGCCTCCGCCCGCGACGACCGACCTCGAGCCATCGACCTTCGCCGCGCCGCCGAGACCTCTGCAACTCGCGCCTCAACCCTCACCGACGCCTGCGGTTCCCCTCGACGCTCCGCTCGTCGCCCGCCGGTTTTGCTACGCCGTTCCCGATCTGCCCGTCGAATCCCCTTGCCGGTCTCCGCAGCCCTGCTCTCGACGACCGCCGCTATCCGGATCTCACTGCTTGAGTGTCTGACGCCGGCAGATCTGAGCTCCCTGCAGTAGCCGCGACCCGACGCCCTGCTCCACCTCTGCCGTCGCTGATCGCAGCGCCAGGAGCCCCGAAGTCGCGACCCCTGTGCTTCGCCCTCGACGCCCTGTCTCCGCCGGCCCTGCTGCCCGGTGCCCCTTGCTCGCCGGAGTCGGTCTCGCACCAGCAGTAGCTCGCGCACAGCCCCGTCGTCGAAGCCCACCGACGCCTGCAGTGCCTCTGTCCGCGAAGCCATCGCCGATTCACCTCCTCGTCGCTCGCCTGCTGCTATTTTCCTCTCGCCGGAGCTCCGACGATCTTCCTCGCCGGGCCGGCCACCAGATTTTTTTTTTCTTTTTCAGAAAAAAGAAAAAAAAAAAGGAGAAAAGTAAAAGAAAATTTAGGTATTTTCTTTATATTATTTTTGCTATTTTATTTTGTCTTTTTAGTGTAATTATTCGGCATCCCTTGGAAGTGCACCACCCATCATTATTCTCGTCTCAACAGATCTATCCATCAATGTGATCAATAATAATTTTCACCGAACAAAAAATTCTGAAAACGGCCACATCCAAAAGTTCCAGACCTAGACTATAGCTACAATGATACCACATGTAAGCCATGAAAATAGTACCCCAAAATCTCCATAACTAGAATCTAGTACTTCTCCTTTACTACCTTTTGTATAATTGACTTAATTAGAATGCCCCTCATGAACTGCATTCAGTAACCACTCCTTATATGAGATTATTCGTGCATCAAGATTAGTAAAGAGACTTAAACACTATTTATAGTATTTTCAACCACAAACACTATCATTACAGGCGAGCTATACTCAATCCATACCGATAAGCCTCATATTAGATTTATTAAAAATCTTTATATCGTACCTTATTAGATTGATCCCATAAACTAGTAAATTTAAATCTCAATTAATGGTGATTCAGCTAATCTCGAAGCCCGTTACATTCTTGTAAATAGTGACTAAGGTAAATGTGATTAACGTGTGTTGAATGGCAAAATAATTCCCTTTTTTTACGACCGGTTGCCATCATTTTCGAGGACTTGAACTTGAAACCCAGATAAGTTAAAACGAGAAACAGTCAGCAGCTTGATGAGTTCAGATATGTCGCTTTGGCTCGATCATTAGCGCGTATAGCAGAGTTGTAACGCGTCCTCGATGTGAATATCTCGGCACTATGCTCGAGCAAGATATAACAAACGCATGGAACCAAGTTGCTGTCGTTACTCTTATTATTTGACAGTGCCTAGAAAACATCGAGGGCATTGTAATCTCCAGCAAGCAACATTTAGCTCTCTTCTCTCTCAGACACTTCCTATAAAAACAAGCCCAAGTTAGAAAGCTAGAACTCAAGCCTGTCTTCATACTAAGAACGCAAAGGGAAGTCATTTTTTTCTGAGCTTCTAAGTGTCCATCATGGCCAAGTATGAGCTCGTTGTGGCATTAGTCATCAGCTTGTCCCTTTTTTGCTTAACGAGCGCCGGCGATCCCGACATTCTCACCGACTTTGTGGTCCCAAACGGCACTAACGTCGATGGCAATTTCTTCACGTACACCGGCATGAGGTCTCTCATGGGGTTTAATCCCCGAGTGTATTTACGGTGACCAAAGCAAGTTTAAAGGAGTTCCCTGCTCTCGACGGGCAAAGCGTCTCGTTTGCGGTCCTCGAATTCCCGCCCGGCTCAGTGAACCCCCCACACACGCATCTCCGCGGATCGGAGCTCCTGTTCCTCGTATATGGGTCCCTCGAGGTCGGGTTCGTCGACACGACCAACAAGCTCTTCACTCAGACCCTCCAAACTGGCGACATGTTCATATTCCCCAAGGGGCTTGTCCACTATCAGTACAATTTTAATCAGACCGACTTCGCGGTGGCAGTCTCTGCATTCGGGAGCGCGAGCGCGGGAACAGTGTCAGTCCCTGTGACCGTGTTCGGGACCAACATCGACGATGGGATCCTGGCTAAATCTTTCAACACTAATGTCTCCACCATTCAAGCACTGAAGGCTGGCCTCACACCCCCACCCACCAAAGCATGAGAAAGAGAGAGGGAGACAGAGGGAGGTCAACTTCTAATAAAACAATTTGATCGTCATTTCTGCAATTTATTTTTTAAAAGCCTGAAGTGTTGAAAATCATTGAATAAAGCAAGCTTCATGATGTACTGATCTACTCCCATTTATCTTGTATAAGATATGACTTTGCCAACACAAATATATGAACACCTAGTGGTATATTCGAAGTCAATTGACTTGCTATCTTTTCTTTCCCCTTTCATGCATATATAGTTTTAGTACATGCAAATACTAGTTTTAGTTGAATCGTCCAATGTTACTAACTACTTTATCTGAAGCTCATTTTGGATTATTTTTCACATTGTGCCAAAAATCCGGCTTGGATTTGAAAATTATCTGGGGCTCCAAAAGATTAATGAACTTATTGTCTGCGCGCTTCAATCTATGCTCTATTGACAAGTAATCTTGGTAAAAGCCTCGGCTCATTTGAATTGAGGCGTTATATACGAGACAGCCAGTACGAGCGAAATAAGCATTTCGACGCACACAAGCAAAGGAAAAGAGAGGACACAAGCACTTGACGAGAGAAATAAAGGGATGGTTCAAATATACATGGAATATTCTAGCTTGACCAGGTTTTCAATCCTCTACTGTCTTGCCTAAACTTGATGCCGGTGAACTATAAGGATGGAATTTTTTGTTCCTCGCAAAGCCAGAATTATTGCTGTAGTCATTACTATCACACCCAACCTCATCCTCCACAACGCTCTTCTCTCCTTCCTCCTCCATTTTCTTGAGTTTCGCCTCTTGACGTTCCTTCATCGCATAGAGATGAGTACAGCTTGCACCAATGGAAGACATTGACAGAAATAGCTAGGAAGATAGAGACCCAGCAAACAGAAGGAAAAGATTATTTGACTTTAATATTGTTTTCCACAATGAGCTTTGATTTATCCTAATTTGACTTCCTTCAGTTTATGAATCTATGTATGGTAAATGTAACGTGATTAGTTGCACCACTATCTAACCACCATAAATTAGATGGAGCTTTTGATAGGTTGAATTTATGAATAAAAATCACTAGCCACAAGCTCACGCTTAGACAATCAAGTTATATATTTGTCGCAGTTTTTCTTTATGTGACATTTCTTCTTACAAAAGAAGCAATGGTTACCATCCTTCTTGAAGAATTCTTTTTCATGACTAAAGCTGTAAGAATAACCGGTGGTTTGATGAGTTTCTTTATGAGTACGATTTTTGGACCTCTTACTCTTCTTATTTCTAGAATTAAAGGCGTATAAAGCAAGATATCCTCTTTCTTTCCTCAATTTCTCTTCCTCTGTCACCACCCTAAGTATCAGGCCATTAATTGACCATGTCTCATCTTAAGAGCTGTAAGTCTTGATAATCCCAAAATTTGGCGAAATGGTGTTTATGACTTAATGCACAATGCAAGCAACAGAAAAAGAAACATTAAGTGCCTTGAGTTTTTTCTAGAGGGTTATCATCCTTAATATGTAATCCCTAACCCCACCAGAACCATCATACCTCATGTTGAAGAATCCTTGCAGATGCAACATAATCTCAAACATTAGACGAGGCACAATTCATAGTCTCCAAGACTGTCATCATTTGTCTATCAATTAATTAGCAGGCATGCTACTCTTCAAGTGTTTCCCAATGGAACGTTTTATAGATAACAAGTAAATCCAATTGCTTCTTTTCCAAGTACCAAAGTGTGCTTCATGAAATTTTGTACTAGTGACAATAAGATTTGCTAGCTAATCCTCCATAAGAGTAATATGACCATCCATCAGCTCCATTCCAAATAAAAAAATCATCTTTTCATTTCTTAAAGTTTGAACTAGTAAAAACTTCAATCATAATGAAGATGTTGTTTCTAGAGAAAGTGATTGAAAAATAAGCAATCTATACAATTAACATTATGTGAGTATTGCGTAACTTGAAGCTGTATAAATACACATTCTAAGAGTTACAAACATCATCATACAATCCCATTCGCATAGAATACAAGACATATAGTCGTATGCTCTTCACCTAACATCGATCATGAAAATATGTTCTCACTAGCGTGAATTCACCACATTTAGGTGTATGAATCACTAAGATTAGTCACGCCTCAATTGTATGTTGTACATGTGCCCCTCTATGAACCAACACACAATTACCTCTTTTGAAAATATGACTACTCATTAAAATATGAGACATCACACCACAATATGATGTCAAAATTTCACAAACCCAATCAAGTATGTCATTTTGGTGGCCATAACCCAATTCAATCGTTGAAACTCTCTCAGACCAAAAATATAAACTTTATATCATATATTTATAATATACATGCAATTTTAGATTTGAAGATAGGGACAATTTGTCACTAAAATTATAACATCCTGATTTTCCAAATCTTTTTTCAATCGAATGAGTTGGGCTTTTATCGACGCGCATATAGTTCTTTCCATGAGCTGATCATTCATGAGATAACTAGTCTATCCGGTGACACCGTTAAGGGATTTTAACGCAATAGACTTGAGAATTCAACCAGAAATCAACTGTTCGACCATGCTAATCTGCAAGGGTCAATACGACATTGTCAAAATCAATCAGAGATCGAAGATAGGTCGATTCGATTGAGGTATGTGATTAATGTGTGGGTGATTCCACCTAATTGCAAAATTCTCATTGAATGGCACTAAATCGATTTTTCTGTCATTTCTGTACCATATGCTCGTATTTGAAACATCGAGATTTTCACGACAACCAAAAGTTGACAATGAGTCAAAAATGTACAATGTGGCTCGAAAATAATTGACCACGGATCAATTACACTAAAAATTTCTAAAAGCTATTTGGTAGGCTAGGTCATTTTAAGAACGTCGACTCGTCCTCTAAAGATTTTTTTGCAAACCCAAGATTTCAACGAAAATTCAAAGTAAGGCTATTTTGGACCGGAAAAATTAGAGGGCCATTTTTTGTCGCATTTTTGGAATTTAAGTTGGTTCAATTGACAAGGAAAAATCATGAGATAGTCGATGGCACCTTGGCTAAATTTATGGAGGCCAAATTGAGTCCAATTAGAGAAGGAATTGAGTCCAATTGGAGGGAAATTGTCCAAAATTCATAGGTCCTTGGGGTGTGCAACATTTGGACACTTGGATGGCTTGCTAAGGAAGCTTGAAGGCTGCAATTTGGCTGAGGATGCCAGCCAAGGCCGATGGGGCACCAAACTCAAGTGTTTTGGATATTTGTGTGGCCCCCTCCTCATCTTCAGCAGCCATCTTCTTCCTTGCCTCCTCCTTTATCCATTTGTGTATGTTTTGAGAGCTTGAAAGAATCGGAGAGAGACTAGCCAGCCAGCCCCTAACCGTCGACTACCTCCCCTCGTCATCCAGCTCCCGCTTGCCACCGGAGCTGCTCGCTCACACTCGAGAGCCCATCCGCGATCATCTCGCCATCCCACGCCATCGAGACCTCTCGGCCGTTGTTCCCACGTGCCCGGTCGCAGTTGAAGCCCCGCGGAGCTCCACCATCGCCATCCAGCTATCGGAAGCACCGCCTAGAGTCGCGCGCCCATCGCCTCCCGTCCCGTGCCGTTTCAACCACTCGAACCGCTTCTT
Organism: Eucalyptus leucophloia subsp. euroa; assembly: GCA_017140325.1. Classification (NCBI taxonomy): domain Eukaryota; kingdom Viridiplantae; phylum Streptophyta; class Magnoliopsida; order Myrtales; family Myrtaceae; genus Eucalyptus; species Eucalyptus leucophloia. Next base: position 63,795,629 of record CM029475.1, read on the forward strand.
CCAGTAGCAAGCAGAGGCCGAAACTCAGCAAGTCTCCGTGTCACCATTGATGTGGACACCGGCCAACTAAACCAATGAGTTTACTTGTTAAACTCTGCTTAGAGAGTTAACGACGCTTAGTAGATAATTATCTTAGCTTAAGATGAGGTTAGGTGGTTAGTTAGTTTAGATTAGTAATTTAATTATTTATTTATGCATGTTGTATTATAATAAACTAATTAAGGGCTAGATAGATTGTACTATTTATCTAGATAAATGCATAAATTTTCTAAACTCGTTTAGGTTGTTAGATTAGTGTTTCCGGCCTAGGTTTGCATTTATTGGATTTATTGGTATTTATTTAATTAATTTTTCTATTTATTTAATTATTTAATATTTTCTAGAAATTATATCGGATAGTTGGTGACCAAAATTTTGTGCCGATTGCAATAGTGTACTTAGTTTATGCAATTGAGTGCAATTGAATGGTGATTTTGATTTTGAGTTATTATTTCAAAATCGGGAAATTGTGGTATTTAATTAGAATATACCAGGTGTCGGGTTTTGACATCGAAAATGGTTTTTAAATAATATATCAATTAGTGGGATTTTATAATGAAGGATATCGATTTTTAAGGTTTGATCCGATCAATGTACCCACACACAATTATTTTCACGGGTGTTTTTAATACGAAGAAAATAGGCCAAGTGCATTATCTTAATCGAGACATTTGAGTGCAATGCACGGTGTCCTTGGCCAGTATTGAATGATCGTGTGATTGTTAAGAGAACCGGTCCCTGATGTGCGTCGGGTGGACGTTACCCCTATATGGGATGCCCTAACAATTGATGCCGGATCGCGATAGAGGCCAGACCGAAGCTCCTTCGGGAATGCCATCCCCGATGTGTGTTGGGTGGACGTTGCCATACTTAAGGGATGAGGCGAAGCCTGGCTACGCCAGAAGACCAATGTGCATCGGGTAAAACTGCCTGTGCAAATAGTAGTTAATTGGAACGAGTGATTGATTGAGATAGACGCGCCGGATTATGGGAACAAAATTGTGTGGCATAGAATATGACATATGTCATAACGATTTGGCCCTATAATCAGAACCTTTGTGATTGATTGATATGGAGTGAGACGTTCCAATTGATGTGTGCATCTGTTATATGCATCTATGATTTGAATTGTAGTGACGTGCAGAGAGGATCTGAGACGAGATAAGTCTCTATGGTTGTGTGGTTGTGTGGTTGTGTGGTTGTGTGGTTAGGACGCCTCTAGGCGTATTTCCTCCCTAGTCAGGGTTTTGAGAGGTGAACTTGTTGAGACGTTGTCTCACCACATTGTGGGCTTAATCTTTACAGGTCCCTAGATGGAGCAGCGTCAGGTATGGTACGAGATCTCGCAGCTGATGGACCTAGACAACCCTGATGGTGTCGTGATAGATCCGAAGCCTCCAGAGGTCATGGATGAGGAGCCTAGTGCCTAGATGGTTTAGTGGCTCTTCTATTTGGAGTGGACTATTGTGTATAAACTAGTTGTGTATAAACCTAGTGTGTTTATAAAACATGTTTTGTGAAAATTTGTTATCCTGCTTTTCTATCCCATGCTGTTTGCTGTTAGGAGATGTCTTTATTCGCTTCCGCATGTGCAATAAAATGAATGGGTCGGCGACGTGTCTTGGGAAATTGCAATTTTATCGATCACTGAGGGATGTGTGTGCGCTTGAGGTTCAAAGCGTAACAAAAATCACATGCTACACCAGTTACATTGTTTCATCCATTGATACAGGTTAAATGCTATCAATGAATCACGCTACACACATTCCAATTTGTGATAATGTACATGTGATCTAACATCTTTATTTGCATTTTCACATCATTAAAAGGATCGAACATGTAAACCGAATATACCACATTGTAAAGCATCATGATATGAGAACGCCAGTGCCGAGCATTCTCCAAAAGGAGCCTGCACGATCCACCTGAGTGTGCGGTGTGTGTAGCTCACGCTCGACATGCCTTATTCGGCTTGGACTGCCAATTTGACTTGTCCAATCAGTGGTCAACCAGGTTAAGTCAGCGGGTCGGGTCGGGTCACCCACTATTAACCAGGTCAACCCATTTTAGTGAGTCAGCAACTTCATTCGATGATGTTAGCCCCAGCATGTGCTGGGCAACAATTGCGCATGGTGGCGTGTGCGGCATCCTTTGGAGGTGCGCCACCCATCAATATTCTCATTTCAACAAGATCTATCCATCTATGTGATCGAAAATAATTTTCACTAGATAAAAAAATTTGAAAACAGGCCACATCCTAAAGTTCCCGACCTAGACCATGGCTACTCTAATACCACATGTAAGCCATGAAAGCAATACCTCGAGATCTCCATAACTAAAATCTAGTACTTCTCCTTTACTACCTTTTGTATCATTGACTTAATCAGAATGCCCCTCATGAATTGTATTCAGTAACCACTCCTTATATGAGGTTATTTGTGTATCAAGGTTAGTAAAGAGACTTAAACACTATTTATAATATTATCAACCATAGACCCAATCATCATAGGCGAACTGTACTCGATCCATATTAGTAACCACATATTAGATTTATTAAAAAAATTTATATCCTATCTTATTAGATCAATCCCGTAAATTGATAAATTTCAATCTCAATTAATAGCAATCCAGCTAATTTCGAAGCCCATTACATTCTTGTAAATAGTGAGTACGGTTAATGGGATTGACGTGTGTTGAATGGCAAAATAATTCCCTTTTTCTACGACCGGCTGCCTTATATCGAGGACTTGAACTTGAAACCCAGATAAGTTAAAACAAGAAACAGGCAGCAGCTTGATGAGTTCAGATATGTCGCTTTGGCTCGATCATTAGCGCGTATAGCAGAGTTGTAACGCGTCCTCGATGTGAATATCTCGGCACTATGCTCGAGCAAGATATAACAAACGCATGGAACCAAGTCGCTGTCGTTACTCTAATTATTTTGACAGTGCCTAGAAAACATCGAGGGCATTGTGATCTCCGGCAAGCAACATTTAGCTCTCTTCTCTCTCAGACACTTCCTATAAAAACAAGCCCAAGTTAGAAAGCTAGAACTCAAGCCTGTCTTCATACTAAGAACGCAAAGGGAAGTCATTTTTTTCTGAGCTTCAAAGTGTCCACAATGGCCAAGTATGAGCTCGTTGTGGCATTAGTCCTCAGCTTGTCCCTTTTTCACTTAACGAGCGCCGGCGATCCCGACATTCTTACCGACTTTGTGGCCCCGAATGGCAACAACGTCGATGGCAACTTCTTCACGTTCACTGGCATGAGGTCTCTTGAGGGGTTTAATTCCCCGACTGCATTTACGGTGACCAAAGCAAGCTTAAAGGAGTTCCCTGCTCTTGATGGGCAAAGTGTCTCATTTGCGGTCCTCGAATTCTCGGCCGGCTCGGTGAACCCCCCACACACCCACCCCCGTGGATCGGAGCTTCTGTTCCTCATATACGGGTCCCTCGAGGTCGGGTTCGTCGACACGACCAACAAGCTCTTCACTCAGACCCTCCAAACTGGCGACATGTTCATATTCCCCAAGGGGCTTGTTCACTATCAGTACAATTTTAATCAGACCGACTTCGCCGTAGCAGTCTCTGCATTCGGAAGCGCGAGCGCGGGAACAGTGTCAGTTCCTGTGACCGTGTTCGGGACCAACATCGACGATGGGATCCTGGCTAAATCTTTCAACACTAATGTTTCCACCATTGAAGCACTGAAGGCTGGCCTCACACCGCCACCCACCAAAGCATGAGAAGGAGAGAGTGAGGGAGACAAAGGGAGGTCAACTTCTAATAAAACAATTTGATCATTATTCCTGCAATTTACTTTTTAAAAGCGTGAAGTGTTGAAAATCATTGAATAAAGCAAGCTTGATGATGTACTGATCTAATCCCATTTGTCTTGTATAAGATTTGACTTTGCCAACACAAATGTACGAACACCTTGGTATATTCGAAGTCAATTGGCTCAGTACCTTTTTTCCTCTTTCATGCGTATATAGTTTTGGTACATGCTAATACTAGTTTTAGTTGCATCGTCCAATGTTACTAACTACTTCGTCTGAAGCTCGTTTTGAATATTTTCTTAGGTGCCAGTAGATAAATGAATTTATTTTCTACACGCTTCAATCTATGCTCTATTGACAAGTAATCTTAGGAAAGGCCTCAGCTCATTTGATAGAGGCGTTATATACAAGTCCGACAGTACGAGGGAAACAAGCATTCCCCCCCCCCCCCCCCCACACACACACACACACACACACACACACACAAGCAAAGAAAAAGAGAAGACATAAGCACTTGACGAGAGAAATAAAAGGGTGGTTCAAATATACATAAACAAGGCCTATCATGATCAAGCACGTTTGACCCCGTTTTCAACTTCCTACTGTCTTGCCGAAACTCGATGCTGATGAGCTTTGAGGATGGACCCTTTTGTTCCACGCAAATCCAGAATTATCGTTGTAATCATTACTATCACTACCAGCCTTGTCTTCCCCGACGCTCTTCTCCCCTTCCTCCTCCATTTTCTTGAGTTTCTCCTCTTGACGTTTCTTCATCACATAGACATGAGCAGAGGCTGCACCAATGGAAGACATTGACAGAAATAGCTAGGAAGACAGAGACTCAGGAAAAAGAAGGGAAAGATCAAATCACAGGTTAGGTGGTGGAATGCGTTTGCCTCTTGGTGCATGAAGAGAATGGTAAATCGAGAGGCATATTTATGGAGAAACCGAGAGGTCCCCAGGTGTTGACCTAATCAATCATATCATCACTGGCCATCCATGGATCCATAAACTTTCCCAATTTCAACATTATCCAATTGGCACGAGGGCGGTTTTGAGAATGGACAGGTTAATAGTGATGTGAGCAATTGATTGCTGTAACTTCATAGTAGTCATTGGTTTTGAGTGGCTGAACCATTACCGACACACACAAGAAAGTTTCCACATCATGTACCTCTGGTTTTGGGGAAGAAATGGGCGTTGCATAGTTGGACATTGATGGAGTTTGTGTAGAATTTCAGCTACCCCGACACATCATCTTCTTCAACGATGTCAATCCCTAGTGTTGTGAATAAAGCCGCCACTGGGATGAGTACGCAGTTTTCTTTTTCCGACTAATTCTATGAGGAATCTGTTCTGCCGTGTCAAAATAGTATTTGAACTAATCCATTCATTCGAAGTAGGTTTTTGTCATTATGAAGACATTTTCATTGGCTAATTAACTTAAGAGCTACAACTGATCATTTTTAAGAAAATACTTTTCAATTCGTACAATCTCTGCGAAAATGGGGAAAATTGTTCAAAAGTCCTCAACCTACAACTTAGTTTTAAACTTTTTAATTATGCCAATAAAATGTTAAATATATTCACGGTTTGTTAATTGAGTCCATTAGATCAATTTTGCTTGGAAATAGCTTGCATGAACGCTAGCAATCGTACTTGGCACAACTAATACTGACATAAATAATTTTTTTATATTTTTTTCTTTTCTTTTTCTTCTTTTTTTTTTTTTTTCAATTGTGGCAAGCAAGGGTTGTCAGACCCTCGCTAGCCACTAGGCAAGGGCAGTTAAATAATAACAAATTCAAAAAAATTAAATTATTATTAAATTATTTGCGTCAGTGTTGGTCATGCCACGTAAGATGACTAATGCTTACATCAAAGATTTTCGGTTAAAATTGGATGGATTGACTCAATTGGTAAAATATGAAAAGGTTTAATATTTAATTGACATAATTAAAAAGTTGTTATGAGTTGAGAACTTTATGAATAATTTGCAGAATTGGTAGTGAAGAAATCAGAGAGGGCAATGGGGGGCGGCGGGCGGTAGTTAAGCAGCACGAACGCTAGGGGGCATTGGACAATATGATAATGATTTGGGCCTCAAACACGGGGTCATGCCCAAATAGAGACAATTTTTTTTCTTATTTCATTCAAATCAAATGTGGCTTCCCGGAAGCTTCATTGGAAAGGGACAGGGATAGAGCATTGGCTTGGCGGTGGTAATGAATAAAATAATCTAATATTAAACCCATAAGTGGATACGACAAATAACTATTTAATAAATGAGAAATAGAATATATGATAATTTATAATATGAATAGTATATTATCATATTATAATAATTTATACGTTATGAAGGCACATACGAAATCTACCCCCCGATATTCACGATGCAAACGCGATGCTGAGTTAACATCCGGAAACCGATTTTGAATCAACAGCACCACCGGATTCAGCCGGAAAAAACTACCCACGAGGATATCCAGGCTCATCGACAACATATCGACTTCGATTCAAGATCACCAAATGAGGCCGTGAAAATTTAAATATTCTAACAGCCCCGAATAAATAGTAGGACTTCAATGTGATGTTGATCAACTACGACAGCTTCGGCTGTCTGAACCTTTGTGATTAATGGTAAAGTAATTTCTTGTGAGTATCAATATTGCATAGAAGATTGACGCTTTTCTGGAACTATGATGTAAGACGTGGACTAACACGCAAATAATTTGCATAGCTTAAGATTTTCCTCGCGAAAAATGAGAGATCATTGCAGTCATTCAAATACTCAATATCATATGGTGGGAAGAAGTTGTTGTACATTAATTAGTATTAGGGTGTGTTTTTTTGGGGAAAAATTTTGATAATTAAGGAAAATGTTTTCCAAGAAATCATTTTTCCGAAAAATATTTTCCCCTCTTTAGGTTAAGGAATTCATTTTCCTAACTCTAAGCATGCATATTTTCTTTAACCGTAAATAAGTTTTCACTAATCGATCATTTTCAGCAAACCAAACGCGTAAAAATTCAAAGAACTCTTTTGCGAAAAATTCTTTCATTCAATCAAACACATCCTTAGATGATACTAACACCATGAAAGAATATTCAGTAGCATCTCACTATGCACTTCTTGTATCACACCAATATATCTTTTCGTTAAAACACGACCTAAACTTTAACTAGTATAATTATGAAGTGTCCAAAATATTTTGGGAACTCGACTAATATCATTATATTCACGTCACTTCGACACTATCAAAAGTATATTGAAACTGAGTTCATCCCCCCACTGCCAGTGACGGTTTCCATCGTCAAGCAGAGGTGAAGCAACCACAGAGAGAGAGAGAGAGAGAGAGAGAGAGAGAGATCGAAAGGTTCAGTAAGGGTTTTTTCCAGCGCTGAATATGGACACAGAACGCATATCCAACAATCTCGTGGAGTGAAAGCTGAATACGAATGTAGAGGATGGAAATTGGACCTCCTCACCCTAACACATGCGAAGAATAACCGAGCGTGCGTCTTCCTGTTTTCGCGCATGCATATGACTAAACTCGAGACTTTTTTATTACTAATACTAACGAAATGGCGTCTGGAGCTTCATTGTCTCGATAAATGAATGTATGATGTCCTGTCGTTGGAGGTGTAAAGTTGATGGAGTCTTTGTTATGATTATATGACATGGAGGGCACATCTTCCTTCTTTTCAATCTCTCTCCTCTGACTTTCATCCATCAAGCATGATCGCATGCCAAGCTTTAAGCCTCTACTGGCAAATGAATTGAAAATTATTCCAAAAAAATTCCTAAATTTATTATATTATGATTAATTCAATTCTAAATTTTTAATTGTATCAATGTAATCTTAAACCTTTTTACAATTTGTTAACGTATGAATGCCATCCATCCTATGTATAGGTAAGGCTGATGTAAACATAGTCTATTTTTTAATTTTTTAATTTTTAAAATTTTTATTAATCTTTCATACTTTTCTTTTCTTTTCTTTTCTTTTTATTGGTCGCATCCCGGAGGGCCAGTGACTTGCTAGCCATCCAAGATGGCCCTCCCTCACTAGCCACAAGCGAGGGCTTACACGCCCTCACTCACAACTAGGTCTAGCTAGTGAGGGCTTCGTAGGTGATAATCACAACCTTCGCCGACCAAATCTGGCCACAAGCAAGGCCTGGGACCTTCACCTACTGCCTATGAGGGCATTTAGGCCCTTGATTGTGGCTGGTGACCGCAATGGTTCTTGTTAGTCCTTACAATAAAAAGAAAAGAAAAGAAAAAATTTTAAAAATCATAAATCATTCAATAAAATTTTTAAAAATTTTATAAAAATTGTCCACGTCGATGCTCCTCATGCCACGTGGGACAGTCAACACCCACCCCAATAATTTTCTACTAAAATTGATTGAAAAGATTACAATAGCAAATCACCAAAAGATTTAAGACTTTTTAGATAATTATCCCCAAAAAAATGAGACGTGGAAAACTCTTTCTTTTCCTCCAATAAAATAAGATGTCATTTGCTTGGTGAGTGATGGTACATGCTAAAGAAGAACCCCCTCTACAAAAGCAAATTTAATATACTTATCAGTGCTTTAAGGCAATACTTATCATTGCTTCAAAGGCCATTAAACTAAAGTATCCATTAAGCAAAAGGAACAAATTCAATTGGATGAGGGACGATCAATGCAGACGAAGGGCAATACGAAGTCGCTCACTGATTATTCTGTTGAGAAAGATAAAGCTGAGAGAGCTCAATGTATGTGGCAGGGAGCTTGCGAGGAGTCACTTCATTGAAAAGGTTTCGACACGATGTTAAGCCCAAATTAAAAAGGGAAAGTTATTTCTTGGTTTATAGCCGAATGGGTGGTGGGATTAGCGTTGGAAGACACATTGATAGTGACCTAGGTTGATTAGGTTAAGTTTGTGATATTAGGGATGTAAGGTCGGTGCAATAGGAGGGTTTTTGGAGTAATGTATTGGGGTGTTGATGAAAGTCAGACTCGTGAGTAGGTACGTTTCGTCCTTTCAGCCTGCAACTTGGATCGTTTTCATTTCTGTCGACTCATGGAGCACAAGGTACGGCGTAAGCAGGAACAGCGACCGCAATCTCGTCGGCCCTAGAATTCATTCTCACGACGGTAGCATGGGGAATCGAATTCATGTCGTGCACATCGCTTGAATACACACCGCACGCACCTTCATTAATTAGTGCATGTCTCTTCTCATTAACCGTGGCAAGGGTTGAATCGGTATTTTGGTATTACAGATAATTTTCCCTCTTCCCTATGTATAAAAAAGAAACCTGTCCCAAGTAGATACATTCCGAGTTGTGAAATACATATCTTTGTAACTCGGGCAAATTATGAAATGCACAAAACTCGGGATGGCAAAATTCGAGCACTAAATTGCTCTCACTTGGTAGTGTAGAGAATTTCAAAATACATGAGGAAAATTGTCTCAAAAGTTCTAAACATTTGCCAATTGAATCGTAGATCTTTTGACAATTCGCCAAATGAGTCCATCCAGTCAATTTTGGCCAGAAATCACCACAATAGATGCCAGTCGTTCTATATGATAATGCCGACACCGACGGGAACAATTTTTGTAATATTTTTAAATTTTTTAAAATTTTTGAATTTTCATTTTCCTTTTTTTCTTTGCTTTTTTTCTATACCACCAAGGAATGCTTCAACCACAAGTAACCCTTGCCCTCGACGAGCCCTTTGCAGCCCTGTTGACCACAGGCAAGGGCATGAAGACCCTCGCTAGATTTGGGCGAGTGTCTTTGCAATCCTACCACTCACGAATGAGGACCTCCTTGCTCGTGGTCAACAAGAGTTGTCTGCTATGACCCACATCAGCACTAGGGAAAAAAAGGAAAAGAAAATTAATAATTCAAAAAAACTACAAAAATTGTCTATATTAACGTTGGTGGTATCATGTAAAATGAACAACATCCATGACAACGATTTTCTTCCAAAATTTGCCAAATGGACTTAATTGGCAAATCGTCAAAAGTCTTAAGACTCAATTGATAAAATTGAAAAGTTTAAAACTAAACTAACCAAAATGCAATAGATTTAAAACTTTTTGAATAGTTTTTCTGAATATATGTGATGACTGGACATATGAAAACACGAGATCAATGGAGATTTTATTATTGCGATGCCAATACATGAATATAAACATTCAACCCACAAACATATGTATCTCCAGAGCATAGATAAGTTAAGCTGATGTCTAGCATCTTTAAAATATAAGACATAATGCATGGGACTTCTATGTTCATAATATCTTAATTTTACCGATTATCCGTACGCCTAGTAGACCGTTACGACGCGACACCGCCATTAAATACAAAAGTATCATAATTATATGTATGAAATTTCGATGCATCGTCATAATCAAGTTTAAAGTGTCATAATTGTACGGCACAATGTAGAGTTCTGCGAGCTGCGAAACGCTTTCAAGAACTAGACATTAGAAGAATTTTATGGGTAAGAACCTCGTTCTTGACCCAAATTTAAATAAGCATTCCATTTTCCGAGGGGTGAAATGCGAGAACCTAATTCCCCGTCTGCGGCAGAGCTCCCCGGCTCCAATACACGTTCTAAGCACAGGCTCACATATTCTAATAAGAGGTTTTCTATGGCAGGCCCATGATATTAAAGTCCCATAACTTTAGAGGAAGAATACTCCAAGTCCCACAACTTGACACAAGGAGACACATAAGTAGAGACAAGCATGGTCTAGGTGGGTGGTTCCCATCTTGAAATCGAAAACCACCCATTAAGAACTGTTTTTGAAAAAATTAGAATTGGAACCCACTCGCTGGAACTCCATGAATCCACTCAAGAACCAAACCGTTAGTCCGGTCCAGTTCCTAGGTAGATCCATGGAACCAATCCCTGATCTCTACAAAGCTTGTTTGGCCTTATACTCGAGTTAAATTGCGAGCTATTGATTTTGATTAAGAATCAAAAACTATAAGGCAAAACAAATAAACAATATTGATTAGCTAAAAATTGAATTTCTTCGAAGGTCGTGGTGAAGGTTTCTGACACTAGAAACATGTGGAGAATTAGACTCCATGTTAAAAGTCCTAACCTCCACATAAGTTAAAACACTAATCACCTAATCCATCTTTTTTCAATGTCAACCTAATTTAATCATGGGAATAGTTAAGGAGAGACCTAATTATACTATCAAAATGAGTTGTTGGCTCTTACAAACATCATTAATCAGTTCTCTCCTTCCTCTATATTTGTCTATTTTATTTTAGTTAAGAAAGCAAATAAATAGGTTAATCCTATTACATGCCCAAGATACAAAGTTATTCAATTATGTCAAATAACTACAAATAAATATATATATATATATATATATATATATATGTATTTGGTGAAAACTACAAAATAATTAAGTAATTGAGAATTTTTTGTATATATGCGATATCCGTTTGTACTTGTGTGATCGATCTTACGCAATGTTATGGTTGCCTTTTTTGTATATGTCATGATATGAAAAGTTGTACATTTATCCTTGCACTCGTAAAACATAGTTATTTTGTACTGCCTTGAATTCATGGTTATTGTTGATAACAGGTGGAGTGATAGGCGAACCTCCTATCTTAGAGTGAGGAATTTTATTTACTAGGCCTCAGCTCATTCCTTCATAGTTTTTTCAGACTTGTAGGATGGCTCTTCCACCATCGCCGCTTTTTGGAGCTCCAGCTCACATTGAGTATAGTTATGAAAAAGTGGTAATGCCTTATACGGTTCTTATGTATATTAAGTATACAATCACGATTTGGGTCGATGTGGGACTTGATGAGTGGGTTCCGCACCGGTATATAGCTTGATACGTGATCTTCAACGACGATTGGTTAGGACCACTCAGAGGATTTGATGGTCCCCTTGACTACATTCCCGATGGGCCAATGATGGGAGAGGTCATCAATCCTTAGATTTTAGCTTTGGTGGTGTACAGGCAGGCTTTTGGGTATAAGAGGATAGTATTGAAGTTAGGCGATCCTAACCCTTCCCAAGTCTTTGGGTATTTTGTGTGTTGTTTGTGATACTATTTGGAGTTATAAATATAAAGTTAACATAATGAAATATTATATGTAATATTTATCTAATGTGATGATCTTCTTGTATGTTATATGGTAATGTATTTGCCGTGCTTCCGCTTGCTACTAAAAAAAAAAAAGAAGAAAAACAATCAAAAGGTACACGGGTCACGTTCTGGAGCATCACGGGTAAAGCCTTTTTTACATCCACATATTTTATCAACAGAATATCTTCCAAAGTGTTAAAAATTTCAAACACCCATGAGAGTCCTTCAGGAGACCTACCCAGCCTCTAGAGAGCCTTACGCTTAAAACTATTTGGTTGTACCTCCTTTGTTCACATCCATGACAGAAATCAGGAGAAACTTGATTATAGAGAAAAACGATGCGTTTATGTTGGTTATGTACCTAATCAAAAAAGGCTATAAATGCTTTGATCCAATTTCCCAAAGAAAATGTCTGTTGCCTTGTATGTCACCTTTATTTTTATCATTTCTGTGAAGCTTATCTTCAAGGCGAAAGAAAGTGCAGATTCGCACAACGCCATCATAGTCTTTTCGTCTTATAGAACGTGAAAATCCTCCTCCTAGAAATCCTTTTCCCACAACTTTTATACTTGATTTTGAACGAAGTTTTTTCACTAATGAAAATTTGGGTCCACCTATATCGGCATCTCATCCTACTTGTAAGCAGAACAGGTATGGAACTAGTACCGAGAATACAAAGCTTTCTTCATATTCTCAAGTTTATACGAGAAAAAATAAAACTCAAAAATATTAGTCTTCTATTCCGTGAAGGTGCCATGAGCCCGAACCAGGGTATGATTAGAATTCCATATAGTTATTAGATAATGTTCCGACTCAATTTGTCCAACTTGATTTTAGTTATAATATTATAAATAAATAAATATATAATTAGTCTACCACTGAACTTGACATACCAATTGTAATTCGAAAAAGAGTTGGGTTTTGTACCAAACTAGTTATGTCTCATTATGTCTTATAAAAGCCTATCGCCCAATTTTTGTGCCTTTTACCTCAACCTCGTATTGGGTGGAGATTCCAACAATTACGCAAGATGTTTTACAAGTTCCTAAGTGGAAGGAAGCGATCTTAAGGAGATTTTTTTTCCGTACATCGATCTTAAGGAGATGAAAGCTCTAGAAAAATAAGGGAACTTGGGATATGTGAATCCAAACCGTGGTTGGATGCAAGTGCATATTCACAACTAAGCATAGAATATGATGAATCCCTTGAAAAGGTAGAAAGCTGGGGTGATTGCCAAAAGATTCACGCAAACATATGGGATCGATTAGTTTGGGACTTATGCTCCAGTTGCAAAACTAAGCGCTGTAAGAGTGCTCCTATCACTTGTAGCCAACCTTGACTGGCATCTACAGCAACTAGACGTGAAGAATATATTTCTGAATGGAGATTTGGAAGAGGATGGATTTCCTCCTGAGCTTTGACATAAGCTTTGAACCAAAGGTAGGTAGATTGAAGAAGTCACTCTATAGAATGAAATAGTCATCAAGGGCCTAGTTTCAGAAATTAACTCAGTTTGTGAAGAAACAAAGGTACGTTCAAGGACAAACTGATCATACCATGTTTGCAAAGTATTCTTGTGTTGGGAAGATTACAATTTCGATAGTGTATTTGAACATTATGCTCACTAGGAATGATATCCTCGGAATTTACAGGTTGATGTCTTGCTTTTGTGTTTAAGATCAAGGATTCAGGAACTCTTAAGATATTTCCTTGGAATGGAGGTAGCTCAATCAAAATAAGGAATTGTAATCTCACAAAGGAAATACGTCCTATATCTTCTAAAGAAGATTGGAATGAGTGGATGTAGACCAGCAGAAACTCCAATGAGCCCAATCAGAAACTTGGAGATGACAAAGAGGGCATTCCGGTTGATACATCGAGATAGCAAAAGCTATAGTAGGGAAATTGATCTATTTGTCGTAAATTCAGCTAGACATTGCCTTCACTGTGAGCATGGTGAGGTAGCTCAATCAAAATAAGGAACTAGTCTCACAAAGGAGATATGTCCTAGATCTTCTAAGGAAGATTGGAATGAGTGGTTGTAGACCAGCAGAAACTCCATGGAGCCCAATCAGAAACTTGGAGATGACAAAGATGGCATTCTGGTTGATAAATCGACATTGCAGAAGCTAGTAGGGAAATTGATCTATTTGTTGTCAATTCAGCTAGATATTGCCTTCACTGTGAGTATGGTAAGCCAACTTATGCATTTTCCATGAGGCTATCTATAGGGTCTTTAGATAGCCAAAAACACACCTAGAAAAGGTCTGCCATTCAAAAAGTCTAATCAATAGGAGATTAAAGCATACATGGATGCTGACTGGACAAGATCAGAAGGTCGACTTCAGGATATTGTACATAGTACATATGTATGGATGAACTTGGTTACTTTGCGAAGTATGAAGCAAAATGTAGCAGAATATGGTGGAATACTAAGCAAGGGACCACGGGATCTGTGAGATGTTATGGCTAACATGAGTACCAAGTGTACTTCAAGTATCAGTGAAAATACCCATGAAGCTGAAATGCGACAGCAATGCCGCCTAGTGCACCATGACAGAACTAAGCATTTTGAAATCAACTAACACTTTATCAACGAGAAGATTGATGCATGAGCTATTTATATGTCATATGTGCCAACAACGCAACTAATAGCTGACATACTTACAAAGATACTGTGCAAACCTAACTTCAAGTCTCTCATCAACAAATTGGTATAGATATTTACACACCAACTTGAGGAAATGCTGAAAAATCAAGAGAAAATCTCGAGATAGAAAACTATCATTTTTTCATTTATTTTATTTCCTTTAATTTCGGAATCCTTAGAATTAGAAAGTAGATCACTCGAATTAGGATTTAGGAAATCTATTCCTATTTTTGCTTCAATTTTCTTGCCATTTTCTATCTATCCTAAGTCCTATTTATATATGATGTTATCTCCAAGTACTATAAGCAATAAAAATCACAAAGAAAACACTTTTGTTTGAGATCCACAGTAGCAGATTATATGATGAAACTCGCAAAACAGAGCCAACAACATGCTATACCATCATGCCTATGCTCCATGAGAGTTCCAGACCCAAAAGTGAGATATCCCATACAAATTTAAAACCTTTGACACAAGGTAAAAAATGAAAAAACCAAAGCATCAACAGGAAGTAAAAGAGAAATATTACATCCTTTGTGGTCTTACAATCAATGCAGCCTGGTCAACTCTTCCACTCTCTTGCAGAGTTCCTCCACCGAAACAACCATTGCTTTAGATATCTCATCCATCCGGCCGCGGCTAAGGTCTAGGAACGACTCAATGAGATCTCCGTCCAAGAAATTCCGAGCATCCACAGTCTTCTTCTCATTGTAAAACGACCTCCATTGCTCATGGC
The DNA here is from genome assembly GCA_017140325.1 of Eucalyptus leucophloia subsp. euroa. Lineage (NCBI taxonomy): Eukaryota > Viridiplantae > Streptophyta > Magnoliopsida > Myrtales > Myrtaceae > Eucalyptus > Eucalyptus leucophloia. The sequence goes on from CM029475.1 coordinate 63,810,959, forward strand.
TCAGTCCTCCAACGCCTTTAATAACCTTTCTCAAGTTTGACTGAAGCTTCTCTAGAAATACATACTGATCATGAGGAAGCGAGGCAATTACTCCAATCACGCCATTAACGGTGCCAAATATGATGGTTGGAATCTGACCCACATCGGAATCCGGCAACCGCATCACAAGGGAACCATGGCGGAACCGGTTGACAAATTCTCCAAGGTGATACTCGCCAACCACCTCGAGACGGCCCCTCTCCTCATCAGTGGCGCCTTCACTGTTCTTCCTCACTGTGAAGAGGTTGAAGTTATTTTCCGCACCAAGGTAAGTGTCATCATCGAGAATCTCCACGGCAGACATCCAATTTGCATTGTAATCACGTGCCCGCTCCTCAATGGCACCTTCCTCATGCTGGATCACAAAATGAAAGAATGGTAAGTCGAAAAGACAGCGGTTAAAACTATGGTCAAGACCAAGAGTTTCTTCCATTCAGAACAAGGGTTTGAAACTTAAGTTCAGGTTGCACTGAGAAACCAAGGACATGTACCTTTCCCAAATAGACCAAACCCTCCGGTACTACTTTGTCAAATTTCCCACGATCCCCCTCATAAACCTTGGAAAAATATATTATGCTTTTGACATACACATGAAACAGGGGCTATGAACATGGCAATCTCGATTTGACTGTGCACAGATTCAAAGACGGCATTTCCAGATTGAGAAAACATGATAAAATGTTTGTTATAGGATCCTTAGAGATTCAGACTTAGGTTCATGCCCACATCTGAAGGGACAACTAACTATAATCGCATGACTGTTCTAGAAGGTGAAAGGGTACAGATAGGAGGAAATTCTTTGCAAATGTCGGTGCAAAGATTGAAGATCGTGAAGGAGAGACCCCAGAAATGTACAAATACTCTGCAGTTAAAAAATAACTTACCTTGTATATCAGCAGGGATATTGACTTCATCAGATCACCAACAACAATAAAGTCTCCACGAGTTTGTACATAGAGGGCAAGTATGTGACCGTGATGTCCACATTCAGATTGCAATTCACGAGAGCCATCATCTCGCAGCATCCACTTGTACAATTGAATTTTTTGATTGATTGCAGCTAACAGCTTTCCATTAAAGGCATTCAAAGAGTAAACAGCCCCCTTGGTCTCTTTTTCAGCAATCAACTGTAATTTCCCATCCTCCACAATGAAAACTAATATCCGACCCTGCAATTAAACTAATTTATTTAGAATTTACTAATCTGCAGTAAGAATTTCAGATTGGCTTCATGCATGATGCATCTAACCTTGGTTGGTTCATTTTCTTCCGGCAACACATATGCAGTCCCAACGCAGTAATAAACATTACCCTCATCAGAGAAGGAACAACTGAGTATGGAGCAACCATGCTCAAATGTATCAAGCGGGTAAGTGGACATGAACTCAAAAGTCTGGTCATCTAAAAGCCTAACAAAATGCACTTCAGATTCTTCAACACTTGACTGGTTGTACTTCATGCTACAAATTGCAAACGTCCTAGACTGCTCCTGATGGCAAATGCGCCGTGCATGCTCCCCAAGGGGGATAGAGCGAATGTGAAGCTTCTGGATATCATCAATGGTACCAATGGTAAGCTCACCTTCTTTCGCAATTGCAAGACTGTCAATGGAAAAAATAAGTCACTAAGAATAGATCTAATCGACATATGGAACAAGGGAGGGGTTTCATCCCATAATTATACTCAGGAGTTGAGACTTAAGTGGAGAGCATTGGAACAACGGCTTAAAAAATAGCCCACTTCAAGAAACAAGTATTTATTTCACTACACAAACAACCAATCATCATCTAAATTTCTCCATCCATTCTCTTCAGTCTTCACTATAACAGCAAAAAAAGAATTTTTTGTGTCAAGAAGTAGCACCAGATGACCATCAAAAAGTTTTAATCCTAAAAGAGGATATCCAGCATATGCTAATCGTACTACAAAAAAATTCCACAATGGATCACCATTGCTCATATTACCTGTCTGGAAAAGCAGCAGAGTTGAATTGGCACATGTGGCTCACTTCTTTGAGATTTACATTACTGTAGAGTAACTTTTTGTTACTGCTGTAAATGACAGTTGGCCTATCTGATGCAGCGAATACATGTGTAGTATTTTTTGATGAAAACGTACGGAGAGTAATGGGCTGAGTCCCTAGAGACACCTTCTTCCTATCTGTTAACTCACCAGAATGCATGTTCAATTGAAAGTTCAGGAGATGACCATCTCCAAGAGCACATAAGAGGTAAGATATCTGTTAAGGGAAAGATGAGATAAGAATGATAAGCAAAAAGATAAATCAGTGCTTAACCACTATATATGATCCTGAACATACAAATAAACAGTTTGAGTTCCCAGCCCACACGTGCTACTTGACTTTTCCTAGAAAAAGAAACTGTTACCAGTCAAATAAACATGCGTTCCCTCATATCCACATAATCTCATCCAGACACCTGGATTTAGATATGCAACATGGAGCAAATTGTACATAATAAACAATGCAGAAGCTTAAGATGTGAGGAAAAAAACAAAAGGAATGCATCATACCCCTTCAAAGGCACAAAGCAGAACAGAACGAGGTATTATTTCTCCTCCCAAATTCTCCTTGGTAATGAGATTCAAGTCTGGCAATGAAAATATCCTTATACTTATGTCCGTCCACATTCCAACTGCTGCCAGCTGACTGTAATGGAGATTCTCCCCAATGGGATTAATGTCAAGGCATGAGATCTCATATTCCAGCTGTACATGTTTGATTTCTTTCAGAATCCCATCACCAATTTCTAGATAAACAAGATTACCACCTCCAGTTGCCAGTAGAACCTGTCATTACAGAAGGTCAAATAAATTCAAAGGTACCTTCACGCAAGCATGGATGTGCACAGATATTACCCATAGATCACCAAAGGAAAAGAAAATCGCATGATAAGGCTGGCAAGTAAGAGACCAACTCATGCAAAGCCAAATAAGCCATAAAGCAAAACAAAAGGAGGAGCAGAATCATCAAGTTTCAAGACAGTCATCAAGCTAGATGGTATGTAGAGCATGGTACAATTTGCATCAAATAAAAGAAAGACTATCAGTGAATAACTGATTTAAATCTATATACCGCCTGGAACTGTTCTATATCAGAGAGTTAGCTAAACGATAGTCAAATAAAGTCAATACACTTCTTGGTCCATGCCACTTGCAATACTTTCTGTGTGCATGGACATTAGGTCAACCAGCTGTTAAGGAAAAACATGGAAGATTATAAGATATTCCCATGTCCATGCTCATTACTAGATCACAAGAAGAAAAAACTTGACATGAACACATGAACAAAGAGAAAAATAATAGAAAGAGATTTCTCAACCATGGAAATGGCATATATTTTTACCTTCAAATAAGCCAACAATACATCAGGTTCACAAACTTTTTGTAGCTAACTTAAATAAAAGGAAAAAAAAAGTTCATACAAAATGTCAGACTATGAAGCTCTACCACATACAACAGATATCATAGACAAAGATAACACCATGCATCTAACTTCATGCATCGTTTCCCTTCCCAATTTTCTGCTCATAAAGGAGCAGTGATATCATTCATATCAACATGTGTCCCAGCGAGACATACCACCCAAAAGCATAAACCATATACTTAAATGAGTCACATTCTTTCTGAAGCAAGTGACCATTTTCAACAAGCTTATTAAGAAAGAAATCCATGTGATATTGCATTTAACATCAACCAATGCACATCAAAACCACATGAGACATGGCTGAGCCCAAAATTATATGACCTAGCAACATCTTTGAAAGGACAAACCTGAGTGGCATTAGCAGTGGCAACATTGATAGAATATCCTTGTGGAGAATGCCATTCATTCCTCAGCTCTCTCGTCATAGAGCTTACAAGTCTCACGGAGCTTGAAGTGACCTGCAATAGGGATTATCAGCCACCAACATTGACAACGTATGCAAAGAAGAAATGAAAGTAAAGGCGCGACAGAAGTTATAGGTGTCGTTATATAATAGCTTTCTTGAATTTTAAAAGCAAGTAAAGCTTACTGGACTGAAATTATTTCATGCCAATCTTACAGCTCAAGTCCATTGACTTGTTTGTAAACTCATCTTCCAAGCCTTCCCAGAGAGTCACTAGAAGACTTCCTTTCTGTTGGGTCACGGACATCTAAGTGCAACTAGTTGTGAAAGTGCAACGACAAGTATGAAGGACAAAAGGAGGAAAAGTGCATTCCTCTACATGATTATCGTTGTTACACAGACAAACACATATTTTCTCCATGATAGCTACAAAATTTGAACTAAACTAGCCATATCTCCCTAACCAAAATAGAGCCACATTACGATATTAGCATATGGCATAAAAGCACTCAAAAGTTCACGCATTAACAACAGAGACAGAAGATAGAGATCCACTACTGAAGGTATATGATGCTGATATTAGTCATACATGCCATTAGTTTTTCAGTTCTCTGAAATGCAGTGTATCATCCATGGTGTCGCAGCTAAATGAAAATAGCTCTCATCAAATCATATCAATCTCCACAAATAAAAGACACTCAAGCATACAAACTTACAATTAAAAGAACCAGCGAGGAGAGCACTCACTTGGACAAGTTGATTGTGCACAGCATCATGGCAGAAGAGAGTTTGAACTTGAGAACAGAAACCCTCTATCTCAGTTTCTTCCAACTCGTCTTCAAGATTCATGGCCAAAATTCTTGTCTCGCTAATAAAGCTTACAACCAGGAAAGTGTCAAAAGTATCATCTATAGAAGATCTCAATGACCACATCCCTTTAATGCCTTGAAGTTCTACAGATGCCTACAATGTTGTGCACATATAAATAAACACATCAAAGTGAAGAAGCATAAACTAACCTGTGATTTCAGAAGGTTAACGCATAGAAGGAACAAAAAACCTACCTGTTCATTGATTCCTATGCCATTCCGGACTATACGGAGAGAACCATCCTTGTAAGCTCCAGAACATGTAACGACCTGACCTTGACCCTGCCTCTCAAGGTCAACCACAGAGAAATCAACAATGGGTCCCAAGTTAACATAGCGCTCCAGAACTTCCACGTATGAACCCTTCGAATCAGGTTGTAGATTCAGCTTGATAAGCTGCGACAACACTATAAAGTGTAAACATCCTGGAGTAAAAAGCAAGAGAGAAACATAATATAGTTAAGAAAATCCACTCCTTAGAAGTATTTTCAATTGATTAGGCCTCTACCTTCTCCATCTCACTTTGTTACTTTTACAATAATTAACTCTTAAGATATGATACCAGACCCTCCATGACCTTGCCCATCAAAATTAACCATAACACAGGGCCTACCCTATCATCTCAGGAAGATTTCATCCATCAATGAAAAAGAGTGGTTTCTCATCAAAGTGTAGATTGATAAGATATTTCTACGAAACTAGAGAGCAAAGCATATCAATAGAGTGCAGATAATGGAGGAGCAAGCACGTGAGCACACAAGATAGTCACCATCACCTGTGAATCACCATAACTTGAGCCAATAAAAACAAAGGCATTGTCAAGGTATGATATTGTGGATGCAATTGAAGTTTCTCCTAAAAGCTCAATCTTGAGACCTGTAACTCTGTGACCTGTAACTCTGTCAGCCAGCCGAGAAAAAAATCAGCTCCTACCAGAAAAGCAAAGTATGAAGCTAATCTGTTGACATTAAGTTCTCCAGCAAACTATAGCCATGTACACATGATGGAATTTAAGATAATAACGTTAGTAACTTACTTTTCTTTTTCATGAGTTATAACAAGCAAGTGGAGAAGCCCAGCATGATCACCAAGTAGATACCTAGAACCATCAGCATCAACTCTTCCATATGCTTTTGTGATGGACTATAACAAGCATCAGAAGCACCAGGAAAGAACATGACTTTAAGATTACTTACAAATAGGAATCGGACAACATGACATCATGCAGCAGAAGATTTAATTAACTTACAGGTCTAATTGGTATTGCTTTAAATGCATTTGCACTGCAATATACAATTGTTTCTTCCCCAATTATAAGTACACCGCAGAGAGGGGGAGGCACTGGTATCAACAGATCTGCACCATTATCTACATTGTTTTGAGACCAGGGACCCTCAACAAAATCCTTGTCTTTCAGAGCAACCTCATATGTCTTGACATGTCGAGCATCTTTGTTATCCTGTGAGAATCAAAAAAAAAAAATATGCTCATGATCACCGCAGCGCTGCATATAGCAGAAGAATCCTACTTCACACAAAAAACCTTGTGCATTGACTTTAGACATCCCTGGAGGAAGGGGAAAAAGAAAATCATTCCAATCCGATCATTTGGATCAAAGATATTTACAAATGTAACATCAAGTTATTAACTTACTCATGGCTAAGTGATTTCATTTATTCGAGAGATCCCGGAGGGTCTATACATCCAAAAAGACACACAAGAACTAAGTGGAAATACAAGAATAGGATAACATTCTATACCAATTCTAATCATCTCTGTACCAATTCTATTCATCCAACACCCACTTCAAGAAAAACTAAACTTTAGGTTAATTGAATGGATCTCTCTCTACATGTGTGCATGCACACATGTGCATGTGCACAAGAACTAAGTAGAAATACCCCAATCTCCACAAAGAATAGAATAACATTCTGTACCAATCCTTCCTCCCACCGAATGCAACAAGGCACACCTGGTTAGACAGCTTCTAGTACAACTACAACTCCATGCCAGATACAACATCAAATCGGACTTTATTTAATAGCATCTCCATTGAAAAAAATGTTGGTCAATTAAGGCACAAATGTCAGATAACAAAGATCATTTCATCAATTTCGCCCTTCAAGTGGATAATTTTGAGTCTAAATTGATTATCTAAATGGATAAGAGATCCACATTTGTACTTATTCATCAGAACTTACCACGTCTTTATTAATGTAACTTTTTTCTCTTCCTATATCTGAGATTCGGAAAAGCATCTAGGTGACAATTTGAGCTTGAATAGGGTGAAATGCAAGAATGCTACCTCAGGTCAACAGTAGAATATGTCATTAAACTGCCAAGCTCGCTATAGACTTTTCAAAGCTAAAAAGGCACAGAATTAAGATATCTAACCCATAGTTGCAGAAATCCCAAAGTTTTTAATATGCCAACAACCACTTACACATAGTACAACAAAAAATTAAAGCATAAGGGCAACAATATGCTTATGTACCTGGTATAGAACAACTATTGTTGGTTTTGAGCAACCATAGAGAAACTTTATATCCAGAACTTGAAGTTCTTCAAGCCTGAAATCATCAAAATTCCTCAATTCTAACAAGCCACGAGCATCTTAAAAACATGTGTTGACTTAAATAATTGAATAAAGTACAATATACATTTAAAGACAAGAAACACTAATTAGTGCATTTACTTAGTAGAGAAATCCAAAGCTGCAACTTAATATTTGGCTTGAGTTTGTAGGCAGTTTTTAATAATTTTCGACATCACTACAGATTTGTAGATAAGCCTAGAAGACACACTGACAGGTGTGCAAGCTCTAAATTAGCAACACAAACAGAGTGTGTGTCAAAAAAACTATCAATACAGTCATGATAAATAACAATTGAAAAATTGCAACCTTGTCCAGTGCCCTAGGAAGTAACAAGAATGAGAACAACAAGGTCTATTGTCACTTTGTATCATGAGGTCAACTATGCCTTACGCCATTTCAGCTAACTCAATGAGATGTCCCCAATGAAATCCATGTAGCAAGATCTTTCAGAAAGTAAAATGAGAAGCAGTATTGCACTGTATTGCTTGATAAGGATATTAGCTACAGTAAGGCTTAAGAATTCTATGTACTTCACAACATGACCAAGTATACAACAAGAATTTATGCATGGAAAAATGAGACAAGTTAACCTCCGTCCATCATGAAAAGGCAACTATGATGGAGTAGCACAAAAGAAGGAAAGGTACCGGATGTTGAATGCTTCTTTAAGCTGCCCTTTATTGTCAAAAGGTATAACCTGCCCAAAGTTGCACAAATTAATTGAAGGTTTAACTGATCCATTTTCCCCGAAGCTAGAGACTTCACCAAGCAATAAAGGCATATGTCAAGGTTAACTGCATCCTAACCTTAAACAACCCATCATATAAGTGGAGACCAATTAATCTACAATCAGGATCAATTATTCCAATCTGCAGAAGAACCAAGCACCCAATAAGTAGAATCAATCACAAAGAAATAATTCTTGGAACTCAGCAAAAAAAGGTACACCTTATGAGTTAACAAAAGGTCAAGATAAATACCTGACCATTATCTGTAGGACGACCTATCCGATCAGATACATCACCCATTGCCCTAACAAGAGCAAAATCATTGTGCAAGTAAATAACTTTTTTTTTCCCAATATATTTCAGGACAAAAAAAAAAGTACAATCAAGATATGTACATGTACCAACAAAAGAAGATCCAACTCAATATGATATTGCTCTCAAGCATTTATCAGAGATTTCACTAATCAAGCCAAGCAACATTAATTTAAAGACAGTTAACCGCTACTAAGCACAATACTAAGGGTGAGCTCCGGTCCACTGCAACCCAAGAACCAGACCAAATCGACTGAATCCTCAAACCTAGAACCGGCCCATGGCCATTTTAGCTCTCAATTCCAAAGCCAGGATGCCAGTTTATCCGGGAACCAGTCCAACCAATCCACTTCCCAGATTAAACCAGTTCTAAACAGGTTTTGAAGCCTCTATTAAACAGGTAAAAAAAAAAAAATAGGTGTGTATATTCCCTATTTTGGAACCGAGAATCACAAAGTCGGTTCGCAGTTCAAGGCCAGGACCTAGAATCAACCCACCCAACCGAGAACGGAGCCACTCTAGAATCGAACACCCCAACAAAATACGCACGTCTCCATTGCTCCTTCGATGCCATATTCCATTCCAAACACCCTTACACAACACATGCATATTTCCCTATTGCTCACCACATGCCATATTCCATATAGATCTATTTACTGATATTATAATTATGATAGAGCTACATAGGCAAAAGTTACCCACATGACAGACCAAACAGCCCTATCTTTATCACAATCCTGATTCCCCATTAATAGCCTACCACAACTAAATCACTTATAGATATCGTTATTTTGTCATGTTACGCTAAGACCGATGGCATGAACAGTTGATTTGGTATACACCGTCTATCAAGCGAGCTTGCATTGTAGTGCAAACAAATCTTTGAGGGACAAGAATTGCCAGCCATTGAAGTACCATTGATAAAGCTGCTCCAGATTGAACTCTTTACCCGATTATTGTTTCTCTTGTTCCTTTTCCATCCACATTTCTGTAAATTTTATTGGGGTGAATTCCATTGGTGACTACTAGATTTCAGCAATCATTCAATCAGGTCGTTGAACTTTGAATTTATCACCCGATGCACTAAACTTGCAAAGATTTGCAATTAGTGCACTTCAACCAGATCCGGCCAATTTTGCAGCAAAATGCTACAATCAACTTCCATCCACCAACTTAAGCTTTACAGGTTGAAAGCAGTTCCATATAAATTAATTAGTCCGCATGAGATGACATGCTGATCCAAAATAACCAAAGATGACATCCTTATAAAAAGAGATAAAACACTGAACAGCTATCCCATTGTACTAGAAAGGCTAGGGCTTCTTTCTCATTACTGCAGCCCTGGTTTCTTAGAGCTTCTGTAGTGTATATTAATGCACAAGCCCACACAACAAAACTACAACTCAAAAAACAATGATTATGCAAACGGTGCAAATGACCATACCAACCTTGTAACAAGCTCAGATGTCTCAGCATCCCATTGAAGAACGCAGAACTTGTATCTTTCTGTTGCAATAAATAAAAAGTCCTGCGCCTCACCCTGTTACAAGAAAAGGACAAGGAATTGGACTAAAAAACAAGAACTAAAACATTATTGTGATCACTTAGAAAAGAGACCACAAAAACATGATCACGTTGATGGCTCACATGAGGCCTAAAAAGCTCGAGCGTCGCAATTCTCCCATAAATTGGCACATCCAGCATAGCCTGTGAAAGTCGGCAAAAGAAAAGGAACCGAAAAAAGAGTTTAGTTCCAAGAAAAGTCAAACCAAACAGCAAGGAGAAATTATTTCAGTGTACTAACAAATCCGAGGCAAAGAAAAGGACATATATAAAAACCACTTACAGCAAATCAAGGTTCAAAGTATCCATATTTAATATATGGAAAGAAATGAAGAAATCATAGTCTTTTGAAGGAGGGGAAAAAAAAGCAAAAGTTTAATCTCGAGGCATGTTAATGGTGACATCACACCTGAGTCACTTGAGACCACATATTAATGAGAGATTAACCAAACTATTGAGCACCTTTTCCAATGCCAAAGGAAGTTGTTCATTGACAACTTCAAATAAGGGTCCAAGTCATGTCATGATGAGATGCGTACCACTTAAATTAATTAAAGGCTACAGCTAGAAAATTAAGGGGAAAGCACAGTTCGATATAACCAACTAAAGAAATGACTACAAACACAACAAAACAAAACAAATCCTGGTCAGTCCAGCAAAAATAAAAATAAAAAGGAAATATCATACCTGTAAACCCTGAGGAGTAAGCAAATGTATCTCAATTCGAGTGCATTTGCTGAAATAGAAAAACAAAAGTGAAATCACTTTAACAGATTGCACTTTGATCTAAGAATGATATCGACTGCAATAGCGTAATCAACAATCGCCTACTAAATTATCTTCACCACAAACTAACTAAATAGCACATCATCACACAAATTACTCACATTCTACAGCATGAAAATATCAATGCGTCTTCACTTAATAACGACACTGACATAAGGGGAAAAAAGCCTTCAATATGGTAAGTTGGAGGAAAAGCCCATTCAAACACAATGGCATGACATCCATCAATTGGTAATTGATAAGTCTGAACTCTAAATGAAAATGTGCACATTAGGGGGAAATTCAAATGCACCTTCTCGCAAGGAGAAACAAGGCAAAGAATAGAAAATAAAATTTTAACATAACCAGGTGGATTATAGAAGACAAGCCCAGATAACCAATTATATGCCTTTTTAGCTATCTGTGAGCTACTAGGCAAATGAATATGCTACCATCTACCTCCGCACTTAAGCTTAGAGGGTAAAACATGCTGATCATGCATCAAATTCAATCTGAGAAAATTTGAAGACAATAACCCTTTCGTTTGTATTTAACTCCTATGTAGTATAAGCATAGCTTTCATCCTGGACGACAAAAGTTTACTTTGCCCTATCATATGACACTTCCGTTGAAAAACACTCTTTAGCATTATGACAACCTAGAGTTCTAAACCAATGCAGTATGTACTCTTACAAACCTACGTTTTCTGTCCTCACTAAGAATTACTAGACAAGATTCCGGCGAAGGATCATGATTGGCAGAAGAACCCCTTCACTTCAGATATCAAATATGCAGCTACAGCTGGACAAACTTCTCGTGTCTGAGCGAGCTAAGAACCAACACAGTAGCAAAACTCCAATCCCTAAAAAAACAGTATCATACCAAACGCCCCCAAATCTAAAAAAAAAAATCGAAATTGGAGCGGTCTACCCTTCGCCGTCCAAAATCTGCAAAAACCCATCTCCCCAAGAACCGCATTTACCTAAGAAAACAAATAGATTTCCCGCATACCCAGATGGGACATACAGTCAACCAATCGAAGCAGGCCAGGAACGACGCCCACCAACAAACGGACGAAAAACCCACTTCCATTCTCAACCCAAAAACCTAGAATCCCAACGACTCACGAGTCCCCACCCAAAAGAAAAACGAAAAAAAAAAAAAAAAAAAAAAACAAGGCCAAACGAATTGGGAACGAACGCTCGGAAGATGAGGAGGGAGGGGGCGTACGCAATGATGAGGTTGAGCTCCTGAGGGCCGGTGAAGTTGCCGACGCAGGAGTGGGTGACGTTGGTGGGCTTGTGCGCCGTGACTACATAGTTCCACACGCTCATCTTGGGTTGGCCCTCCCCGGCTTTCCCGCTTGTGAGGGTGATACCGTCCTCCCCTCTGTCGCTACAGAAGGGAACTGCAGACTGCTTAATGCAAGGAGACGAAGGAGAAGAGGGAGCAGGAGAAGAAGGAGAGGGAGAGGAGTTTTGCGCACCACTGCCTAGCCAGAGTGCCTTGCGCCTCTACAGTGGAAGAAGGGCTCGACTTTGGCTATTTGGTACTAAGGCTAAGGGCAAAGTAATTTATGGAAAAAGTATTTCTCCTTTGTATGCTTAAATTCTAGAAAATAATTAATGAGTTTCGAGAAATTGATGAATAATTGGTAGATTTCGATTTTTCCGTCCGTCTATGTGCCTTTTGGGCAAGACAGATCTAGAATCCTCCGCGATCGAACTCGAATATAGACAGGTGGATTTTAAGTCAGTGATGATTGAGATATGAAGTTTCCTCGGAGACAAAGGCCCGCATGCCATTGCACTTATTTCGTTCCTGGAACAAAAATTTCGTTTTTTTGTTCAGGAACAAAAAAGAATTTAAACGCGTTTGTGTGCGTTTGTTAAGCTTTTTGTTCTTTGTTCCTGAACAAAAAAGAAAAACAAGAAACACAAATTTTGTGTTTCTTGTTTTGAACACAAATCGGAAACACTTTTTTTTCTTTTTTCTCTTATTTTCTTGTTCTTCTTTCTTTTGGCGGTCGCCGGCCTCGGCCATGGCGGCAACCGGCCCGAGGGGCCGGCCATTGCCTCGCCCGGCCACGGCGAGGCTCGCCGGCCCCGGCGACCGGCCGACGAGGGCCGGGCGCCTCGCCCGGCCACGGCGAGGCTCGCCGGCCCGGCGAGGCCGACGCTCGCCGTCCCCGGCGAGGCCGAGGCTCGCCGTAGGCCGGGCTAGGGTCGGCCTCGCCATGGCGGGCGAGCTCAAGCTCGCCCGGATCCGCGAGGCCGAGGCTCGCCGGCCCTGGCGAGGTCGGCCTCGCCGGATCCGGGCGAGCTCGAGCTCGCCCGAACCATGGCGAGGCCGACCTCGCGCGGCACGGGCGAGCTCGATCTCGCCCGGATCCGGCGAGGCCGGCCTCGCCCAGCGGTCGGCGAGCCTCGGCCTCGCGCGGTGGCCGCGAGGCCGCGCCTCGCCGCCGCCGGGCGGCTCGGCCTCGCCGGATCAAGGCGAGGCCGACCTCGCGCCGGCCGGGCGAGCTCGATCTCGCCCGGATCCGGTGAGGCGAGCTCGCCCATCGGCGGCGAGCCTCGGCCTCGCTCGGCGGTGGCCGGCGAGCCTCGGCCTCGCCGGGCGATGGCCGGCGAGGCCACGCCTCGCCCCCGCCCGGGCAAGCTCGGCCTCGCCGGATCAAGGCGAGGCCGACCCTCGCCGGCCAAGGCCTTGGCCGGCGGCCAAAAAAGAAAGAAAAAAATGAAAAAGAAAAATAAGAAAAATAAGAAAAATAAGAAAAAAAATAGAAAAAATAAAAGAAATAAAAAAATTATCCAAATTTACCAAACATGTTTTATTTATTTTTTGTTGGGAACAAGTTTACCAAACATGCTTTTTGTTCGGAAATTGTTCCTAGGAACGTAAACACTTTTTTCTATTTCGTTCCCTGAACAATTTTTAAACGAAACGTTACCAAACGCGCCCAAAGCTACCCAACCTTAGCTCCCGAGCATCATCAACCCCGATGTCCCGTGTCAAGGCAATGGAACCACGCTCGTCAACGATTGAAGCTGCGCGGTTATGACGGCTTGCCTAAAATCAATTCTTGTAGAACAAGCATCGAGATTTCAAAAGTATACATGTGAAACAATTGAAAGTAGGATCTCGCTTTAATTGCTATGACAAAGTTTTTGGTAAGAAAATCTTTCTACCAGGAATCTAACATACTTAGGGCCCGTTTGGTTTAGCTTTTAGGGAATGCATTGTCAAAATGCAAATATCTTAGGGTGAATGGGATTTTCCGAAATGCAAATATCGTTTGATAAAATTTGCATTGAAATACAACTTTGGCCAAAATACCGTTTGATAAAATTTACACTTGTAAAGGACTTTTATTAAATTAAAAAAACAAAAAAAACATTTGTATTATTTTTTTTTAAGTTCGGCGACTAGATGGTCGGGCACGACCCGGGCTACGGTCGCCTGAGGTCGCGCGACCCAGGCCATCGTCGACCGAGTCGCGCGACCCGAAGTCACCTAAGGTCGGCGACGGTCGTCGGGTCGAGGCGACCCTTAGGCGGCGGTCGCCGACGCGCGGACCCTCAGCCGGCGGTGGTCGTCCTCCGTGCGGTGGTTTTCCTCGCCTGATGAACAGTACCCTCGAAGATGAACAGTACCCAAACTTACATTTTCAAAATACAACTTCCCAAAGTACCTCCGGACCTCCATTTGGCTAAAGGCCCTTAGAATCACTTGGAGATACAATCGCATCTCGCCAAAGTCGCCCAAAAAACTGAACCAAACAGGTTTGCATTTGGCCAAGGGACTTTGGAGTCCAAATGCTCATCCCCAAAGCTGAACCAAATGGCCCCTTAAACTAGTTTTTCTTCTATTGATTTTAATTCACAAGAGCATTTTTGTGAACGACCCTCGTGTCATATTTGGTAGGCACCGAATTTGTTGATAGAAGCGGCACGAATTTAATGTACATGTGTTTTACAACATGATCAATAATAACATAACATTTTTCAATGACCGACTTGGCACGATTGCAAATCACAATTGCAAGATCTAAATATGACACGGGAATACAATTTTCATTTCAAGTTCCCAAATACCGAAAAACACGAGATCATTGATGTAATTATAATTTTTGAATAACATACTACGTATTAAAAATATCGAATGAAGAAGTGTTGTGTTTTGTAATAAGGCCAAGGCCTTAAAATACTCTAAAGACCAAAGGGAGCCATTAGGATGTTCTTGTCCATTACTTCACCATTTTCACTATTTATGTTTTTATGATTCTTGGGGGAAAAATAGTTTATCTAAAAAACATTTTTCATTGATATACTTAAATTCTAGAAGATGATTAAGGGTGTTTCGAGATATTGATGAACATTTGATCAATTTCGATTTCCCATCGATCCATGTGCCTTTTGTAGAATTCTATCATCAAACTCAAGTATAGACAGCTGGGTTTTAAGTCCACCGTGATTAAGACCTAGAGTTTCTCATGGAGGTAAAGCTAGAATGAGCATCTAGATTTCAGAATTACGCATTTATGGTGGAAAAAAGGATCTAGCTTTAATTTCTATCAAAAAGTTTTTTGGTAAGAAAATTTTTCGACTTGAGGATCTAACATACCTAAACTAGTGTTTTTTCTTTTGATTTTAATTCACAAGAACATTTTTGTGAACAACCCTCGTGTCATATTTGGTAGGCACCCGATCCGTCAACGGAAGTGGCATGAATTTAATATACATGTGTTTTACAGCATGATCAACAACAACATAACGTTTTCAATGACTAACTTAGCACAATTGAAAAATTCAAATATGACACGGGAATACAACTTTAAATTTCAAGTTCCCAAATACCTTTAAAATGTGAGATCATCGAAATAATTATAATTCCTGAATAACATACTATGTATTAAAAATATCGAATGAAACCAACTTCTACGTGGGTATCTTCTTTTATTCAAGACAAGTACAAATGTTTTGAACCAATACTGTCTACTCTTCCTACTCGTCCTGCTCATTTGTTATTTTGGAAAGCTCTTGGTGAGGTTTGGAGTGATGTTTTAGAGGGTAAAAGATGGGTTGTGGTTAATGGGCGTTCAGTTAAATTTCGGATGGATAGCTGGGTTGATGATGTTGGTCCACTCGCCCAATGGATTCTTCCATCAACTACACCTCAAGACCTCGACTGTACTATTCACGATTTCGTTTGCAACAATCAGTGGAACCTTGCAAGCCTAATAGGTATTCTGCCTCAATCAATTTTGTTGTGGATTTACTCAATGCTTCCACCTTCTGATTGTGGTGGAGAGGATTTGCTAGTCTAGGGTAGCAATAGTAATGGTTCCTTTACAGTTAAAGAAGCCTATGAATTCATTGCACCAACACAATCTGAAGTGCAAAGAATCAAAAGTTTCTTATGATTGGTCTCACACCAATGTCTACTCACTAACCATGAAAGATTTCAACGTAAACTTACAGTAGATTCTCGATGTGCGGTGTGCCCACACTCTCCCGAGACCATTTTACATGTGCTTAGAGATTGTAAGCAAGGAAAGGTAGTTTGGCAAAAGATTATATCTACAAGTTTTTTAGGTAAATTCTTTACACAAGAGCTAGGTTGATGACAAATCTATCTAATTCATCACCTAGGGTCCAGGATTATTGGTCCCTTCTTTTTGTTGTTGCTTGTTGCAATTTCTGGAATTGGAGGAATAAATGGTTTGAGAAGGATTTTGTCTTACTAAATAACCTTTATACTTGATCCTAGAGTATGTTAAGACATTGCATCAGCTCGTCTGACAGAACATAAATCGTCTCCTCTCCGAGAGAGAAGAGGCAAGCTTGTGGGTTGGATCGCCCCTCCAACTAGTTGGGTCAAGCTTAACATAGATGGGACCTCTAAAGGCAACCCAGGCCCCACTTCAGCAGGTGGGCTTCTGCATAATGAATTAGGCAATTGGCTCACTAGATTTGCTCAAACTGTGGGAGGGTGCTCTTCGCTCAAAGCAAAACTGTGGGGTACCCTTTTGGGTCTTAAAATGGTAATTTCTTTGTGTGTCCCCAACCTTATCGTGGAGGTGGACTCACAAACCACAATTTCACTATTCCATAAATCAACTCCTACTCTCAACTTTGGTGACATGCTCATTTCTCAAATTACAAAACTTTTAATGTGTTTCCAACATGCTCGGATTCTGCATAACATTAGGAAAGGAAACTCATGTGCTGATTGGTTAGCAAATTGGGCCATTCACTTGTGTGATGTGAATGACACCTTAATCTTAGATAGGCTGCCAAAAGATCCAATTCCTTTATTAACTGATTTCGAAAAATTGATGAATGTTTGGTTAAGGCCTTTCAGTAGAATGTTCTTGTCCATCGCTTCAGTTTTCTATGTGTTTTTTATCCTTTGGAGCAAGACAGATCTAGAATCCTCTGTGATCGAACTCAAATCTAGATAATTAGGTTTAAAGTCCGCCATGGTTGAGATCTAGAGTGTCTCGTGGAGATAAAGCTAGAAAGAGCATCCAAATTTCAGAATTATGCATATTATATGGTGGAAACCAGGATCTTGCTTTAATTTCTATGGAAGAGTTTTTGGTAAGAAAATCCTTCGACTGGAGGATCTAACATACCTAAACTGGTTTTTTTCTTCTTTTCATTCTAACTCACTAGACATTTCTATGAACCAACCTCGTGTCATATTTAGTATAGGCACCCATTTTGTCAATGGAAGTGGTGTGAATTTAATACACACGTTTTACAGCATAATCAACAATGACATAACATTTTCCAATGACCAACTCAGCATGATTACAAAATCCAAATATGACACGAGAATATGACTTGAAATCTCAAGTTCTCAAATACCTAAAAGCGTGAGATCATCGAAATAATTATACTATTCCCTAAATGACATACTATGTATTGAAAACATCAAATGAAGTACAATTAATATGGTAAGTTTTAGGTTCTCTAGGGATCCATTTCATTGATGGAAGCTATACGAATTTAATATACATGTGTTTTACAGTACAGTCAACAACAACATAGCGTTCTTCAATGACCAACTTGGCACGATTGCAAAATCCAAATACAATATGGAAATACGACTTTAAATTTCAAGCTCTCACAAGCCTAAAAACGTGAGGTCCTTGAAATAATTATGCCGGTTCCCAAATAGCATGCTATTAGAAATATCAAATGAAGTGCAACCAACAAGCTAAGTTTCAGGTTTTCTAGATTTGGAACGATGCACATGAACTTTTCGATATCGGTTCGGCCTCTGGCGTTGGGGATCTCCTCCTTAGTAGCACCCTTCTCATTTGGACAAGAGGAATGTGAAGAAAATTTAGATGGCCAAAACAGTTAAAATGCTAACAAAACTGAGCCGATATTAATAAGACGATACAACATCAAGCGCTCCAAGGTATCTTTTGCAGCCTCGTCTGATGTCACAGCAGCAAGGAACAAGGCCTACTTAAGAAGAACACCAGCACAATCCCGGCTAATTTGTACCCGGAAAGGCCCGGACCGTGCTCTGGCCGTGGCGGCACGGATGAGGCCATGCTGCGAAGGACAGAGAACGCACGACGTGAACAAGGGCCGAGCGAGGCGGAGCTTGAGGAAGTGACTGATTCTAACAGCAAGCAAACTTACCTGGATGCGGAGTAGGCACATTTTCCGTAACCTGCGAAACAGGATGATGATCGTAAGCGAAAACTTCCAGTGTAATGACTCGACACATTAGCCCATGTTCTACAGATCAAAGGTCGGAGTCCAACAGGCTGTGCGTTTGTTTTAGTACTTTTCGTGTTGAATTCATCGCTGTAGTAAAACACGTCACGAAGATTTCGAGGAGGCGAACTTGATTTATACGTACTCGGATCGCTTCTGGTGAGCGTGGCGGTCCCGCCGAAGTTGCACGCGATGTCGGAGTTGCCGTTCTGCTGGTAGTAGTTGTTGAAGGCGTAGGAGGCGTGGGACACGAGCGTGTCCGGCTCGAAGCACCGCCCGCCCTCTCGGATCGGCTTGCAGTCGGCCATACCGAGCCCGCAGGCCCAGTCCAGCGCGTTCTGGAGGTCGGCCTGGGAGACGCCCGCGAGGGCCACGCACCATGTCGTGCCGCCAAGGAAAGTCGTATTGCCCTCTGGAGGGGACATCGTCGTGATCGGGATCGCCGCCTCCGCCTTCTCCTGCACCGTGGCCGCCCCCGTTAATGCTGTAAAACGAAAAATATGTGTTAACGAGAGAATCAAGAAAAAGTCCTTTAGCAAGAGTTCGAGTGCATTATGAGTTGATGTTTGAAAGTCATGCCCAAATTATTCTCCAGGACCGCCTGCCTGCCCGACCGACCGACAATGTTTCCGGGTGCATTGCACTGGTGGGCCGGGTTGGCCCGACTGAATTCGCGATAAGACGGGCGGGCCTTGGCAAGGGATGTACTTTATGGGCCTGGATTGGCCGGTCACGCCCGACAAATTTTGCGAATGAGATCTTCAAGGCTCTTCCCTTTCGGGCATAACTCCGTAGGCATATGACGTTCAGCCCGACCATCAAGCCCATACTTTTGCATAGACTCCGGCCCGAATCTATTTAGGCCCGCCCATCGGTCATGTCTATCGGTATTTAATACACCGATTAGTGGATCGGCACGAAGCCTTGCTTGAGGGATTACAATTGACACGGTTCGCACAATCGACAAATCCCATCCACTACTTTAGCTTGTTGATAAAGTTCAGTCCACAGTCCCTTAAAACCTGTACATTCTGCACTTAGCTTTTTGGACAAAGCTCGTGAACACAATCATGCCATTAAAAGACCCAAAAGCGCTTTCGAGGAAGCACCAAATCGGATGCAATTTGGAAGCAAAGCGTCTGTCCCAATCTCTTTATGCTTAGCTTCCACCCCAAGATTTTTCTTTCCATACATCTATTAGGAAAATTCTTGTTAATTTTTTGGGAATCAATATACCCAGCTCCTTCAATAATAACCTCACATTCGTTTCATTTATGCAAGTATTATGTACCGAGAATCCTAGCTTATATGGGCAGACTTTCCCTCTTTCGCTTAATCCATCCGTACATAATTCACAAAGATGTATAAGAAGAAGAGATAAGTTATTAAGACCTAAAATTTTGAGTAATTGCAATTTCTTGGCCCATCTGTTTGATCTCAGTTTATAGTACCTCCGCTATGAATAATATAAGTGTAGGCATACTTGTCGCAATCTAACAAAGTTCACTCGTAAGGAATAGCAAAAGACTAGGAAGAAGCATGTGGCTATGGTATTGTAGATCAAGTGATATCTATTAAGATGCGTATAGTGCCTTCTTTCTTATTAATGGAAGTGGATCGCATAATTTCTCTATACCCCACAATTTATCAATAGTTAGATCTAAGGGAGGGATTATGCGAATAATTCTAGAAGGATCACCGGTTTATTTCTTAGGTGTTGTTTGTCAATGAGAAAGGCAATATGGAAATTATGGAAAAAGACTTTTTCTAAGAATAGACACTACTTTGAAAGATCAAGTGATTGCTTATAGGTGTTAACTATACATGGGATTGACATCTAGTTTTCACCAAGAATAAAAGAAGGCTCGAGAAATTGTTCTTTCCATTATCCCCATTACAATGTATGGGGCAGAAAAGAATTCCTTCTTTTTTTATGCATACTCTAGCTAGTGAGGCAATAGCTTACCAAAATGACTCGTAAGGAGAAAGGATAACCCAAAACTCTACGGGACAACAGGATTTAGGCAGGCAAGCTGAAGTATGACAAAAAGGAGGAAATTGAATTTGCTTTTGCCTTGTGTTTCGCTCAAGCATGTTTGCTCGTGCTTAATGGAATCCCAAGCTCGAATCAGCTCAACTCGAAGACTCAAAAAGGGTAGCAAGACAAAAGAAGACAGTGGGACGTGGGACAGAGCCAGCATAGAGTCAGACGAGACCAATGTGAGACTTTTCGTTTCCTTCTCGTTTAATCAAACCTTTTGCGTTGGTCTGAGCCAGGATTAAATAGTGGTGCTACCAATAGATTCTTCATTCATAAGAAACAACGTCCAGGATTGCTCCTCATAAAGGTTGCATCATCCGATGAAAATGAAGATTGGACTTTACTAAAGAATCAAATATCATTCATTGGGAGGACGAGTCACCTCTTCGGGGGTGAGTACTCGTTACACAAAGTCTTCAAAGTAGAGTAAGATGCGAAGAGCCAGCAAAAAAGTAGAGTGATAGATAAATGGACTACTGTTGGATAACTAAGTAAGCGCATTGATTTTCTTTCCTGGTAATATCAAACCAAACCGACAAAGTGGGTCCCCAGAATATATAAGGGCATATACAGATATTGCCTTTATGAAAAGGGGCCGATTCATGTTCGACCACTCTATCTCATCTGCGATAACTTTATGCAGGAAAAATTTTGAGTAGATATCCCCTTTTAAACAATCAAGTCCATACTATATATGTATTACAGTCGAACCAAATAACCTAAGCTTAATCCATGAATAAATCTCAAGCATTGCCACCATGCTTTGGCATGCACCTTTGGCACTTGCCATCGGTCCTCCCTGTCCCCTTACACATTTCTCAAAAGATTATGAGGATCATTCTCTAGTGGCTGCAACTTAGGACACTCCTCTAATCTATGTTTGCAATGCTCGCAGTGAAAGCAAATCAAATGAATCCCTTCATATTCTCTCTTATGTATCTTCTATCTCAGACAAGACCTTAATACAAGATTAAGTGAGATCCACACATTTGAGCATACAAACCTCTAGATGCCAACACAGTTCAGCATCTACCCTCATGACTTTGCCTATTTAACTTCCAAGTTCAAGAGAAAGCCTTCATCATAGTCTTCTAATGAGTTCGAGATACCTTAACCTCATGCATGCTAGCTTCACGGGAGCACTTACAATGACGAAGTTGGATTTCTATTGACCAATTATAAGGTAATAGTCCATGATCATTCATGGTCCTTCATTTATAACATATTTAAAATCTTTTACCATTGTAAACCTAACTAGGACAAAATCATCGCCCCAATCATAGAGTTATTGGACCATGAGGAAGCTCACATCTAATGTGATCTTTATAGCTGGGAATTCTTATTTTTCTTCCCACCTAACAATTGAATATTAGGTGTAGAGTCATATATGACACGGTCTTTTAAAAGTGAACCAAATGGCAAAAAAAAAAAATAATAGTCATCAGTATCTAACTCTCCTCTAAACTTCAACCATCAATCAGTCGCTTTATGAATGGAAACAAAAAAAGGGTTATCCTCTAAGATCTGCCTTACCGTGGTTAGGAACCAACTAAACTCTTAAATGAGATTGATCAAGTCCTATTCCTGCCCTTCGCCACCTTTTTAATCCAATTGTTTAGGTCTTGCCCCATCCCTTTCGCTTTCCTAACCTAATCAAAACTATATTACGAACTAAAGCTTAAAAAATGTTTGTATTTTAAATAAAAGTGAGATGTCCAATGCTAAAACAACAAATCAAACCAAACCTATTCCAACCCACAGAATCTAAAGCTAGAATATAACTAGACCGAGGATCTAAAATGAAAAATTTTGGGCTCGATTCCCAAATCCTGCGGGCTTGTTCAGTGCAGGGTTTAGGAATGTGTGTGTGCGCGCGTGAGAGCGTGAGAGAGAGAGAGAGAGAGAGAGTAAACGTACCTCCATATAAGCAGTAATATTGCATTTGCATTAACAATAGCCAATGCACTAACCCCAACTTCTTTCCCATGATCTTCTACAAAAAAACTCTCTCCCTCTCTCTCTCTGTGAGAATGCGAGGCTTGCTTTGTTTTGTCACTTAAGTGGATGTGTGAAGGTGTGAGAGATGTTGGGGTTTCGTTCATGTGAATAAATGGAGGTTGGAGACAAAGAATCGTCGGTTTCTTCAGAGGGAAATCAAGTGTTTTCTCTCTTTTGCCTGCTTTTTCAGTTTTGCATGTAGAAAAAGGGTGTGGTCTGGTATGATATGAATGCCCCCTCTGAAGCCTAAATACTTTGAAAGGCACGTAGCGGTGGATTGTACTCGACAAATAAACATACGAAGACAATTTAATATTATGGAAGATTTAGCAGAGAAAAAGAAAGGTGAGGAAGGAACATGAACCCAAAAAACGAAAAGAAGAAACAAGAGACAAAGATGGAGTCACAGTCCTGACCCAGTGGATTGGTCCCTGAGCTGGACCAAATTATCTGTGTGCTTGAACGAATAAAGCGAAAAAGAGAATGAAGGATTTTTCGCGACATTTTTTAAGTAAAATTGAGTCATCCGATTTCTTTTCATTGGTGCATTTGCATCCTTTAGCTCATACCATTTACACCGTCAAATTCTTTAATCATTAACACACGCTGACACGATGATTTTTAATAGCAACTAAAGAGAGATCAGGAACATTCGTTTTAGAGTCCAATTAACCAAAGAAAAGAAAATTGCAAAATATAGAGATAGGAAAGAAAGAGAGAGAGAAGACACAAAAGTATGTTATAGCATATAAAAATATAATTCCAAATAAATTGAACCAATTTGTATTGCATATGCCACTATCTTATGCGTTGAAGCAAAAGAAATTCCATGAAGAAAATCGATGTTTATTTGCCAAAAGAGATATGCAAGCAGCCATTGGGTCAGAAGCCGTGTACGTCATTTGTATTTCCCCTGAAGTTAAATTACATGGCTTTGTCGTCACTATTTTCTGTGGTTCCGCATAGCATATTTTGGAATTCTAATGTTAAGAGGACTTTACTGTAGTGATCGAAATGACGAGCTTTGACTATATCCATATAGAAAAGGTTAATGCGAACATATTCAGGCGCCCCAGAAAGAGAGCAATGCTCGTATCATCTTCACTTCAGCTGTATTCTGCTCATGTATGGCCAAGTAAAATAGAAACAGAGCAACGTTAGTATCATCTTCACTCCAGCTGTATTCTGCTCATGTTTGGCTAAGTAGAATTGCTCTGAAATGAATGGCAACTCCTCTTAAGAATCTTCTCACAGGTACGGTACACGTTTTCATGAGGAGAAAATACTTCCCTCAGACTACGCAACAACAAAATAATTCAACGGAACTATGATACAGCAGAGGGATTCAGACAGGCTGCATCATCGTAAGAGCCTACGATGAGTTGAGCTGGAAAGAGAAACTCTCACGGAGGAATTTGACTCAATAGATCATTAAAAATTCCCTGAAAGGTAACAAAGGAGCTTAAAACTCAGGGCATGAGCAGGTACCAATGCCACAGCTCAACCGCTCGTTTTAGCAACTCTAGCAGCAACAGCGAAACTGAAAATTCGATTACAGAAGCATTACATCCTAATTAAGTCTTCCCTCATGGGCTAAAGAAGACTGAAAGTCAGTGAACATGTCACTTAGGAATGAGTGTCTAGGACTAGGAGGAGGAGGAGGCAGCTCAGATTCCCTCTTCTCACGAATCCTCACTTCTTCCTCTTCTTTGGAGGCTGGAGGGCCTCCTCATCTTCATCTTCATCTTCGTCTTCTTCTTCGTTCTCTTCTTCCTCAACAACTTCTTCCTCCTCCTCCTCCTCTCGGCCATCCTCATCTTCATCATCATCATCGTCATCGTCGTCGTCGTCATCATCTCCTTCTGGGTTTTCGCCATCTTCATCGTCCTCCTCCTCTTCCCCATTCTCTTCACCCCCACCAGCCCCACTTCCTGCTCCCTTCTTCGAGCTACCATTATTGCTGTTAGGGGTTTTACTGAACTCCTCTCCACCTTCAGATGATACTTCCTCTTCACCTTCCCCAAACCCGCCATCCCCATCGTCGTCGTCGTCACCACCATTGTCATCATCATCTTCCCCAGCATCAGTTGGCTTGGTCTGGGTGTGGCTTTCGTCAGGATTAACCCCGTTCTCCTTCTGTAGCGGCCAAAGACATGACAAACAGATGAGTTATCCAAAAGCAGTCAGATTATTAACTGTGTTAAGGAAATGACCAATTGCTACTGTAAAATATTTCAAGGGCCCAAATTGTTCAGGCCGCTCATGCTCAGCCAAAAGCCAAATTTCAGTGAGGTCTTAACTTACTCCTTCGTTCTTAACTTCTGGCAGGAAAGCCAAGAACATCATTAAGCTGGCAGCAAACATTAAGCCTAGCTATGTGATGAGTGAAACTGTCACCATGGTGTTGACCAACCAATTTGCACGACAAAATCCAGACAACATCTACATAAATATCAACATACACAGGAGCAAAGTCCATCTAGACTATGTCAGACGACTGTAATTGTTGGCATGAGGGTAAACATTTGTATAAGTATTTGTATAAGTGACTCTACAATACAAGCAAATATATTATTAACCAAAAAGGATGCTCACAACCAAAAACATGGAGACGTGGGGGAATATGCCTTAACCACAGAGACGGGGCTACTAGCCCCAAAGTGAGCAAGGAATCACATCTTCCAAAGAGCACCAACCTCGAAAAGTCAAGTAAATGGCCTTCCTTTTCACTGTTTGGAATTTCCCCTTTTCACTAATTTGACAAGAATCGATTATAAAAGTGAGAAATACCCACTTGCTCCTCATTTCCCATTTCCCAGGAAGGTTCATAAAAAAATTGTTCTTTTTTCCAACCAATATTTCAGCTATACCCTACCCATACCCAATGGAAGTTATTTACTAAATGGATGATCTTTTATTTTTGTGGCCAAAAAAAAAAAAAAAAAGATCTTTAAGGTTCCAAGGTTCCAAGATAAAGAGATGGGGGAGAGAGAGAGAGAGAGAGAGAGAGAGAGAGCTCCCAACAAGTGAAGAAGCATATGTCCTGTGGAATATTCCGAGACAACCTTGTTCAACACAAAATATAATATTATATTATATATATATTAACAAAGATGATACAACCAAGCAAGAAGGCCATTATTTAAATTGACCTCTGACTTTCCCAATCACCCACGACGAAAAAGTCTTTCTTTCTATTTCTTTTCTTTTTTTACGTTTTATTTCGTCCGTATCGTCCGTAGCTATTAAAAAAAAAAAAAAAATCTTGCATGCTAACGACGGTACAAATGGAAAACAAAATATACCCTTTTCCTCAAAATTACTTCAAAAGCCCAATTATAATTATAATATAATATATATCTTCAGGATGTTTTTAAAAAATAATTCTTGATAAGGTATCTTCTTGGTGAAACGCCAAGAGGGGGGCCCACATACAACCTTCCGGAACCCAAGCCCCCCAATCCAAAACTCCAATTTATATTCCGGTCAGAAGTCCGCCCTCAGTTCCTAACCTCACGCGCACGTTAGCCCACCCTCCTACGGAAGGCTCTATCAATAACAAAAAAGGACAATAAAAAAGTGGGTAAACGCCGAAAGGGGTCCAATACGAAAAATGCCAAAATTTTTATTTAAAAAAAAGAAAAAACGAATGACCAAATAGAGAGAGAGAGGGGAGAAAGAACCGGCGCAGGTTAGCAACGCCACGACTAAGAAAAAGGGTTCGCTTATTTTTATTTAATATGCATAGACATAAGCAGCGAGAAAAGCGACGGTTTACCTAAGGACGAGAAATTAACTTAGAACAACTTATTCTAAATCTAGGCGATGATAAACATGAAAATAATAAAGGAGATAAAAATTGAAAATGAAAAAATGAAAAGCAAAAAAAAAAAAAGAAAAAAAAAAATTCTCTAAGCTCACAGACCCCATTTGCGAAAACAAGAAGACAAAAGAAAAATTACAAAAAAAAAATAATCATTAGGAAAAAATAGAATTTCGGCGTACCTGGGGAGCTCCGAAAAGCTGGCCGTTGACCAAGTTGACCACGACGAGGCTAACGAGCGCCTCCCCGGCGCACGTTAGCACGAGGCGGGCGAGGGTCGCCCCGAGCCCGAGAGCAGCAGCAGCCCCGACCTCGGTGGTGGTTCTGGTTCCCATTCGTGCGCGCGCGCCTTCCCCTTTTTCCTGCTCCTTCCGACAGTTACCGAAGCCAAAAAACCCCCACACCTGAAAAAACCGAACAAATCGACAGCCGTTAGATCTGCTCCTCTGAAAACCCCTGTCAGCCCTCGGATTCCCAATCAAACCGACAAAGCAAATTAAAAATAATTTTTTTCCGTCTTTTTCTTTACCCGATAATTAAGAGAGAGACAGAGACGCGCGCGGATTTTTCTAATTTGCGCAGCGTAAAGTCGAAAATAGCGATAAAAATTAGTAAGGAAAAAAATCAGAAGTATGTGGAGAACAGAACCGTCGCGACGATAAACACGACAAAGAGCGCCTTTAAGCCCGACGCGGTAAGCGACGGGCGGCGACGGCCGAGCAAGCCGCCGGCGACCAGCCCCGCCGGCGAAGCGATAGCCAAGGCGACCGAAACGGAACCGTACCTCGATTTCGCCGAGCCCGAAGCGCCGACGGAGAAAACGGAGAGCACCGACGGAGAAAACGACGGTGAGTATAGAAGAGAGAGAGAGAGAAGGAGAAGGGAATCGGAGAGGGGAAAGCGTACCGGAGAGCGAGATCCGAGGGCGGAGGGACCAGATCTGGAGGCGTCCGGCACTAGAGCGCGGCGGAGACGGCGAGGCGAGCTGCGCGCATTCTCGACCGTTAGATGGTGATCGTAGCGGCAGAGGAGACCGCAAGATATAGAAATATCGAAGCAGAGAGAAAGAGAGAGAGAGAGAGAGGGAGAGAGAGAGAGAGAGAGAGAGAGAGAGAGTTACTGGTGACTGGCTGGTGACTGACTGCCCGTAGGTGCAGTGGGAGCTGGGGTTCGGGCAACCCGGGCAGGCCCCCTCGCTGAGTGAAAAAGATCTTCCCGCTGCCCGCCGTGGGATGGAGAGAGGGTGGACAAGTGTGGGTGCTTCTTCATTTGATAAAATTTAAAAAAAAAAAAAGTATTTTCTCTTTTCCTTCTCTCTCTCCCTCTCCCCCTTTCGATTAATCAATTAATTTTTTTAAAAATATATATATGATTCTTTCTCTTCTCTTCTCTCTCTATATTCTCTAGAAAGGCAACGGTCTCCTATTGGGCGTGGCCGCTTAACCATGGTTGGCTCGATTGATTAACCAGGGTCAAGGCTCGCGGTCAACAGTGAGCTTTTATTCCGTTTGTCTCGAAGTCAAGGCCAATGTTTAAAGGTGGTTCAAATCAAACCTACCCCAGAGGACAACCACCCGTTTTGAATTTTAAAAATTAAAAATTGAAAATTCGGCCCATGTGGAAGTTTCGTGGGCCGGGCTTTTTAGGGTCACGTATGGGCCGGGTTGGGCCGGATCCGGATGTACTAAGAAGTCCGTGAGCCCGATCTCTAGGAAGTGAATAAACGATCCAATGGACCTTACGCAAGATAGTTTAACAAACATTCCGTACTCGACCCATAACATAAAACTCGCCTTTACCCAATTGCCCGAACGAAGTAATTCCTCACGTATCTCGTAAAAAATGCTGAAGTGGATGGTCTGATTTTGACTGGATCGAGGAAACGGCATGGTCTCATTGTCGAGAGCTGACCTGGGGTTATGTTATAGCTGCACCCAAGAGAGGAAAGTTATATCCTTATAAGATCAATGTAGCGGAGCGGGCCCGAATGGCTCTCTTGACTTATGAGAACCTTGAGTACTGTTTTGTCTCAATGGAGACCTTGAATTTTCATAGCCATGCAAATGTTACGGTCCGTGAATCCTCCCGTACTCGTGATACTTATGAGTAGTGCTCAGGGTTATCGAGTGAAAAGTGAGAAGGCAGAAGAAACGAACACAACTAGTCCGTAGGAATGTCATTAGAATAGTTGGTGTTAGGAGTTTTAGGATTGAAGGATTATATCACTTAAGAGCTCTAAAAGCGGGATTAACACTAGTCGAGAGTTGATACCGTTCTCCTGATGAGATCATGACAGGTCAAAATCAATTATTGAGCTTAAAGAAACATGCTATCTCGCTCGATGGATTAGACGCTCAAGCGAAGCTAGACATGGTACGATCTCGTACAGAGAAAACATTCACCGTATTGTTCGTTAGAACAGCTAGAGAATGAAGGTTGGCTTGGTGAATTTCGCTCGCCAAGTGCTGCACAAATTGTTCAAAGGCCAAGGAAATTGTCGGCCCGTGACACAAGCGTTTACCTCTTGGGTTGATTCTTAGGGGAATAAACCCTTGCAATAGTTACTTGAGGTCCGTCGAGACAAAAGGACCTAGACAACTGGCTGAAGGTTTAGTGGCCCAGCATCATAACATCATAAAACGTCAAATAGCTTTGGGGCCACAAAAGAACCATCTAGGTCTTGCAATAGCTAAAATCGAAACCGTATTACTGATTTCTCAAATCCTTAGTTTCACCTCCAAAATGAAAATTATTTTCCTGTAGTTTGAAAATGAAATGAGATGCATCTTCTTTGAAAAAAGTATTATGTTAATCTATCAATGTCGGCCCTCGTCGTTATGTCACCTAAACTATTTGAATCGGGCTTGATGTCTCTTTCAGGTATTTTGATCACACAGGAGCTGCAATGGTCTTGTATGATATGATCCTAACTTTAGCTCATAATTTAGCCCATCCATTCTTCTGAACATAAGCACTGAAGGGACGATTAGGGTTTTGATTAGAAAAACTACACGAGTTAGAGATTAAAAAAAAAGTGACATCCGCAAATATGAATCCAACCAAACAATCGACAAATACATGCAAACTGAAAAATGTAAAGAAAGAAAGATTGGAATGAACATTCTCTAGAATCAAATTAGTTTCTAACGAAATGAAGAAATACGAAGGTTTTAAACAACATTTGTGCTTTTTCGTGAAAAATAAAAAGTCAAAGGGGAGATAATCAACAGAATCAGAAACATGAAGGATGTGGATGTGAATGTCCATGCATTTAGGTGAGATGTCTATTGAAGGATGTGAAGGACCACACCTGATTTAACGGCATAAATTAATTGCAAAACCTATAAACAATCTAGATTAAACCATCACTTGATTTGTATGGCGTTCATTTTGGTTTTAAAGCAAGGACCTTATAATCAATTGACATAACTAATGTCAAAATTCTTTTTCTTTTTTCTTCTTTTTTACATATATGGAATTAAGAAGTTATGTTAAAGTGAAGATGAGAACATGTAATTCCTCTTTCTCATTTATGGCCCAACAAGTTATGGTGATGGCCGGATCAGCCCTCAACATTACTGTAAATGCTTATTGGGCTTTCCTCACCTAATTAGCATGCACAATCTCGAAAGCGTTGATGGGTTTTGCCAACTTTTTATTTTGTTGGTGAGGACAAGCTCGCCCAACATAAAAGTAGGCAAACGACCCGGGATGCTTTTCATGAAGAAAAAAGGGTGGATATGGATGAATATTTAGGCATCGCTATAAGATCCCACATCCACCACCATATGTTCAATTCAAACCGTAAAAAACCTTACACCACCTGTGACACATGAGTCCGAGGTCGGCGAGATGGTCACCATAACACTACTTGACGCAAGAGGGGTTTGACCAAGTGAATTAGGGACGGGACATTAGGGTGACTCATAGCTAGGCTGCCGGCACCTATGTTGGTTATATAAATGGAGATGTCAACCATCATTCGAGACAACTTGTTAAATAAGGAATGGTTTTGATTCAAATTATTAAAAGGTGCTATTAGGAGACAATCCAACAATGTATGTTTTACAATATTCTTAAACCTCCTTCGTATGTAACCAGTCCTAACAAGCGCTATACAAGACTTGAATGCATTAACATCGGCAAGGTAATCTAAAAAATAGCTAGGATAATTTGAATAAAGCCAAGGAGAAATATGAGAAGAAGCGTCGGGGTTCAAATCCTCAACCGTGCCCTAATACCATGTTAGACGAATTATTTTTCTCGATAACTTAAACCATCAACAAGCAGCCTAACAATATATACGGTGAATTACTTTGCACTCATGATATATTCCCAGCAGACAAGGTACCCACTCGTCCAAAATTCTAGGTTTCACTTGCGTGATCCTGATTTTCGAACTTCTTGCATAACTGCAACCTCTCTCTTTGCATCCTCCTCCTTAGGTAGCTAATTGCTACCTGCTTCGTATAATTCCATGGAAATTTGGCTTAAAAGAATATAGAACTAACTCGACCCGACTCTGTAGTTTATTACGTGGAATCTCGCCTTTTTCACCTTAAACACAGACTCTTGAAAGAATCATATGCTTCCACCTTAGAGTATGCCGAAAAGTCTGCGGTTCCTTCACCAATTTCTAAAGCCAAAGTTGCTCAAACCGTCAAAAGAACATTAGATATTCTATGTCTTAAATCTTCTGCCAAGCTTAAAAGAATATTATCGCCCACCACCCTTTGTGTCCACCTATAACCTGTCGACTTCTCAAGCTTTCGCGCTAATAAATTCTTCAAATTGGATTATTGTTTAACCTTAACGAAAGCCAACCATTTTACGAGGAATAAAGTATCTATCCCATATTCTAATATGAATCATCACGATATGAGTCATGTTTCGCACTGTAAGCTGACGATTTCGTTTAGATGTGAGCGATTGTTCGCTCGACTTTCAACACAGTCCGAGCACTACTGGACCTGCTCACATCATCGACCTGGATATCGGGTTTTTGGTGTATGTTCAATTACTAAAGTCGCCGTGACACTAGCTGCATTAGAAACTAATCAAGAGCGATCTACTTAAGTTGATCTTGTTCATGAATCATCTCTTTTGATCCGATGGATTAGAATGGGGAATATGGAACTTTAACTAACACGTTTTTACCAAAAAGAAGCAAAGAAAAGGAGGAGGAAAAAAAGCTTGGATATAATTTCTACTTTCTGAATGACGTGCTCTAGTAATATTCTATTTTACATGCCCTTTCTGCTAAAAAAATAGTCCTTTACCGTCCTCAAAACGGCCTTTAATATACATAAATTAAAGCGTGCGAGAAAAGGAAAAAAAAAATTGACATAAAGTGAATTATAAAGATACCAAAAAAGCTTAAACCGGATTAAGTCGATCTGCC
Organism: Eucalyptus leucophloia subsp. euroa; assembly: GCA_017140325.1. Taxonomy (NCBI): domain Eukaryota; kingdom Viridiplantae; phylum Streptophyta; class Magnoliopsida; order Myrtales; family Myrtaceae; genus Eucalyptus; species Eucalyptus leucophloia. The sequence goes on from CM029475.1 coordinate 63,842,684, forward strand.
TAAAGGCAGGTAAGACCCAGAAAGATTGTTCATTTGGCCTAAAAAAAGCTTAAAAGTGCCATGTCTTTACACCTAATCGGATAAGTGGGGAGTACGTTGGATATTTTGCTACCCTTTTTTTATATGAAAGTTATATTAGTAATATATTATCGACTCTTCTAAGAATGATTTTTATTGGAAATTGAATTTATATACTCGTATAGTAATTTCAGTCCTTTAACTTTCGTATTTTTGAGAAATGTCTCTAACTCCGTCCCTCCCCCCTCCCCCCAACCGGTGGCAACTAGGGGTTGGGACAACAAGGATAGTCGAGAGGCAGATTTAATCAATGGTCATGGTGCTATGCAAAAGTGGGTTCAAGAAAATACGAGTCTCCCATAAAAAGCTTAAATTTAGTATCATTTATGAACCGGAAAAATATTTCGATTGAAGTAAAGATTTCGCAACAATGAATCAACACATCATCGCATGTGCCTCTTGAATCTCATGACATATTCGCATTCCTCATTTACGTTGTTTGAATCTTCGTCAACATCGCGTGCATCATCACTATAAAATCCACGTCATTGTCTCATCTTCTTTTAGTAATTCCTATGTTTTTCCAAACTCAATTCGACAAGGCCCAAATAAAAAGAGAGCATCCGAATATGGCTCCTTTCCATGACAAAACAAGACCAAAATATATATATATATATATTCCCATAATTGCGCCATGAATCTCAAATTTCATTTTCTTCTTCTTTTCTTTTTGGAAAAAAAAAATATTTTTTCCTGACGGCACATGAGCCATTCTTAGTGGCAAGCAACTTTAGATTGCACTTGGGAATAACACCACAAATAGGAAAAAGCTAAGTGTTTGCGTGACGTCTCTTTTCTATCAATTCCAGCATTTAATTTTACATATTTATATAAAGCGTATACAAGAAATACACACACAAGTATGAAAAGGAGAATCACTAAGCAATCGACCAACCACTCAAGGCACTACCCCATAATAATTGCCTCTTTACACATATAATTCATTTTGGCACCATCCCCTGTGGATTAGATTCACATATTGATTTAGCAATTATTTAACCATCTCTCTTGAGCTTATCCTGTCTTTGCTTTGCTCATGCACTCTTTTGTTTTATTTTTTTAAGTCCATGTAGATGATCCATTAGAAATTGCGTTTATTAAACTTGCGAAGGGTCAAAATCTCATGTTACCTTTCCAACTATGCCTCCATGCGATCATAAAGGAAGCAACTAACCAACTATTTGCCGAGTCACTTGATTGAAGTAAAGCAATCGTTTTAGCTTTACATGCATGCAATCTTAGGTGTATCGGTGATCTATCATATTATAATGTCAAGAATTAGTACGCGAGTACAATATTCATCAGTCGAGTCCAACAACGAGAGCAACGAATCGTACCGAAAGGAAGTGACGATGAAAGCAAAGGGCTAACTATTTGCCGAGTCGCTTGATTGAAGTAAAGCGAATTTATAACTTTGCATGCATGCGATCTTAGGTGGATTGCACGTATTAGATTAAAATACCAAGAATTAGTTGTCAAATACAACATTTATCACTCAAGTCTAGGAACAAGAAACTTTGCGACAAAGCCAGGGAAAACCCTTATGCCTGAACAACGAAACGAAGTAGCAATCAACCAGATCACTTTCGAAACGTGTCAGGAACATGCGATGTTTGCAATCTAGGGCTTTCGTCACTCGGCTTGGTTCGCAAAACCCTTTCATCTCACATAATATTGAGGACCGTATGCATGATAAATCATGATCTAAGCTAACTAAAAATCCTTAACCATAGTTATTCATGTCCGACAATTTCTACTGTTCTTCCACTGGTCAAGATCATCACCGCCAGTTGACCCGAGGACGACTGGTTCCCATTCGTCAAAAGGAGGAGCGTACCATCTTCAGGTAACTTTGGAAGTCTCCTTAGTGTGGTGCGGTGCTTCTTTTCAACACGGAATCATGAATAAAGTGGACAAATGACGGAGCGATGGCCAAGGCGGACACCTGGGCTAAGTACAGGGCTATGGATAAAGCTAAGGGAATGAACGTGAAGTCTGGTTGATATGGATAAAGGCGAAAGGTCGTTCCGCAGTGAACTTTCCGGCGAAAAGGGCGAAACCTAAGAAGCGGGCTAAGTTAAACTTGCAAGTAGCTCTCTGGGATTAATTAGTTTTTTAATATAAAGTGATGTATATAAGTAAGTAAAGTGAAAGGATAATGGATCTGGCTGGCTGGTCTCCCTGCTTGTATCCATGAGGAGATCATATAATTGGTGAATGATTCCCCCTCATCAGTTCTTTCTTTAATTTCCTCTTTTGAAGATAAGCTGTCAAGTTCTTTGTTTCAATTTTTTTTTAGCAAATTGCAAAGTACCCGGAATAGGAGTTGATAAAAACTCAATGATAGCTAAAACAGGGAGTCAAGTGCAGTGAATCAGCCGTTTGCCCACTTAACGCCATGGAACAACATGAGCATTAGAATCGGGTCATGGCGGGGTCGAATTAAATACTTTGGCTTGGCAAATTTGATATGTCTAGATGGTTTCTACTTTCTAGGGTTTGGACCATCTCCTCCAATGAAAAAGAAAGTGCAGAATCAAAGACCAGTTCAAAGCTCACATGTGATGTATATGTACATATTAGATGGGGCAGAATGATGATGAGCATGTGTGAGGTGATGACCAATTAGACATGCAATAACGGGGGCTGAAAAAGTGAACAGAAATATTGCCTCAAATAGACCCACAGCAACAGTTCACTACTATTAATTTTCTCTCCAGGGATTGACTAGAAAAATCGATTTCTTTAGTTTCTTTTATTTTTATTTTCTTGGGTGATTAAATTTGAGATATGCATGATATGATATGATGCCTCAGCAAATTGCAAGAATAAAAATAGACCTGCTTTTGAAAAGCTATGGTGGCTTGACAAGATAGGCCTATATGCCCAAGCAATGTTGAAGAGGGTTGAAAGATTCCACGAAGCATACTCCTGATTTATGGGCATTATCACACTGACCACACGATGTCAATGTCCCAAAAGAATCTCATGGGCAACAAACAGTAAACAAAAATTCTTGACCTCTATGTCCCTAAATAGAAAATTCTACACACTTTTTGTCACAGTTTGTAATTCTCTCGTACTCGCAAACCTTTGCAAATGGACCTTGAGGTTACGAGCAAAGAGTAAGTGATGCAGAAGGGATATATACAATTAATCCGTGAAAGTGATCTTAGGACAGTTAGTACTAAGAGTTCTATAATAGAATAAATATATATTTACGAAACTCTGAATGCAGAATTAACCTCTTATGCACAAATTAATCGAGAGCTGATGCTTTTTTTTTAATGAGATCATGATAAATCAAAATAAACAAGTTAAATTGTGTCTAAAGAGATCCGTTGTCTTGCTTGATGGACTAAACGTCCAAGCTCAACTGGGCGTGATATGATCCAATATGAGGAAGTTATTCACCGTATTAATTTCTGAGACCATTATAAAAAGAAGGCCGGTGAGGTGTTATTCACTCACCAGGCACCGCACGAGCTATTCGGCCATCGAGAAACTACCGGTTCATGCACCTTTCGTATTCGATTGAGTCAATAAAGTGATCAAGATTTGTCGAAGGCCAACGACAAGATACCGGATTCAGGTCCCGTGCGGCAGACATGGTCACGGCCTCAAGAAAATTATCCGGGAATCTCTCATAATCCCGACGTGGTAGGTTTCCTCCGATAGGACGGAGGAAGGTAGTGGGTATAGTTTAGCACACACAACGCAACATGAAAGATCACTTGGTCACTAAACAAAACCAGCTGCAGTTGCAAGCACTCTTGTCTTTTAAAAACCAAAGAAAATAAAGCTGGTCTTGTCCTATGCCTATGAAAGAACTGGTTACAACCTCCACCAGATACTCAAACACGAGTCGACATAGACAAAGGAAAAGGAAAAAAAACAACATTAATCCCTCAATTTGTATTAATAACTCCCAATTGGAGAGGAGATGTATCCACTAGACTAGAGAGGAGCAAGAAACAAAAGTAGAAAATTAAAAAAGCGATGGAAAAAGACAAGCGTGGCAACCTGTACTTTGTCGAGGCCACTGTTGTCCCTGGAGGATCCGAAAGGCCTTTGAGAAATGTTCTTGGTCTATGTACTTACAGGTTAGAGCAAGTACCATGAAAGATCATTCTGTTTCTTTTTTGGCATTACGGGGGGCAGCGATAGAACAGTCGATGAGTGGAGAACTTTTCAATAGTGTGCTGCAAAGGGTGACCGAGCAAAAGGCAATCGCCCCGGTTGATGCGCGACGCCGTCGGGTTCGCGGCCGACATTGTACCTTCGCAGCATGAGAAACATCGAATCGAGGAACACGGTCGTGCGTGGATCTTTCCTGGTCCAGGACGGCTTCGTTCGAGACGAAGAGCTATATGTCCATCGCCGTACCAACTTTTTGGATGGAGAGAATCCAGAAGGGTCGCGGGAGTGTGGTTTTGGAGCGCGTGCAGGTGTGATTGGGGCCGGGTGATGACCGCACCGACTGAGAAACGCCCACCAATCGTCACCACCTTTGTGCCCTTTCCACTTTCCATTTCGTGACCTGTGTACTGCAGAGTTGATAGGACATCAGTGATCTTCGATCCTACGATATTTCATTTCACATCCCTTGTGCGTATCGACGAGAGAGTGGCGGGCGAGCTCCAAACAAACAATATGTTTTGCTAGGACCGTGCATCCTGGCCCTGGACATTCGAGGTGAATTGCCGACACTAATCGCCTCAAGAACGGCAGTAACACGCGCATGGCCCTGGAGTTTCCAGGGGGCTTTGGATTTGCCCTAATGTTGGGGACATTATGGTAATGATATTTACTAGGTTTCTGAAAGGACTGGAGAACAGTACGTGTGCGTGGTTGTGAAAACGACGGAGAAAAGTGCAGAGCCGTCCAAAGAGCACTTGGATGATTAAGATCCTCCCCTCGCCCTGCAACTTGCCCATCCACGGCCTCGTCCCTTGATTCCTTCCACCCAGCTTTCTACATCAATCACCACTATTCAGCATTGAATCCCCCACCCCTTCCCAATTTGGGGATACTGTCGAAAGGATCGAGTCGAATCCTTACTAAACCCATCAATCGAGTAAGTCGGATCGAAAATAATTTGACTCAAATTAACATATTCAACCTATTTACATGTAATATGAATCTAATAACATATACCACATATCAATAAAGTAATTTTATATTTAACTCATATTTCTAACAATACCCAACAATGACCATCATTTGCCACTATCTAACCGTGAATCACCTGCTACCAACCCCAATTTGGAGATACTAACACAAGAAACGACCCATCGTCACCAGAACGGTCCAGCAGTGAGTCAAGTTGGATTTAGATCAAGTCGAAAATTGTCCGACCTAAATTGATTTGAATAATCCTTTTAGAGCATGTTTAGTAACCATCTCAATAGTGTTAAATTCTAATTTTTTGCTCTCGAAAGTAGTTTTAAAATAGAATCGCGGTCGGGAACAAATTTCTAATTTTTTGTTCTTGAAAGTAGATTTGGAACAAAATCGATAATAAAAAAAAAAATTGATTATTGTTCCCGAAAACAAATCTAAGAATCAAGCATTTTCTTCTTCTTCATCTACCATCACCGCCACGGTTGCCATCTACCACTGTTCGCCGCCCACCACTGCCGATCGTTGACAACTAGTCCGGCGAGCTCGCCAGGCCAGGGCGAGGTCTAGCGAGCTCGCCAGAGGCAAGCCCAACCCCAACGAGACTCACCCAATCCCGACAAGGCCTGCCTGGCCATCGGCAAGGCTCAGCCAACGAGGCCCGGTCTCGCTGAGGGCCAGCGACACTCCGGTGAGGTCGTTGGCCACTTGAAGAAGAAGAGTAGAAGAGAGAAAGGAAAAAAAAAGTAAAAATAATATATATTTAAAAATTAAAAAATGATTTGGAGTAGAAATTTTGACAGTTATCAAATCGCTTAAAAATTATTCTCAAAACAGAATAAAAAAGAATCATTTTCGATCGTAAATTGTTTCTAAACAAAATCGTTACCAAACGTTCTTAATCGCTAGAGTGCACTCATTATGTCGGTCTATAGAAAATATAAGATTATGTATAGTTAACTTAAGCCACGTGGCTCTTACAACATCAACTATCCGATTAAAGAAATAAATGTAGCTGTTGCATGGATAAGCATTCTCGAAAGTTTACAGAGTGCCGTCCCACGGCTAGGAAGAGAAATCCTATGCATACTAATTTTATTTTATTTTATTTATTTATTTTGCCCAGACTCTTCCGAATAATTTGCTAGCTTCTTATCCGAAGCAAGCAAGGACAATTAGTCATTATTTTTTCTGGAATATTAGATAAATGACCGAATCATCAAATGGAGTCCTTTCTAACCTCTCCAACGCCAACGCGCATCGAGGCGCTTGCCGCCACTCGCTGGCCTCAAATTATTGGCACCAAAGCGGCAGGAACTTCACGCTCCTCCGTGGCGCGCGTGGCTCACCCTCCGGGCCGACCTATTTCCTTAGATTTCGGCGACAACCGTTGGATAAGCAGTAGGTTAGGTTCCTTCCTTGTACCGTGCGTACAGAGACAATGATTTTCACATTGCCGTAGGACGCATGCACTTTACCTGGAAAATTCCTAAATTAAACAATTTCAAGCTTTTCATACAATATTGGCGAATTAATCATATTTTCATTCACTTCCTTTTCATATTATATATATACACACACAGATACAAAAAACGATTCACATGAGATTCTCCAAGTTTTCAGTGAGGCTATCATTCTGAATTTGTTCCACGATCTTCTAGGAATATTTCCAACTTGGTAAATCTTTGATCTTCTCAATCTTGTATTTTATTCAATGATTGAGTATATGGAAAGCAGGCCTCAATAGAAAATCCATATTCACAGTAACTATTTATGTAGAGTTTAAATAGTTCATATGATGTGGTATGATCATTCGATAATAGAACTCTTGCATAAAGCCTTAAAATTCAAAGTATGTTGAGAAAATGACATAAATAGCCCTGAAGTTTGGTCCAATGTATAACATCATCTCTAAAATTTTTAATTTGTTCAATTTGATCAATAAACTTTGGCTCGATTGGTAATATTATGATCTCCAAGTTTTGCTTCAATGTCCAATGCGGTTAATGAACTTTTAAACATTTGTATATAATTTAGGGACTATATCGAGTATTTATTAATAGTTTAGGGGCTATATTAAATAAATTAAAAATCTAGAGACGAGACATCGCATGTCGGAGTAAAATTCAAAGACCATATTATAAAAGTTAAAAGTTTTGGAGCCACGCTGCATGTGGCACCAAAGTTTAATGAATTATGCACGCACGATTGCAGCGGCACTGTACATCTAGTGTACTTAATAATGCCGTCCTGATTGGGACGGAGGCGCAGGTTAAGGGGGAACCCGGGGGGGTGCGCACGATAGCAGTGTAGTGGAGCATGAGTGTATCTTTGACTCTGTAGCGCGCACACCATGTAAACGCGAACGCAATGACAAAAATCCGTCCAATAAAATAATGCAGAACCCTCAAAGAAAAAAAAGAGGAAGCAAAAGAAGAAAGAAAAAATTATTATGCGGGAAAAAGTAGGAAAATAAAGAAGGATTTGTGCGTGTTGTGTGTGCGAAGTGTGATGGATATCAACAAAACAGAGCGTTGATAATGATGATATATTATCTTAATGAAAGCAACAACGAGGAGGAGGAAGAAGGAGGGAGGAGTTGAGGAGGTGAGGAGGAAATGAAGGGACAAGAGGGGTGGGGAGAGAAAAGGAATTCAGGCACGGCAACAACTGGAAAGGAACGGGGTTCAAAGGTTCTCTCTCTTTTAAGCAGTGAGTGAGGGGGTGCAAATTCTCATTCCAACCATGATTCTGCCTCGACCTTGCGTGGGGTGAGAGGGAGAGGGAGACGTCTCCAGCTCGAGTCGTCATCTGGGTCCGCGTCATCTCTTCCCTTGTTCCAATGGTTTGATCCTAGGACAGAGAGAGAGAGAGAGAGAGAGAGAGAGATACAAAGAGAGATATACAGAAAGAGAGATACAGAGAGATAGAGGGAGAGGGAGGGAGACTCGTGGCGCTGTTTCGAGCTTTCTAGCTTCCGGAGGAGGAGGGCTGGTGTTTGAGCGAAAGTAAGTATGGAATACAAACTGTTCGGGCTTCCGGGGCAGTTTGGTTTCTCTGTTTCTTGCGTCTCGAAAGATGTGTTGGTGTTTCGTGGAAGATGATGGAATCGCGGGTTTAAGTGAATATAGATCATTCAAAAGTTCGTTAGTCGGTTGGTGATGTTCTATGGTTTATTGCAAGTCTGCTCTTAGATTCTGTTTCGATACTTGTTTGAGCTCTGTGCGTGCGGGCCTGCGTGTGTGTCAGGCTTGCGCTGTTTTTGGAGAATCCCAGTTTTCTAGACTACCATCATTGATGAGCACCAAAAACTTGAGTCCCTTTTGGATTTCCATCTTGTTCAGTCATAACTGCAGCATTATCATCGTATCGTATTATCATTCTTGTGTTCGTGAGCTGATCACCAAGTTGATTTTTGGTTTTTTCGATGTCTGAGTTCGTAATAAGTATGACTGCTGGGGACTTATCGATTGGTTTTCTTTTTCCCTTCTCTTCCATTTGCAGCTTGGAGAGGTCATGAATTCGACCACTCAGTTTGTGTCCTCTAGAAGGATGGGGATGTATGACCCGATTCACCAAATTGGAATGTGGGACGAGAACTTCAAGCAGAATGGAAATCCTAATGCGCCGCCAGCTCTGATCATACCTATGCACGCGAATTTGGACAACCAGGTGCGCCTTCTTGCTTTTCCAATTTGGAATGAATCCGGTTGCTGTGATAGGTGCTGCTGGTTTTAAGCAGTGCGTCTGAATCAGCCTGTCTCGGTCTAATTTTGTCTAGTCGGAGGATACTTCTCATGGATCACAGGATACTCCTGGCAAGTATGAGCAAGAAACATCGAAACCTTTTGATAAGGTATGAGTAATCTGGTGCCAAGCGCTTCTCTGTTCAAATCTTGCTCTTGTTGGACCAGAGTTATTCTATTGTAAGCGTGTCATCATCTACCTAGTGGCCAAAGTTCCGCTTGATCATTAGGGCACAGCTCCTGACTACTTATTTGGAGGCTACTGCCTTTGTCTTCTATGTTTTGAGTCTCCTCTTGCATGTTGCAGTATATCCATGAAGTAAATCTTCTGTTTGCTGTTATTAATTCTTTGATTTGGTTTAGGAGCACCCTCATGATGGAGCTGCATATTTCGCCTTTTTTTTTCCCCTAAACTTTTGCTTAATGTGGTTCATTTATCTCGATTCACCATCTACATACTCAAAATACAATGCCTTAAGTGAAACTGCTCTTACATTTCAAGTTTACTTCACGACAATTAGGTGCAAAGACGTCTTGCCCAAAACCGTGAGGCTGCGCGCAAAAGCCGTCTGCGGAAAAAGGTAACAGCAGTTGCAGTTGGTATTGCCATGCTGCTTTAGCCAATTGATTCGACCTGAATTTCCATCTGTGAATGTTCTATAGGCTTATGTTCAGCAGCTAGAAGCAAGTCGTTTGAAGCTTATGCAGTTAGAACAAGAGGTTGACCGAGCTAGGCAACAGGTATGAGAGATTTTATTTTATTTTTCCCCTTTTTTCCCGTTTTGTTCTCTTTAATTCCTTGCACTGACCATGGAAGTCATAAATGCTCCAATATAGGGCGTGTACATGGCTTCAGGAGTAGATTCAGCTTATCCAGGATATGGTGGATGTTTAAATTCAGGTACTAAAGTTCTAGAAGCCTTAGTTGATACAGTTGAGACTGTTGGCTTCTTACTGTCATATATAGCTGCTGTATCTAATTTCAATAATCAGTCAATCTTGTTAGGCTCATTAATCGTGAATTTGAATGCTTGCAAAACTGTTAAATGCCACGGCTTTCTACTTAGGACTTGTCTTCTTCTTATTTTCTCTTAAATAAAAAAAGCCGCCAACGTCTTGGAAGTGGCTCACCAATTCTTGATTAAGCTTACTTGCATCAATAAAAAGTTTCTTGAAGATCTCCATGGGATGTGCTCGACATTTTTTGGCATGCTCAGTGAATCCGGCATAACTCTATATGAGCACCCGTATGCAGCTGGATGCTCTTTTCCTGTTTCTCTGACACCATCCATGCTCGGATTGCTGTAGGAATCGTTGCATTTGAGATGGAGTACGGGCACTGGATTGATGAACAGAATAGACAAATATGTGAGCTGAGGGCTGCTTTGAATGATCATAGAAGTGACGTAGAGCTTCGCATCCTCGTGGAAAGTGGCATGAACCACTATTCGGAACTTTTTCGCATGAAAGCGGTAGCCTCAAAGGCCGACGTTTTCTATGTGATGTCCGGAATGTGGAGGACATCGTCGGAGCGATTCTTCCTGTGGATCGGGGGATTTCGTCCTTCAGAACTTCTTAAGGTAATACAGGATTCGATTTGAACAAGATATCTTGTTTTACATTGCACACAAGTCTGGAAATTGTCTAAGACTCCCTAGTAACTCTGTCTTCACCTCGTAGATATAGCTAATTACTAAATGCTATTGAGAAGCACAACATTTCCCAACCTTCTTAATTCATTTCATTTTTCTCAACAAAAATTTGATGGTCTTTACTTGTGGGACTGTGGATGATCACGGTGTTGTGCGTCTCGTTTCTTACAGTACCAGATCTTGATTAGCATCGCATGTTGGGAGTGGTACATGTGCATCCTCCAAAACGACAGACCTACTGTGTAGACAAAATATTCAAAGACGGTCTTCAACTGAATTTCTGTCTCACGTGTTATTTTTGCCAGTATTTCTTACTAGAAAATCGTTCCAATTCCAGGTTCTCATGCCTCAGCTCGACCCCTTGTCCGAACAACAATGGGCGTTTGTTTACAACCTCAGGCAAGCTTGTCAACAGGCTGAAGATGCCCTAAAGCAAGGTCTGGATAAGCTCCAGCTCAACCTGGCCGAGGCTGTGGCCAGTGGTCATCTCGGTGAAGGGAATTACATCCCGCAGGTGGCTACTGCGTTGGAGAAATTGGAAGCTCTGGTCAGTTTTGTGAATCAGGTACTTAAGTACATGACTATGGTTAATATGTACTTCAAATTTTTTTGTTGATTTGAACAAGGAAACACATGAAATTGAATGAACTTACTTTGTTCAATTAGGCAGACCATCTACGACAGGAAACGCTGCTGCAGATGTCCAATCACCTAACAACACGGCAAGCCGCTCGGGGCCTGCTAGCCTTGGGGGAGTACTTCCAACGCCTGCGAGCTTTAAGTACCCTTTGGGCTACACGTCCCCGCGAACCCGCTTAAGTTCACTTCGTCAAGTCGACATGGATATTTACAGGATGAAATCTCTCGTGGAGCCATAATAAGTGGGCCAAAGGTGCTGTTTTGCATGTCAGCTGTAGACATCGCGTAGAAAGTTGCTACTGCCGATAATTTTTTTCTAGGCGGCGTCTGAAAGATGAAGATGTGAATACCAACATTTATCTTGGAGTCGTAATCTCTTTTACCCTCTTTCGGGCGTGCTGTAGTTAATCTATCGGGTAGTTCTTGAGTTAGGTTTACGACGATTGCTTGGTGAACCGGGTTTACTGTACTCGATAAGTTTGACAGAACACAGTTGTGTATAGATGAGTTGTGCTGTGTATTTTGCGCTGCGTATTGATCTCTCTGTAAATAACAGATGCTCATCTTCGAATCACTAGACAGTTGATTCATGAACCCGAGTTATTTTGATTTTGACATATTTGACATGATATAGTTGCGTAGAGATGAATTGTGCATGTATGCTAAGGCCCCTAGTTTATCTTGCTGTAAATTGCACGGGGACATTCGTTAAACGTAATGCGCGCGTTCAAGTCCGTCGTGCATGCAGATTGTAAATTTTCTAGCCATCTTTATCGTCAGAAATAGAAAATTTGAGTTTTAATTATCAGAAATATGGCGCAAGGAAGATATAGTAGAAAGAAATGACACCCCATGTCTTCATCTAGACCCATTTTCAAACCCGGTCACAATACCGAACGCATGGGGATTACTCTCTTAAATGAAAGGGATAAGATATGCTAATAAGGAAGCATATAAAATCAAGTACGGAAAAGCAAGAGTTGGCGAAAAGATTATGTGAATGCGACCCAAATGAAATTTGGGAAGGCAAAAGAAGATGCACAAGCTCTATCAGTCCTAAGATATAGCCAGAAAACATCAGCCGATCCTGTCCTTGAACTTGTACCGTCTGACCAGTGTTACTCTGGAAGTCAGAGCGACTGCTTGAAGGATCAGTAACTTCAACCAGGGAGGGCTCATAAGCAGGACAATGTTACATGATGCTTTCATTCCCACAGTCTCGTTCTTTGATAGGAGGCTTGATGTGTTCATTTATGATTTACTAGTAATTTCGTTTCTAGTCATGTTGATTGATTGAGAACAAAATGATTCCCTTATGAGCATAATTATTGATAATTGAAAGATGCCATTCAATATAATGGTAGCAGAAACGAAATATCTTCATCAAGTTTATTACTTAAGAACCTAAAAGATAACATAAGATAGAATTGCTTCCCCTCTCTCAAGCATAGCTACACAATAATTACAGTTAAGGCTGAAAGCATGAGCAAATGGATCGACAGACAGGCTTTAGTGTTCTTGAAATTAACATTGAAGGATTAGGATTGAGCAGAAACAGGAAAAACGGGCGGCATCAGAAGCAGAGCTACAGCTGAGAATGTTTCTTCACTGATGGATCGGCACAACTAAGGCCATCTCAGCTTGTGGACCATTCCAACAGCTCACAGTTTGGAGAGGGCATAATCAAAAGCATCAACGAGGAAATCTGAAATTCACCAAAACACAAGTACACCATGACAATTATAGAACTGACACAGAGCACAACTTCAATACTAATTGATAAACATTATCGCCAATTGTTTTTCTAGGGAAAATAAAAGGTACCCGCATCATCTTTGTTAAAGCACATCGGTGGCTTTATCCTGAAGACATTTCCATGCAAACCGCCTTTACCAACCAGTACACCAAGCTCTTGAATCAGGAATTAGCAAAACGAAGAAAAAGGATTAGTCCAATGGGGAAAAGTCCACAGAATTCCAACTAAATTTGGGAGAGAGATATCACGGTTTGATACCTCTAAGTTTCTCAAATAGGACTGCGGTTTCTGCTTTAGCAGGCGTCTTCTCTTTTCTGTCCGTGACAAGCTCAATGCCCAGCATTAAGCCCCTGCCTCTAATATCTCCAATGACTGTAAAGAAATGTTCCGGCATAATTATCATGTCTGACAAGCAACTTCGCTTACTCAACCCATGTTGCAGCTATATAAAATCTTAGTTTTCCTTTTAGATTGACAACCAGATAAATTTTGCATATTGATTTCAACAGTCTCCTTTGCCACCAGATTTAGGAAAAGTTGTACTACAATGCTTGGAAAAATATAAAAAGTATAATTATATCTAAGTACACTAAAAATTCAGTAGACTGCCCACACCCAATCAAATAATTGTTGATTAGGCATATGCCACTCTCAAAGGTTGAAGGGAATACCAAGTTCCAAAAATAGGATTAGCAATCTATCGAAAGAACTAAAGCACTGGGAACAGCTCCAACATTTATTCAAAGAGACTCAGACCCAGTCTAATAATTCTTTTTTAGTATCCACTCCTCACTTTTCATCGCAATCACAAATATTACACTGCAAGCACCCTCTCCCTCTCCTCCTTCCTTTCCCTCTCTTTACTTTTTCCAAACGTACCAAAAGGTGCACTGGAGCTAGCCTCTGAGACATATCCTGCCAACATTACTCTAAATCCTATAAATGAGGAATCTAATCTCCTGCTAGAAAACCGAGTTTCCTACCCAACATGACAGAGTCAAAAGACTCAAAAGTATCATCTTTCCTACGAATTAGGCCAAGTCACTACATATATCATCATAATCAGCATCCTTTTTATCGAAATTTAAAAAAAGAAAAAAGAAAAAGAAAGAACGTAAATACATTGTCATTAAACTGTTATGAGAACACGTGAGCTTAGCTTCTCTAGGTTCTTGATGTGCCCATCAGAACAAATATGATTTTAGAATAGTAATATCATCACCAGGTAAGGGGTAGAAAGTTCAAGCATCTGGTTCAGAATTATGTAGCAAGCAAGTTTTAGGAAAGTACAGTTAGCTTAAAATATAACAAACACATGCTTTTGCAAGTGAATGGACTGGGGAAAATCTTCCAAAGCAAATTGGAAGATTACTTACTATCATATCTCTCCTGAAGATCCCTAAAACGAGCAGTCAAGTGGGAGCCGACATCCACACAATGTTCTTGGCGTTTCTCCTTATCTAGAACTCTAAGCACTGCATGTCCACCAGCAGAGCAGACTGGATTACCACCAAAAGTGTTGAACTGAATTTTCTGTGCCATTACGCTTGCAATCTCTGGTGTTGTTACCACTGCTCCTAATGGCAAACCATTGCCAATTCCCTGGCAAATGCAATTGAAGAGTACAAAAACAACAATGAGATGACTGGCTGCACATGAACTTCAATACTTAAAAGTATCCTGATGTACACTTTATTAATGACGCGTAACATTTTCACTTCCGACAGCAGACGCCTTAAGCACAGTTATTATCCTTAGCAAATCTGTACTTTCAGTTTTTATAAAATTCAGAAAGTACACTACATTCACAAATCTGTAAAATTTTCTACACAAAAGTTACATTTTCTTCATGTTCAAAGCACATTTACCACTTCTTCGTGAAGAAACCATGAGATCTTACTTCGCACTAAGATAGAAAATGGAAATGCACGGTTATGGAAGGATCAACCAGAAAAGTCGAAAATAACTAAGAGACTATGCAGACCTTTGCCATGGTGACTATGTCTGGAATGACACCCTGGGTTTCAAATCCCCAATAATGGCTCCCAGTGCGACCGAATCCAGTTTGCACTTCATCTGCTATGCAAAGACCACCAGCCTTGCGTACCATGTCATACACCAGTTTTAAGTAACCAGGGGCCAATTCCACAGCTCCCCCAACTCCCTGAGGAGGCAATTTCGTTGTAAAATAAATCTAAGTCCAGAAGCAGTTGCATTGATGAGAGGTTAGGAGTATAACGTGAAACTTTTTATGCTGACCTGAATGGTTTCAGCTATAAAACCAGCAACTTTTCCTGAGGTACCATAATCGATATGATCTTGCACATCTTTTGCATAAAGGCTGGCATCAGAGCCAAAGATTCCATGATATGGATCTGGATTCACAACATGATGAATTTCTCCCTGCAAAGCAAGAAATTGTATTTTGACTAGATAAGAGAAGATCACTAAAGTAAGAACCCAAGTGATAATTGCTACTGTCAATGCCAAGTTTTCTACAGTATTATTTTGGCGGCTGGGGTCCAGTTGCTCCTAAAGAAGGCATGCTGATGACCACTTGATCACAATCATTCCATATCTTGCTTTTTGAGAAGCAAACAAGCATTTAAAATACCCAGATTTATTATGACTAGTTTATTCATTTACAGTCCTTTGTTGACAATAATAAACTAAAGTGAGTATCAAGACAAGGAATTCATGATGTTCAAACCTGTGGTATTGAGTACTTCCATGTGTTTAGTGCCGTAAGGCCTATTGTTCCAGAACTGCCACCGTGGTATGCATTTCTCAGGGAGATCATTTCAAGATTACCACTATATAGTCGAGCCATCAGCATTGCCAGTTCATTTGCTTCTGAACCAGAGTTCACAAAATATACAACCTGTATCATAATAACATTCAAGGCAAAAGAATTAATTATTCCGGGATCATTAAAATCAAGATCCAAGAACAGGAATTTGCATGCCATGCAAAGAAATGAACCTTTAGGTTCCCAGGCATTTTGGATGCTAATGCCTCAGCAAAATCGCCAATTGCATGGTGCAAATATATGGTTGTGGCATGCTGCAAAAGCTTGCTTTGCTCCACAATAGCATTCAAAACTTCAGGATGGCAATGTCCACAAGATACAGTCACAATCCCAGCAAAAGCATCAAGATAGCGCTTGCCGTTCTCATCAAACAGATACTGCATTTTCCCTTCAACGATATTAAGCTGTACAAACAGTAATAGTTATTTGAAAGAAATTGTGAAGGCCTGGATCATAAGCAGCACATTGGAGAATCACATCTGGTTATGCACCCGCACACACAGAGCAATGAACAAGAGGGGGTCCAAAAGTCTCGCTTTTTGCCGACCACAGTTGAAAAATCCATGTGACAAAACACATAACCACGAATTTGGCAATAGACTAGATAAGTTTTCCAGCCACGCCAATCAGAGACACTGAATTAGTATTTGATCGATTATCTTGGACACAACCCACGTCGATCACTGTCATGCATATCAAACTCAACTAAAAGAATTTCTTCAAACTGTGGTGTACCACGCTTTCGATTTTCAACAACTTCTTGGCCTCAGAACCCAGAAGTTTATCAATAGGCAAAATCTCTCTCACACCATGCACCAAGAAAGTCTCTTTTGGCCAGCCATCTGTTAGGAAAAGAAAACGAACGAAGCAAAATCATCTCTTTTTTTCCCCCTACTTTAGTACCCATCAAACAGATGGTTTCCTGTATGGAAGAGCAGAAAATGGTCAGCTCTGCCAATTAAAGCCCAGATGATTCGCTCACAAGTTTTCTCTTTTTTTGTCGATTCACTGACAGAGTTAAAAAAACCGCAAAAACGAGCCACTTCCAAGCAGAAGACCAAGAAAGCAATCCAAATCCACTCAACATCAAAAAGAAAAACGCCGCATGTATCCGAGGCAAAAGCAAAGATTACAGACTTTGCATGCACAAAGGCATGACAACTTACGGGCTTTTGGTAGTAGTAGAACAGAGAAGGACCCAAAAACTTCTTGCGCTTCTCAAGAACCTCATCGCCCGAAGGCCCTTTATACGGCTTCGGCACATAATCGAACCTCGGCATCTGAGGTGGAGAATCAGCCGCAGACGACGAAGACGACGAAGGGGCCGTCGAGAAAAAAGCGAACCCATTTCGCCGGACAAGACGGCAGTGCTGGTCACGGGCTCTCAGAATGCCGCTCCGCCACGCCATTTCCACGCCGTTCACTGATCAAGAACAGTCAATGAAGAGACCAGAGAGGGAAGAGAGCAAGAGGGTATGCCAAAGTTCCGACCTTGGAGCGAATGGGCAGAAGCGAACAAGCGCCGACAGCGAGTGAATCACCAGTGGTGGTGGCGAAGTTGGCTTTGGTGGGTCTTTGAAAATTCAGGGTGGTGATGATGATGATGATGATGAGTCTTGATCTTGATTGATCACTGTTATCTAATCTCTGCATTATTAGCGCGTGTGATTTTCCTTCTTTTTGTCTTTTTTGGGTCCCTCTCTTGAAAGGAATCTCAGGATGCGTTTGGTAACGTTTTTTTTTTAAATTATTTATGAGAACAAAAATAGAAAAAAGTATTTGTTAGGAAAATAATTTTTGAACAAAAAACGCGTTTGGAAATGTCTTAGGAAATATAAAAAGAATAAAAACACGTTTGGTAAATTTGTATAATTTTTTAATATTTTTATTTTATTTTTCTATTTTCTTTCTTATTTTTCTTATTTATTTTTCCTTTTTTTCTTTTTTCTTCTTTGGTAGGCCGCCGGCCTCGTATGGTCGGCGACCGGCCGGACGAGGCCGGCGGCCTCGCCTAGCCACAGCGAGGCTCGCGGCCGCCGGGCGAGCTCGGCCTCGCCGGATCGGGCGAGATCGAGCTCGCCCGACCTCACGCCCGGGCCGGGCAAGCTCAAGCTCACCCAGATCCGGCGAGGCCGAGCTCGCCCGGCGGCCGGCGAGGCTCGGCCGCGCCGGCCACCGCCAGTCGGCGTCGTCGGGTGGCCCGACGAGGCCGAGCCTCGCCGGATCGGGCGAGCGAGCTCGAGCTCGCCCGGCCCAAGGTGAGGCCAAGCCTCGCCCGGCCCACGGCCAGCTCGGCCTCGCCGGGGCCGGCGAGCCTCGCCGTGGCCGGGCGAGGCCGCCGGCCCTCGTCGGCCGGTCGTCGGCCATGGCCAAGGCCGGCGATCGGCCGAAGAAAAAAGAAAGAAAAAAGAAGAAGAAAAGAAAAAAGAGAAGTGTTTCTAGATTTTTTTAAACAAGTTAAACAACTTTTTTTTATTTCTTGTTTCGTTTTTTTTTGTTCTCGGAATAAAAGAACAAAAAGGAATAAACGCACGCAAACGCATTGCGTTTTTTTTGTTCCGGAACAAAAAAACAGAAATTTTTGTTCCGGGAACAGAAATAGGTGCCAGCCAAACGCACCCTCAGCTGCTCCGTGACGTTGGATTTGCCAATTTTTTAAGGTCAGCTCTTTTGGATTATGGTGAGGGGGAGGGAATGGGGGAGGATCAAGAAGTTTGGCTGACGAGGGACTGACAAAGCGATTCGCAACTCTAGATGCCTAATGATGATCTTTGAATTATACTTGCTGTGACATATGGAATTAGCAAAAAAGCCAAACGATAAAATCAAAAATGGACTCATGATAACACATTTATTATCTTGAATTATGCTTAGCGTAGCATATTTACCTTAAAACATATAAAATCTATAATTGGTACATGTATGATTTATTTATTCTCCATCAAGACTCTATTAGATTATTTACTTTTAGACATAAGTATTGCAGAAATCCTAAAACTTGTCACGAAAATGCAATTGAATCATAAAACTTACAAAAAGTACAATCAAGTCCTAAAACTTGTCAAATCGTTTCAATCGAGTCATAAAATTAACACCGTTAGCCTTTTTAATGGAAAATGTTGACGTGGCGCTAATGTGGCCTTTTAAATAATTTTTCTTTTTTTTTAGATGGCTTTTTTAAATTATTTTTTATTCAATTTTAAAAAATGGATTTAAAAACTAAAAAGAAAAGTTAAATTTTATTTTTAAAATTTGTTTTAAAAAAAATTAGCAGCTCCTCCCCCGCCGTCGCCACCACCCATCACCAGAGGGGCCGGCGACAGTCATCAGCCCTGGGTAGGGGTGGCCGGCCCTCGCCAAGCTTGGGCGAGAGAGCCTAGATCTAAGCACACCGGCCCTCACAGGGGGCCAATGGCTATCACCCGCCCTAAGTGAGTCGTCGCCGGCCCTCGCGAGGGGCGAGCCTCACCAACCCCGAGCGAGGGCCGACGAGGCGTCACTTAGGGCAAGCAATGGTCTTCAACCCCCACGAGGGCCGGCGATGACTTGCCCGGGCGGGCGGCGATGCCGACCCTCACAAGGTCCAACGTGCCTAGATTTGGGCACCTTCGCTCGAGCTTGGCAAGGGTCGCCAACCATCGCCTGGGGCAAGCGAGGGCCGGCCACCCCCACCCAGGACCGACAACGGTCGCCGGCCCCTTCGGTGATAGGCGGCAGCTACCATTTTTTTTTCTTTTTTTAACAATTTTTAAAAAACAAAATTTAACTTTTCTTTTTTAGTTTTTAAATCTAATTTTTTTAAATAATTGAATAAAAATAATTTTAAAAGCCACCTAGAAAATGAAAATTAATTTTAAATGCACGTCAACATTTTTTTGTTAAAAAAGTCAATGGCGTTAACTTTAGGACTCGATTGAAATAATTTGACAAGTTTTAGGACTTCTGTAGCACTTAGCCCTTATATTTATTTCACTTAAGCCACATGGTGTCATGTTAACAATATTTGCTTTGTGGCATTCATGTGAGTAGATTTTTAATAATTTTCATTGATAAAATTTTCATAAACGATAAATGTACCACGCAGGTACAAGTTTAAAATCGCCTCTTTTTTATTATGGTAAGGGGGGAAGGAACGGGTGAGGATCATGAAGTTTGGCTGAGGAGCAACATATAAAAAGATTCGAAAGCCTTGATGCCTAAATGGATAATCTCTCCGTATGGAAATTAGGGAAAAAACCAAAAAATGAAAAATAAAATAAAAGGACTAAAATAGACTCATTGTAAACTTTTTTCTTGTAATATAAAAAATCCATAATTTATACCCGTATGACACATTTATTCTCTGTGAAGGTTCTGTTAGATTATTTATTTTTATTTCACTTAAATCACATGGATGTCATATCAATACTATTTGCTTCATGGCATTAATGTAAGTAAATTTTTAGCGGTTTTTATTAATAGAAATTTGATGGAAGATAAATATATCTCACCTGTACAAGTTTAAAATTTGTTGGTATCAAAAAAAAAAATTAGAGTAAATGTATTATGGCAAATATAATTTAAGGTTTTTTGTGGCTTTTGCCCTAGAAGCTATATACTATTCTGACCAAAATATAAAATGAGAGAGTTCATAATGTGTATATTCGGAAGATCACAAGTTGCTGATTACAGTTGGTTAAATTCTCATTGAGGCGCAGAAGATATCCTTCAAATATTTTCTCTATGTTTGCAAATCGAACAAAAGGGAAGTCGTGGATCCATTTGGTTTCAATGAATTTCATTGAAAGTGCTAATTAATTAGTTACACATAAGATTCCTTATTTGATTAATTACCTAATGCTTAGCTAAATGTATTTTAGACCAAAAATTTAGTCTACTTCTTAGGCCGGTTTGGACGCTAAACCTGATCGTTGCTCAACGCAAAAATTGTTAGCCATTTTCTAGAACTCACTTGCACGACCTCTTGTCACGGGCCGACATCCGAGATGGCGACCATGCAACAACTTGGGTTTGCTTTAGCTTGTTTGGCTCTTACTTGGATCACCTAAGCTCAATCTTTTCTCAAGAACCAATCACTTGAACCGTAGAGAGACAGGGTTGAGAGAGACAAATTTTAAGAGGGAATGTAATTGCTCAAGTGTAGGATGACACAAATGAGATGAGGGTTCCTATATATAGAAGAGTTCTTCTAATTACAACCGTAACAATGGAGATTTTCTCTCACTTAACCATTTAACCGTAGAGAAATTCAATTAACCGTAGAGAAATTCAATCCTCATCTTAACTAATTTGATGATAGAGATAAATCTTTGGTGAATACCAATCCTTATCTCATGATTCAATGATGGAGATCGAGTTCCACCCATCAATCGAACAACTATTGTTTCTTCAGATTGATGACTTGCAATCTGTAAGCGACACACAGATGTTGATGCCACCAGTCGTCCTAGGTCGCCACTCGCCCCCAACAGGCATGAGTGGCAGGTCCCTTGCCAATGGCTGTTGATGACCCCTTAGCACTTACCAAAATTTTTGTACAGACCTTTCTTTGGTCCTACTTTACCTCCTCACACCAACAGCTGTAAACATGTCACAATAATTGTATTTTATAAACAAGTTTTCTTGTTAAAACATTTTTCATCTGCGATCTCTCCCCCGCATTCATCAACGTTTTAGGGGAGACTGAGGATTAAAATTGGACAGGTTGCCAAGAGTTGCATTACAAACCCTCATGAACTCAGCAGTTTGACTTTAATTTACAATCTGCAATAAGCTGTTAAGCCCATTCAGCTAAACAAAAGGTAGACCTCTGCGCATCATTCAGCTGGGTTTTGAAACTCCCAGGAACAAGACCATAAAAAATTTGGCACGATAAAATGAGCAGGAAAATTGCGCAGCCATGTGCGCAACTTTATAGAATCTGTGCTTATGTTCAGATGCCTTGTTCTTATTCTCCTTTCCCTTTAATTTCCTTCTTCTCACAACTTGATGGGCACTGAAATGAATCTCGTCATAATCAGAAGAGCTGAAAACTTACTACCACAGCCCTTGGAAGCGCCAGCACTCTTTTAGCAAAAGGCAATAGATACAGGAATTTCCACGAAACCAATTAATGTCGAGCGCAGTTCACTTGCATATCAAGATCCGTTCCCCAACAATGTGTCGGAAAAACCAGCACAGCATAATGTCATTTATACCGTCTCAGTATATAATTCTGACTCCACACGAGTAAACAGACACCTGCCAAAATTTTTCTTCGTCCAAAAATGTCCTTGAAGCAGTTTCCGCATCAGCATAAATCAGACCGCCTCCTCTGTTCCCCCCACCTTATATGGCAACACATGGTAGAAGTAGGGTTTTACAGCATGATAGGTTTACCCATCAGCCACAGACCTGCTTAACACCTTTCAAGATCATCCAGATATTTAACACAAGTCCTTTTACCTCAGAACTCTCATCGACAGTCTCCTTCTACCAATAGTCTCGACAAGAACACGTACCATCCCGGAAATGGTGGAAACGGGTAGAGTCTCTCACAACGATTTCTCTGCCAACTAGCTTAGCTATATACTTAATGGCTGAGTGGCAATCATTACAGACCCTTAGGTTCTTCATGATCCTCAATGTAGTGTTCTCTGGAGTGTTGAGTAACCCAAAGGCAATTGCAAGTTTCTCGCTGTGATGTCTGAGAATCTGCTCCTTCACCTCTGCCTCAAGGTCATGCATTACTGACTCAGTGTCTGGAACAAAACCCATCTTCTTTATCTCCTTCCAGATCTTGTCAATGGTCTTGTAGATTGCATCTTTCTGGGGGTGAAGCCCATCTTCAACACCAAAGGCATGAACCTCATTCCTTATTTGAACCCAACTAGTTCCTTGTTCCTTTTTAACTCCTCTGTCCTTCATGGACTTCCTAACTTTAGCGGCATCCTCCCATTTTCCACAGACCATATACAAGTTTGCCAAGGCTGAGTATGCGCCACTGTTATCCGGATCAATGATAAGCAGCTTTTCCGAGGCAAACTTTGCAAGTTCCACATTTTTATACACTCTACATGAAGCCAGAAGTGAACCCCAAGCGATAACATCTGGTTCAATAGGCATGTTCTCAATAAACCTTTGGGCCTCGTGTAGCAATCCAGCACGCGCATATAGGTCAATCATGCAGGCATAATGACTCTGGGTGGGTTCAATTTTGTCCATATGTCGCATCCTGTCATAATATTGGCGTCCTTTTTCAACCAATCCAATATGCGTACAGGCAGATAAAATGCCAACATAAGTTATATGGTCTGGTTTTATCCCTAATGCGAGCATCTTCTCAAACAGTTCTAGGGCATCTTCTCCAAGACCATGTTGAGCCAAAGCAATAACCATGGAAGTCCAAGAGACTGTGTCCCTGTTGTCATGTGCCAACCCAAATACTTTTCTTGCATCATCGATGGTTCCAGATTTTGCATACATGTTTATCAGAGCATTACTCACAGATACAGAAGATGATTCACGCCTTCTTATGGCATTAGCATGGATCTGTTTCCCATAATTTAAAGAAGCCAGACTTGCACTTACACTCAACATAACTGCTAAAGTATAGCTGTTAGGTCGGGGGCCTTCTCCAAGCATTCGTTTGAAAGTATCTATTGCATCATTGTTCAGCCCGTTCTGCACATAACCTACAATCATAGCTGTCCATGCAACCACATCCCGCTCCATCAGTAAGTCAAATATTTGTCTGGCAGGATGTATATCTCCAAGCTTAACATACCCGTCCAACAATGCTGTAAAAGCTATCATATCCAGATTTGAAGTCCCAGATTTTTCAACAATTCGTCTTGCCATTTCAACCTCACCAGACTTTGCATACATCGAGATCAAAGCATTTTCAACTGCGTTTGACATATCAAACACACTTTTCACCATGTAAGCATGAATTTCTTTCCCAAGCCTTAAGCATTCAAGATTAGCACAAGCAGATAAAACACTCGCCAAACTAAATTTATCAGGCTTCAGAGAACGATCTTTAAGCATCCTAGAGAAAATATCCAGTGCTTCAGCATCATGCCCATGCTGGTTGAAACCTGCAATCATTGAATTCCAAGAGACAATATCTCTTTCGTCCATCCTATCAAACTGGGCAAGAGCAAGGTCAAGATGGCCAGAAAGCATATGCATTGAAAGCATCACATTCCAACTTGATGTGTTCTTCAGCTTTATTCTATCAAATACCATCTTGGCTGTCATTTTATCACCTGACTTTGCATACATGTTAAGGAGAGAATTTGCCACGGAAACAGAGCTACTCAACCCAAGTTTAACAACTGAAGAATGTATCTTTCTACCTACACTCAAAGCTTTAACAGCTGCGCAAGATGCAAGGACATTAGTCAAAGTATACTGTGTAGGCAAAACTCTCTCCGACAACATATCTACAAACAATTGAACCGCATCTCCAAAACGACTAGTCCGATTATATCCCACAATCATCGCGGTCCAAGAAACAGAGTCCCGCTCAGGAATCTCCCCGAACAAGCGATGCGCCGTGTCTACAAAACCCTGCTTCGCGTACATGGAGAGGATCGTGTTCCAAGAAGACGTGTTCTTCTCAGGCATTTCATCGAACACGCGGCGCGCATCGTCCGGAAACTCAGATTTCGCGTAGAAATTCATGAGGTTATTCATCAGGAACAACCCGAAATGCAGACCCGACTTGATGATCTGAGCATGGACCGATCTCGCGGCGAACGGGTCCTTGTTCTTGAGGCTGGCCTGGAGAAGGTAAGCATAAGAATCCGAAGGGCACGGAACGGGAGGTGGGTTCGAGATTTCCATCATCAAAGAACGCTTGTTGATGACATTGAGGACGAATCACCGACGCATGAAGCGTCACAACGTACGATCGCACGGCGTTCGAATGGTCGAATGAAGCCGTTCCAACCGACAAAAGTTGGCGCGAAACAAGTCCACCAACGGCTTGAATCTTGCCGGAAAAGAAAGACATAAATAGATGGTGAACCCAATCCAAAAAATAATAATAATAATAATTCTTTTATTTGTGGAATTTCATTTTATTTTATTTTTTGAATTAAAGGAAGATCATACTTCCCGCCTGTGGAAACAATTATGTTGCACAAAAATCCTTTTTTCTTTTAATTATCAATAGTGCAACCCAATTTCTTAATTTATTTTTTTCTTTCTAATTTAATTTGAACTCAGAATATTGAGGATATTAATAATTCATTAGGTAAAATGTTTGCATCTAAGAATTGGAAATGGACTACTAGGGGTCTAATAATTCATGGAAAATTTTTCATGCATATTTTATCCAATAAATTTTGTTTGATCAATTTGAAGATTTAGGGTGTGTTTGACAATTTCTATTTCTGTTCCCCGAACACAATTTTTTGTTTTTTTGTTTGGGGAATACAAAAAGAACAGAAATGCATTCATTTACACTTTTGTTCCCGGAAACAAAAAATTTATTTTTTTGTCCCGAGAACAGATTTGTGACAAAAACAAAAAGTAAAAAAAACTTGTTTCTTGTTTAACACTTCCAATAAATACTTCCGATAAACACTTCTTTTTCTTTTTCTTTTCTTCTTCTTCTTCTTCTTCTTCTTCTTCTTTTTGCCTATCACCGACCTTGGCCATGGCCGACGCCAATGACTAGCCAAACGAGGGCTAGTGACCTCACCGAGCGTCGTTGACCCCCGAAAAGGGCGAGCCACCGTGAGAATCGTTTGAGGCTCGAGCTCGCCGAGCCACCTCCACGATGGCGTCACCCAGCGGTGGCTCGACGAGGCTGGCCTCCGGCGAGCTCGTCGAATGTCTCGCCCAGTTGGTCACCATGAAAAAAGAAATAATAAAAAAGGAAAAAATAAATTAAAATATTAAAATATTAAAAGAAACAAAAAAATTATTTACCAAACGTATTTCGATCTTTTTCTATTTTAGAAACAAAAATTTTGTGCAAGTAATTATCAAACGCGTTCCTCTATTCAAAAATTGTTTCCCATAATAGAAATAGTTTTTTTCTATTTTTGTTCTTAAAAATAATTTTTTAACATAAACGTTATCAAAAGCACCCTTAAGTTTTTAGTGAAGTTCGAAATTCACATGTAGTTTAGATTGAGCATGCATCAAGATTGAAGTATCTACCGGTTTATAAGTTCTAGAAATGATTTTTAATTCCATTTATTCTTTATTTGGCCCGAAAAATAAAAATCGATATCTTCTTAGAATCTTTCTCTTGTCTTGGGGGCCTTTCTTCTAAAAGATAATGTAAAAACTAAAAGAATTGAAATCCTAGTTTTGACCGGATCTAATATATAGAGAAAACAATATTGCTAAGGCCAAAAAAAAAAAAAACCTCAAACATTAAAAGTTTAAATTAGATGGAGCTAAATGGTGTTTATAAACTACGTACACAAGCGAACTAATTGTGAATTTCACAAACAAGAGGTCGGACACACGAAATAAAATAAAAAATGAAAACTTAAATTTACAAGTGGAAAAAGACCATATGAACCCGTAAAACGAGCAATAATTGATATATTAGCACCGACAAAAACTGTGCAGCTTCTCGTATAACTCCCAACAAAATTCAAAGCCTAATATGTAGAAGTGGTTGGAAAATCATATGACAAATTTCATAGCAGATATCTTCATATGCTCCCCGTGTCTGAATCCCATTTCAATTTACTCACAACTTTATAAACTTTATATTCCTGACATTATTCTCACGAGACTTCGTGGCAAATCGTGTGAGCTGTCTTGTCCCTGGTCAGTAGAAGCCCAGCAAAGGTGTTGATTATTATGGGTTTAGTGGTTTACAATAATATCTCTCACAAGTCAACTTCTTCTAATTAATGGCCGTAGTAGAGTACACGTCGGCCCATTATTCTCAAATTATCCATGATAATTTAAGCAATCTGCTCCGTCATATGGATATGTCCCTCTCAACCATCATTATCAGAAAATAATTATCAACTACACAACCATACAGAGTTTAAGGACGTGAAGAGCAACAAGTCATCACCTAGAAAGAACAATTCAACTTCATCTCCGCCCACATAAATGGCATCTTAAGGCCTGCTTCATGGTCATCATATTTGAGAAACCGGCCTCTCCTTGAGAGGAGGGTTTCATACAATCAAACACATGATCGGACCTTCTTTGATGCCTACTCTGGCGTTTGCCACTTAGTCCGAGCCGAGATGATGCACGGTGCGATCATTGCGAGAAGCTTTGGCAGGCTCAAGCGGAAGAAGTTGGTGTATGGAGCATTTGTCGCTTGCTCATTCCTTGTGTTGAGCTTCTGCGCTGTCTTCAGGTTCAGGCCTTACCTGGGTCCTTCACTGACGTGTGAGTAATCCCCACCTTGTTTCTTGCAAAAACTGAAACAGTCACAAGCCAATGTCTTAAGTTCTCAACCTAAGTCTCCTAACATGCCATGATTCTGACCTCATGCTCCAGTAGATGATGTACAATCAGATGCCGCATTCTCAGTGTTTGGCAAATTTTCTGAAGCAATCATTTAGGATACATGAACTTCACTTGCTTTTCCTGTGATTCTGCAGTTGTCAATTGGAAAGGGTCATTAAATGTGTCCATACCTCTTGCAGTTGTAGAAAACATTATGGCTAAACAGGAGCAACGATGCAATTCCACTGTTTTCCAGGGTAAAACATCTTCAATGACCAATCAGCTGAGTACGTAATCATACTAAATGTACATGGCGAGCATTTTTCTCCCTTGATCAGGCTTTGTCTTGTTTGGAGGGGTTCTCATTTTTTCGCTTATAATCTTGTAGTGGCAGAAAATGCAATGAAGCAAAGAGAGCCACCGTGCCATGTTATGGACCTAAGATCAGAGTTATACAACATAACTGGTGAAGTGAGGATCAATGCCAAGTCCTCCACAGTTTTCATCTCTTCCCCCGAAAAAAGAAATTTGTTTGGAGGATACAATTCCTGGAAAATAAGACCATATGCAAGAAATAAAGACTTACGAGCAATGAATCACGTCAGAGAATGGTCGATGATACCAGCATTTTCGGATGTACAAGTTCCTCAGTGCACCCAAAATCATACCATCGCATCCATTCTCTTCTCCACAGGAGGATATGCAGGAAACCATTTCCATGACTTCAGTGATATCATAATCCCATTGTACTTGACGTCCAGGCCCTTTAATGGAAAAGTGCAGTTCCTCATTTCTGATTACCACTCTTGGTGGGTCACAAAGTTCCAAGTGATTTTACAAAATCTTTCTTGCTATCCAATTATCAATATCGACCAAGAAGAAGATGTTCATTGCTTCCCAAGCATCATCATGGGTCTTCAGCGTCATGGAGAGCTAAATATAGATCCTTCCAAGTCACCCTACACGATGAGGGACTTCAGAGAGTTTTTGAGAGACACCTACTCATTGAAAAGGAGAAATGCAGTTAGACTAAGACCTGGCAACACTAGAAAGCCCCGTCTTTTGGTAATATCGAGGAAAAGGACTCGATTATTCACTAATTCTACAAATATTGCAGAGACAGCAGAAAGTTTGGGGTTTGAAGTGATCGTCGCTGAGGCGGACGTGCACGTGGCTAGATTTGCAGAGATAATGAATTCTTGTGATGTGGTGATGGGAATACATGGAGCTGGACTTACTAATGTTCTCTTCCTTCCTGAGGGTGCGGTTATCATACAAGTAGTTTCATTAGGTGGTGTAGAACTGGTTGCAAAAACATACTTTGGAGTGCCCTCGAAGGAAATGAACATAAGGTATCTAGAGTATAAGATAGGGACAAAAGAGAGTACTTTGCTAGAGCAATTCCCACTAGACCATATGGCCTTGAAGAATCCATACTTATTTCATAGATGTAACTTAGAAGCTTTTAAGTTGGCGTACTTAGACAAGCAGAATGTCACAATCGATGTTAGGAGGTTCAAACCCACTTTGCTTAAAGCCCTTGAGCTTTTGCACGAGTAATGGTCTAAGGTCACGGACAATACATTGAGCTATGACCTGTATAAGCTTAGCTTTTACAAAGCACTATTCATCATTGAGATGTACACAATGATCAAAAGGTTACTTTTTCAAGGGTGGAATTCTACAATGAAAACAAATTAAACAAGAAAAATCTCAGACTGGGATAGAAGGAAGAAAAACAAGAAGAAAAATGTACCGAGCACGAAATAAAAATGCAGACAGTACCATACCAGAAAAGGGTCACATAAAGAATTAAGATAAAATGAAAAACCCTACATTTATTGGGCAAGGAGAAAAAAAGAATGCAAAGCGAGATCTAGACATAAGTAGGATAAATCTAACGACTCGTATGACGATGTCCAAGGCTCGTACTTCAGTTAGGAAAGTAACATTTTGCCCATGGGACTCCCTATTCAGACTCCTCTATGTAAAGATATAGTGACAGTTGGCAAAAGTTAGTTCCTCACAGCTAACATCAAACAAAACATCCTCCAAGCGATTTTTTAGATTAAGCATGCCAATTTTCTCATCAAAATAAGATAACTGAAAAAACGCAAAAAGGAACTGTTCATGTACAATAATATCGAAACCTAGGAATCTACAGTGACTACTGAGAAATTTAAAAAATACCATAAACCTAGTTATGCCTAGTGCAATAAAAAATTGCAACTCAATTGGAAATTAATGCTAGTAATAAAATTGAATATAAATCAAAACTTTTAAAGAGAAATGACCATCCATGAACGCGTAACATGAATGGTTTGGACACAACTTGTTTTCTTCCAGTATTGCATTGAGCAGTAACACTTACCATTAAACTGAGCCATCTTTCTCTGTAGACTCCAAGACTGCAGCAGTAAAACAAATGCTTTACCACTTACCCAGTCAGCCTAACAACCTCGTTGCAGCTTCTATTTGGAATGTCTATAACCTGATAGCTTTGGGTTCTTTATGCAACAGAGCCATCCGGAGAAGAGCATGCATCAAACAATGAGGACAAAAGTTAGCTATTGTGGCTAATCAAAAGACAAGAGAAGAATGGCCGGCCATTAAACACAATTT
This sequence comes from Eucalyptus leucophloia subsp. euroa, assembly GCA_017140325.1. Taxonomy (NCBI): domain Eukaryota; kingdom Viridiplantae; phylum Streptophyta; class Magnoliopsida; order Myrtales; family Myrtaceae; genus Eucalyptus; species Eucalyptus leucophloia. The sequence continues at coordinate 63,872,528 of CM029475.1, forward strand.
TTGAAAGGGCAAACAAGCGGTCTCCATCTCGAGATCAGCAGGGTTGAGGAAAATCCCCTCGTAAAGAATTGATTCTTGAACAAATTAGCCCTCTTACATGCCATAACATATTACAAGGCTTTAATCAGATGTCCACTCATCCTATACGTCTAGAATATGACCTTTGTAAGCTAAAAGCAACTGCTCTGTATCATCTCTAAACCGCGATATGAATCTCTCTATGAATGCTTCCTCGTTTAATTCCACCATTGCGACAAAACTAGGATCCTTCTTCATTAGCCCCTTTAACTTAACAACCTGCAAAACTCTAAATCGAGCGACCACACGATCCTCCATGCTGTGCATCAGACAAGAGGGTCTACCAACTATTAACATCCTTTTGCACTTCATGACGTTGAGAAAAAAATCAATTCCAAAATTTAGTTTCTCCTCAGAGACCCTGAGGAGAGTCGGTGCCCTTCTGAACATTAAAATGATGTCCTCCTCTGAGAACCCAAAGTCCCTAAACAGTTTCACTTTTTTCCCTACGGTCTTGACACTGATGCAACTGACTGAATAGAGTGCATAAGCTAGCATTCCAGACTTCAGTGAAAAGCCCATCTTGAGAACACGTGAAACAAGACCATTAAGTCTCGACTCTTTCGCAACAAAGAGACTTGGCTGCCTCTTCAATAACATTCTTTGCTGATACCCAGTAACCCCACGACTCTCCAAGAAGGCAATGTTGCGCATGAGAACCGATTCAGGGTCCTTAGAAACTATCCACTTGCACCTTCGCAGAACCATAATCAAATCTGTATTGTCCTCATCATCGAATAAAACTCCTTTCAGGATATGCACGTTGGGAACCAATCTCTTGTCCAAACTCACTGACAAAACCGACGCGCTCTTGGAAATGTAGCTCCCCAAATCGGCACCCACGAGACCCAGCCCCTGGAGAAAATCAAGCTTGGGCTTAAGGGTCTTCCCAACATCGGCAAACAAAATCTGCGGACAGACAATAACGGAAGACCGAATCTGCGCATCGGAAAACCCGAGTTTCTGAAAGTACTCTATCACCGCCCGAGAATTCTCCAGGGAATTGGAAGTGGCCCGGAAGGATCGGTTCGAGACGGCAAGCGCTCGGGACCGGGAAAAATTCAAGCTTTTCATCAGGAACCCACTGAGACCATCCCTCGTGTCTGCACTTTTATCTGAGAAACAACGCGCGCAAGCCTTTGCGGGGTTCAACGAAAGGCGGCGAAAGAAAGAGAACGAGCAAAGAGAACCGAACGTGCCCATATGGGATCAAAGAGCAGGGCGAGCGAAAGAAGGTAAAGACATGGACCAAAATCAAAACTTTTTTCCAACCAGACCGACCCACATACAAACTACCGGCACGCCACGAATTCTCTCCGAATCTTCTTCTCCACGATCGTCTTCGGATGAAACAAACAGCATTTAGAAGAGAACAAGGTGGAAAATTTGGGTGAGTTCATCACCTGAAAACGAAGTGAAAAACTCCATCTTGTCCCGAATGAACAGCTTTGCAGATGGAATGAAACCCAGAAGATGCGATGAATCGTGAGTCGGACAGCATCAAGAACGGTGACGACGATGCTGAGCGATTCATCGCTCGTTGGCCTGAGCCTCCGACCGGAGGCCAGACAACAGTGAAAAACCCTCTGTAAACCCAAAAGTAATATCGTTCTCTTCTGCTCTCTCTGTTGTCTTTTTCTCGTACCCTTGTTCATGATGTGTATATATATATATATATACACACATACATATATACGTATACGTATACGTATACGTATACGGATATGTACATAGGAAATTTCTTTTTTAGGGAGACTCTTTTATTTCGCGAATAATAAAACAATTTGAAAAACATTTTAATCAAAATAATAAATTATATTGCTTATAAAAATAAATAAACAAAATACATTTTTATCTTCAATGAAGATAAATGCAAATTATTATCGATAATAAAAATATTTTTATTAATTAATTATTTCCAATAATACAAATCATCATTTTTTTAAATCATATTATTAAATTTCTATCGAACAAAAAGAATCTATATTACTCCTATTACTTTTTGTCTTTTTTCATTTTTTTTTCACAAAAGAGCATATATAAATAACAAGTGTTATGGATTGTGAATTTTTTTAGGATCTCATGTCTTGGCTAACAAGAGTAAAGAGTCACTTGTTTTTTTAATTATTCAAGTCATGATATAAAGGAAAAAATGATAGACGAGAAATTACATAAAACTCTCTCAAATTTAAGAATATTACATACTTGCTCCTAAATAAGTGCTGCATTTTACTCACCCGAGCTTTTATTTTGTTACATCTATCAATCCTTAGATATATTTTCATTCAACACATGCATCACATGCGATGGTGAAGGGGGTAAACGTGTAATTTCATATATTTTTATATATTAAAATCCTTCTTACACTCAATTTATGTAGAAAAATGAAAAAATAAACAAAATAATATACAAAAAGTAAATATTAATAATACTACAAAATTAACTGTTAACGATTGATAGAAAATAGTAATTGAAGTAATAAGATATTTTAAGAAAATGGTTAATATTACAAAAACTCCAAATTAGTATATATGTATAACAAATTTACCCAAAATTAAATTTTTGATCACGAAAAACCCCAAACAGTTATACCTATGACAAATTTTTTAAAAACTAATTTTTTACCTAAAACTACTATATTTGGAATAAATTTATCATTCGTTAATTTTCATTAAGTTTTACTATTAAATTGCTTAATTTGATAACATGTGATAATTAAAGAATGTGTCAATTTGGGGTTGTATCCTTTATTTGTCACAAGTTACTAGTTTTATGATTTTTCATGTTATGATACAATTTAATGGAGGGTGTGTTTATCACAAATATATTAGTTTTGATATGTTCAAAACAAATTTTTTAGCAAATGCAAGTATTCAATCCCCTTTCAGAGCTTCTCTTAGGCCTTATCCTATCAAGACCAACTTTTAGCATCCAGCTACTCATTCCAACTATAAGGCTTTCTAGCCTCAGTTTCCGATGCATAAAATCCTTATAAAGGCAAACACAGAGTATACCATTAGGATAAGGTGCTATCTTACATTTCTAAGATCTTTAAGATTGGATAATGTTCAAAAAAAAAGATCGGATAAAAATTTGAAGAGAAAAATGGAGAATTAGCTTTGCACGGTTTTAAGCACACAAGCGCCTTTTTTATTGCTGAAGGCGAGTCATGGCTCAATATTTTGCAAAGCAGGCCTTTCATAGGCATAAGAGAAGAAAAGAGACAAGTATAATTACATCATTAGTGACACAGGCACATTAATGCCTCATGAAACACCAGCACACTTATGACTTTCAACCATGACTTATCATAAAACATTAATAAAAAGACCATGACTCATCTAAAAAGATTAACTTCATGACTATGACTCATCTAAAAACATTAACTTCATTATCACGATTCATCCTGAAATATTAATGACACACAAGTCATCACAACATAACTCCATTTTAAACACACTTTCTATTCACCATATGATGATGAAAGACATGAGCATCTTAATTCCATTGCTTTTCCTAAATGGTGTACGGCAGCTTCCGAGTCCCATCTTTTCGTATTTCTTCCACAGGTCGCAAAAACCCTAATGGGAGAATCTCAAAGTTATGACTTTTTAAGAGAAGACTGATGAGAATTTGGTGGGATACCTAATGGAATATCCACTACGTCCAAGAACATTGTACAATCGTGCACATTGAAAGGTAGATGCATTCCACACATCACTAGCTAGGGCTAGTTGTCCACATTCATCAATGATGAGTGATTCCCCATAAATGATGATAGTTTAGAATCAAAATGATCTCAAGAGAGTGGTCTGCCCCATGGGTCCTGTGATGATAACTATTGGCCTAGATTGCCCTTTCCAAATTCTGCTAGAGCAACCTTAACTAAAGGTTCAATCTTGACATAATCCCAAGGTACATCGGTATTATCATCTAGCCAAATGCCTTGGGGAATGGTACGATTAGCCTCATAAATGAGTCATTGGATTCCCCTATACTCTTGGATTGGCTCCAATACAAAATGGGAGCGTTTTGTAAAGCTTGAAAGGAACATCTTGAGCTTTATAGGACAAAACTCCTATGTCTACTAAGTATTGATTGTCTGGTTTGATAAACACCATGGCTTCTAAAAGAAAATGACTGAGTGCAATTTTCGGCCTGTTTGTTTGTGTTCCTGGTCTGTGTTTATGAACACAATGTTTTTTTTTGGTTCCAGGGAACAAAAAAAAAAGAAAAAAATGCGTTTTTTTGTGTTTTTGTTAAAATTAACAAATTTGGAATAAAAATAAGAAACAAGAAAAACTTGTTTCTTATTTCTGAAACACTTATGAGAAACAATTTTTCTCTCTCCTTTTTTTTTCTTTTCTTCTTCTTTTTCCTTTGGCCGGTCGGCCGAGGCTAACTGTCGAGAGCTAGCGACCTTGCCAAAGGGTTGCCGGCCCCTAGCGAGGCCGGTCGCCGGCCAAAAGGAAGAAAAAAAGAAAAAAAGGAAAAAGGACAGAAAAAATAAAATAAAAATATTAAAAAGTTAAAAGAAACAAAAAAATTATATAACTTTATCAAACGTGTTCTTGTTCTTTTTCTATTTTAGGAACAAGTTTACCAAACACCTTATTCGTTCAAAAATTGTCCCCAGGAATATAAATAGTTTTTTCTATTTATGTTCTTCAAATAATTTTGAAGCAGTAAATGTTACCAAACACATCTTTTGGATCTAGCTTGCATGCTCTTAGTTGTTCCATGAAGAAGCTTTACATGCTCTTAAGGGTTTAAACCAACAAAACATTTATGCAAAATGGTGGCATTTTCCACAGTGACTGATTTCTTGGCCGATGATTCTTGGCATTTTTGTCGTTAGGAACTAAATGGCAAAAGTAGGACAATTAAATGCATACCAATAAAATCGTTTAAGTTTTTCTATAAATTCATAATGTAAGGAATAAGTCAAAGAATGAATGAATGGATCGTCTGGATGCATGTTGCTTGATTGATGACTCAGCTGCCATGTTTCCTAAAGATCTTATGCTAATATTCCCACGTGAGGTTTGTGAGATTATCAAAGAAAGTGTTGGACTTGATTAGTTCTTGCACTTAAGGAGAATACTTTCTACTAGGGAATATGGGCTTCATGTCCCGTGTTCAAAATCCACTGGTCAAACTTCTGAACATGAACGATGAGGAATCTTCACAGGGTCGGAGAGGAGATCTATAGGGACATTCTTATTTCATTTAATATGCTTGGAGTCCCAAAGAGTATTTTGAAAACCATTTAGCTCAATGGAATAGTTATGGATGAGCCAATTGCTTTTGTTTAAACCTTATCATTTGATTGAAGGAAGACATGTCCATCTTCAACAAGAAAATGATAGCCAATAAGAAGGAATTCAAATTTCTTGATTCCATCCTTAATGGCTAAGATTTCCTTAAAAGTTGAGTGATAATGCATTTTAGCATTTGTGAACCTTTCATTTTGAGTCCACAAACACACCTTCTACCTTCAATTTGTTCTAAGAGAATGATTGCCCAATATTTGTCACTAGCATCTATCTGGAGGATCATTTGGCCATCAGAAAGAATTTGCAATGAGGGCAAATTCTGAAGTTTCTCTTTGAGAGCCTTAGTTGTAGCGGTTTGAGATTTTCCCCAAGGGGGGAGGTCATTCTTGGGCATCTTTTGTAGTCAATGTTCAAGTTTTGAAATCCTTGGCACAAAGTCTCTTAAGTAATTTACAATACCATGGAACTATTGTACTTGCTTGATGGACAAATTCTCATTAGGAAATTTTTGTAGCAATATGCTCCCTTGAATGGTAAAAACCATCCTTAAGATGCATTTCTAGGAACTCGATTTCTTTATGAGCTATCACCATCTTCCTTATTGGCCTAGAAATTTATAGTGAGATTCTTCATCGGGACTAATAAATAAGAGGATATCATCAATGTAAATTTGAGGCCTAGCACTAATTAGTTGGAAAATCTTGCACATGGCTTTTTGGAAGAGAGAAGATATAGTTTTTAATGCAAATGGGAGTACTTTCCACATTAATTGGTTTAAAAAGTAGTGCTTTTTAATTAGGAATGCAAAATCTGCTGATTAGGAATGCAAAATCCCATCTTTTTGGCGATCTTTAGGTTGAATTCCAAGTTGCCAAGACCCCACCTCGAGATCAAACTTTGCATTAGTCAAAACGTGAAAACAAAGCTCATATGCCGAGCAGAGGAAACTTATTATATCGTAGGAAATGATTTAGAGGCTAGTAGTTTTATTAATATCTTCTTTCCTCTATTTTGTTGAGCTCTTTTGTTGACATAAAAAGCTCCGCATGCCCATTGAAAGTGAGAGAGTTCAATTAGTTTTTGCTAGACTAACTACTAGTATTCTTAAAGCGCTCGATTAGTTTTTCTCAAAATGAGTTGCCTTTGTTGGGTTGAAATCTTCATTTTTCTTGGAAGGCAAATGAACAAAGAATTCAAAATTCTACCACAAAGGATTTAAGCATTGTTGCAAAATCAATTCTACTTGGGCCGCCTACAAGGAATACATTATTTTGACGTTGACAAACTCCTTAAACTAGTCTTTGAAAAGTTGACAATTTGGAAGTATATGAAGAGTAGAGAGTTTGTTGAGAATATCCCATCAGAATTATGAGAACTCTATTTGAATATGAGGAACCAATGATTCTAGTAGTAATAGTGTATTTAGGGAAAAATTAATTTTAGTTAGGGATAAATTTCTTTGTAAAAAAGTTAGTTTGTGGTAAATTTGTTACAATTGCACTAATTTAGGAAAAGGAAATAGGCCTTAATAACAAAAGGGTTGGAGACTCTTTATGTATTTTCTAATGGTTAGTTAATGCAATAAAGTGCTGATCAATAAAAAAATTTAAGATATCAAGTTAATCATTTCATTTGTGAGTTAAGAACATAATTTCCTTTAATAATTTTTAAAAAAATTATTCATCAATTAGTTTTTAATTTAATTAGCCCTTTAATTACAAATTGTAAGTAACCATTATTTGTCAGTTGACATATTTTTTTTATTGAGGCATTTTCTCTTTTTCTTTATATAATTTTTGTTTATTTTTCCTGAAAATATCTTACTCATTTCTATTAAAGTGGCTATATTGATCAAATTTTCATAGTTTTTATTATTTATAATTTTGATTAAATTAATTTTCTCCCATTATTGTCTTTTTCATTTTTTTTACAGCAATTAAGGATAATAGGATGTTTCCTTTTCCTTTTTTTTGGGGGGGGGGGGATGAGAGATGTTTCCTTGAAAAAATGAAATGAAAATATATTCTTACCCCTTAAAAGTCACGTGAGTTGCGCATGCTAACAGAAAACAATAAACGAGGATTAACGATTGCAATAAAATATTGCTCAACAGCAAAAAATTTGAAGATAAACATATGCTACCTTTGAAGTCCAGTGGAATTATGTGCAATTTTTGTAGAAAAAATAGAGACAATTCCTCACTGGTTGCAGGTCGCATCAATTTGATTGGTGTTGAGAAGTTTATCTAATAATCTTTCTAGGTTTGTGATTAGTTTGGCCTCAATCCATGTCAATCGAGGAGAAAAATCCGTCCATGTGACCACACACCGTTGATGTGAAGGTTTTACTGATGTAATCATAATCATAGTGAGAAATTTGTTGATGAGTATTTACTCATTAGATAACAAATTCTACATTGTTTTTGATAGACTAGGTCTTCGCATTTTATATAAAAAAACAAATAACATTGTGAAATACCGAGTTATTTTAAGAGTTCGTCGATTTTGTGAAAAATAAATGATTCAGTAAACATCTCCCTAAAAATAATCGTTCATACCATTTGAAATAACCTATCAATGAAGAACGTTTTTATTATTGACAACAATAATTTATTTATAAGTATTTGTATGGACGATAAATGTATATTTCTTGTTTATCAAGTGACATAGATGACTGTCTATAGAAATATATTTTCTTAAATAATCTACATTTTCAATGAAATAAATCGAGTCAAAAAAACAAGCGTTTGTTTAATAACCGTTTAAAAATATTTCTATTCCCATGATAAAAATGTGTTTGGTAAAATTTTTGAACAAAAAACGCGTTTTTTGTTTGTTTTAATTTTTAATACTTTTAAATTTTATAATTTTTTTTATTTCTTTTATTTTTTCTATTTTTTCCTTATTTTTCCTTATTTTTCTTTCTTCTTTTTCTTTTTTCTTCTTTCTTCTTTTGGCCGCCAATGCTTACTTGGGCGAGGTTCCGGCCATCGGCGAGGCTCGACCTCGCCCAGATCTGACGAGGCCGATCTCGCCCGATCATCGGTAAGGCTCAATCTTGCTAGGCCACTGCCAAGTGACGTCGACCTCGAGGTGGCCTAGCGAGCTTGATCTTGTTGCGGCTAGGCGTCGGGCGTCGGCAATGCTTTAGCGAGGTTGCCAACTCTTGCCTGGCCGGTCGTCGGCTATAGCCGAGGTTGCGACGGCCAAAGGGAAGAAGAAGAAAGGGGAAAGAAGAAGAAAAAAAAAAAAAGAAAAGAAAAAAATAAAAACAAATTTTGAATTGTTTCTCGGAAATGTGTTTCTACTATTTTTTCTTTGATTTTGTTCAAAATCTAATAAGGGAACAAAAAAATAAATTTTTATTCCCAAAAAGAAAAATTTTATCAAACGGATTTTTATTATTTTTTTATTATGGAGAATAAAAGAATAAACACTATTTAAATGTTTATATTTCTTTTTGTTTATCAAGTGACAAAACTGTCTATAGAAAAATTTTGTTAAAAAACCTTTTCAATGAAATAAATCGAAGTATAAAACTAAACATCTGCCGTACTAGGAAATTCATGGATTGCAAAGGCCACTTTCATTTTCAAGCTGCGAATCTGTGGATTTCTTTCTATATTTTCTTTTCCCCAAGGCAATCCCCATCATCCAAAGCCGTTGACCCTACTACAAACCACAAACGCCGCCGTCTCGAATTCAAAAAACGGAGGAGGAGGACTGAGGAGGGGGGGGCCCCACAAAAAATCAATTTTTTCAATCTTCGCTCCGACCAGACGCCCAAAAATCAATTTTTCAATCTCTCACTCTCCCGATCCATCGAGCCCGCGTTGTTTTGACGCTCCACCTGTCCCCCCCACCCACCAAAACCAAATCCCAAAATCCCTCCCAAATCACAAACCTAATTCTCTCTCTCTCTCTCTCTCTATAGAGCGGTCATCCTCGATAGCATGGGGAAGCGAGCGAAGCGTACCGCTAGCCAGCGCGCCGGCGCCGACGGCGGCGGCGAGACGCAGTCGTCTTCCCAGGCGGAGGCGGCGGCGACGGAGCAGCCGCAGCAATCCACGAAGACGACGACCGCGCGGGCCAACAAGCGCGTCAAGGCCGCGAAGCCGGAGGGCGACCCCGAGTACTTCGAGGATAAGCGCAACTTGGTATTCATCATCCCCCGTCGCCACCGCCTGGCTGTCTTTTTTTTTTTTTTTTTTTTTTTTTTTTTTTTTTTTTTTTTTTTGAGGTTGAGGTTGCGTGAGGGAGTTCGATTCGATGCGTCGGCTTTCTCCCCCCGGTGTTTTCTAGGGTTCGGGAATTGGGGGGGTCCATCGTATTCGTTTCGGAATGCGTGGACTGCGAGTGTCTGGTTCGGAGTTTGTTGTTGGAACGTGTGGTTTTTTCGGATTGGTGATGTTTGAGGATCGGTGAGGTTCGGGAGTGTCGAGCCTCCGATGCTTGCATTGGGTGAATGTAACTGTTTGTTGTTCAATGTTAACTAATGTGTTTTTGTTTCCGTTCGTTGCGATACGAGTTTGAATGTTGGGCGGATGTAGTTCTCGGTATTTCTTCTCTGCCTGCTCAGTTAACTCGAGTGTTGTTGGGTTCTTGAGTTTAGCTTCTATCCCTGCTCACTCAAAGTAGGTCTTTTTTTTTTTTTTTTTGAATGGGCGAAACATTGTGAAAGAACATTATCTGGGACAGATTTCCACGCATGGATATCTTGGGGAAGTGTGTTCCTTTTAGTATGAGAAAGTTGGTAGATTTATACGCAACAAAAGCCTTCTGGCTCCTATAGTCATGCAGAGTTTCTTGGGTTGCTTCTCCAGATTTTGGGGTTTTGAATATTTGGGGTCACGTTTGGTTTGGTGAGCGGAGTATATGTGGTTTTGGATATTTATGCACTGATGACGATATGCAATTGTTTGCTTTATATTTTGTGATGGGGTCGTGGATTTTGGAGATTAATGTTTGAAAACAGTAAGGTTGTGGAGACTGTCCAGCATCCAACACCTGAAGTTGGTGAATTCTTCCTTTTTTCCCTAATATAAATATGGTTTCCCTTTAGCTAATGTTATTTTGGATGGATGAAAAATTGGAGTAGCTTCTGTCCTTCCCTAGTCAACTAGATGTTAGTTTAATTGGGTGAAACGTCGACAAAGAATGTTATAGGATGGATTTCCACAAATGTACCACTTTGAGCAAGTGTCTTCCTATGCAAAGTTTCTTGTGGTCCTACTGAAGTGTATAGTCATGCATTGTCCAAGAGCCTCTTTGATAAGTCAATTAAGTGCTGAAAATCAAAAGGTTCAACACTTAACTTGTTTGATAATCATAGCTAACATTGGCCTATACAATTTAATTATGTCAAAAAATACACCTGATGGGGTAAGTGGCAAAGGTGTTACTTAATTCATTAATCAGAGAAAGTTACCGATGATAACTAGAATCTTGTCAATAATATTGTTTAAACCTACTAGTGTTAGTCACCATTTCATGTGTGGTAAGGAATTATAATATTTTTGTGTTGTCAAACAACTATTTATTTTTATTTTCAGCACTTAAAATTATTAATACATAGAATTCTGTACTTAAATTTTCAGCTCTTATTCTCTAATTTTGTCAAATAAGCACTAAGTTGAAGTTCTAAATTCGCTTTGCAGGAAGATTTGTGGAAAGCTGCCTTTCCTGTGGGGACAGAGGTTTGCGTGGAGTGTTTTTCTTCTTTGGTGTTATCTGCATGGCATTTCTTTGTTGCTGACGTGCACTTATATTGTTATGTTCAGTGGGATCAATTGGACACAGTGTACCAGATAAGCTGGGATTTCTCTAATCTTGAAGTGAGTGTTTGATCTGCCTTTCTTAGTCTTCATCCAGTGTTATGTTCAAAACTTGGATCGGAAAAGAGACTGAAAATCCAATTTGTTGTCATTTCCTATAGTATAAACATCTAATCTAATTGTGACTTCTGCAGAATGCTTTTGAGGAGGGTGGGAAGCTGTACGGCAAGAAAGTTTATCTCTTTGGATGTACAGAACGTATGTGGTTCTTGGACTCCCTTACAGATAACTGCATGTCGACTTTCAAAAGGGAAACAGATGTTTTCCCATTTTTAGTTTTACGTGTATCCTGTTTTTGCTCTGGAGTGTTCTGTCAGTTCACTGCTATGTTTCTCGCTGTGTCCTGACGATTAAATTTTTGTTACTGCAGCTCAGTTGGTCTTTTATAAGGGCCAGTCCAAGATTATGTATATCCCTGCCGTTGTTGCTGTAAGTTTTCTACTTGAAGACTATGTCATGTATATTGAACAAAGCAAGTTAAATAATGGTCAAATGTATTATTTTTCTTTGGTTGTGGGAGGTGTTTAATTTTCTGATATGTAGCTATTCTTATGGAAATTTATTAGAAGCTCACATCTGACAGATCTAGTTCTTTCAAACTCAGAAATTTAGGTTGTCTGACAAGCTTCTCTCACATTTAGATTATTGAAAGAATAGACTGTATTTGCCATTTGCCACTTTTCTAAGGTCATGATGTGTCCCTTGCTTGCAGGTTGTATCTCCTTTTCCACCATCTGATAAGATTGGAATTAAGTCGGTTCAAAGGGAGTCTGAAGAAATAATTCCAATGAAGCAGATGAAAATGGATTGGGTCCCATATATCCCTTTGGAGAATAGGTAATCTAATTGACTTTAGTCTGTCCATTTATTCTTGGATTCTAATATTTCATATATTGCATTGCAGAGCCAGCCGAGTTGATAGGTTGAAATCTCAAATATTTATTTTGAGCTGCACACAGCGAAGGTATGTAAACAACATCACTCTCTCTCTCTCTCTCTCTCTCTCTCTCTCTCTCTCGAGCGCGCGTGCGCACATAGATCCTTCTCCCATCCACAATCTCATGGAACAATCAAACAAAAGCACAGACAAACAAGCAGTGCAAGTTCATGGTTTTACTTGATTTTATTTATCATATAATATACGCACTGTACGTCATTTTGAGTCCTTGGCTATGTCATAAAATTGTTCAGGTATCAACATGTATTCTGTTAGTATCCTATTATGTTGGTTTTGCAGACTATCTGCTTAGCTGCAGCTTTTTTGAAGTTACATGCATAGGTTCTTTTTGTAATTCTCTGGAGGTGTAGGCTCAAGATCACTTGGTTCCTGAGCATTCATTTTCTTATTTTTATTGTTGTCATTTAAAAATTTAAGTTTTGTTTTGGGGACATACTTTAATCTTGATGACAAGTTTGGTGCGTTGCTATCATAGAATTTCTGTGGTGAAGTGAATCATTGATACTTAAATGTCTTGACTAATTGATGTTGAAGGCAATGTTATAGTTTGTCTATTGCCTGATGCTGAGCTTTTCACCCTGATTATATGTGCATCCTTTCTCTAATTGAGTTGTATGAGGTTCCTCGAGTAATGTGTTTGACTTATAGATTTCTTGAAAATCTTAATTATGTTCCAACAACATATAATTATTTTACTTTGCAGGGCTGCTTTGAAGCATTTGAAGATTGACCGGGTTAAGCAATATGAGTACTGCCTACCTTGTGAGTCACGGTTGCATATAGTATTTGTGCACTCCAAGTGGATTTCACAATATATCCTTTATAATTCATTTTCTTCTCTCTTTTAGATTTTTATCAGCCATTCAAGGAGGATGAGTTTGAACAGAGCACTGAGGTTACGATTATGTATCCAGTAGAACCACCGGTAAGCAAATCCCGGATAGCAGTAGTCTCTATGTGAAGCTACTAGCATTCGTTTTTGTCAAATTTTAGATCATATCCGTGAAGTAAGTGATGTAGTTATTGTTACTGGATTAGTTTTCTGTAGCAGATCCTTGGAGACAATTTTCCTCTTTTTAGTTTATGATTTATGATGCTGCATATATAGGTTAGGATGATTGTGCTGTCTATTCTGCATGGTATGAATATATGTGACCATTCTGTTCCACCCTGCAGGTTGTTTGTGAATTTGACTGGGAGTTGGATGAACTTGAGGTACAGATGTTAATCCTCCTTTAAAGCCTTGATGATGACGTACCAGCTGACATTTGATAGTACAAATAAGGCTGTGTTTTGACTGCTGTGAGATTTATCTTTTAGGGTCCTGTGCAATCTTTTCTGGATGATTGGAATTTGTGAAACTAGGTTATATGGTAACTGAAAAGGTACCTTTGCATGACAAACTTTAGGAAATTCAATGAAAGATACTGATAATTGGAACTTCTCTTGGCCAGTTGCTTGTCCAAACCTTCCAAGTTCACTGATTGTTGACATATCAATGCTGTGTAGTTGGATACTTGGCATCTTAAAGCATACGCCATTGCGATTTTGTTTATTGCAGCATATTCATTTAACTAGATTGAAAGGAAGGTAAAATGTTTGCTCAGCTTGCAACACGTAAGTTCCGTAGAGAATCTGTCTCGTGACAAATTGAACCTTTTGACAGGATCTCCAACTCTTTAAGAACAACAAAGAGATGTTAATTGCAGTTTCTTGTAAACCTTCTCTCTTTCTTTGAAGCAACTATCAGGGAAATAAAATTCCTAGCAACTAAATCTGTGTATTTTTCATTTCCTTAGAAACTGTAATTTTTGTGATGATCTTCGTCTGGCAGCAAAGCACGAGAGAACCTATATTTGATTTGTTTGAACATTGTTTTCAGGAATTTACTGATAATTTAATTAAAGAGGAGATTCTGAGCGAAGATAAAAAGGATGATTTCAAGGTATGGTGTTGTTTCTATGCTTCCGCATGACGTGGGCTCCCAACTTTTAGCATATCCAGATAGTGATTCAGTTCTTTTTCAGGAGCATGTGAAGAAGACAGTTAGAGAGGCAAAGAAAGCTAATAGAGAGGTATATCATGGAATATGTTAAATTGACGTGTATGCAAGAGCTCCTTTAAGGAAGTTTGCTATGTTTATTGTAGGCAAGGGAAGCTCGCAAAAAGGCCCTTGAAGAAATGAGTGAGGAAGCTAAGGCCGCATTCCAATCAATGAGGTTCTATAAATTTTATCCTGTGCAAACACCAGAGACCCCAGATATATCCAATTGTAAGGTAAAAGTCCTGCACATTTTCATACTTGGCATTGGTGAAGCTTGAGGACCAGCCACTAGTGTAACATTTGCAGCTATTCTTCCAGTTGAAATTTTGTTTTATGATGATCATGCCTCGGATCCTTATGTTCATAGTACTGGAGATCATCCCCAATGGTTCAGTATGTGAAAAGGGAAATGAGCTTTTTACTTCAATTTTAGGAGTGGGCTTTAAAGCTTCATTATAAAACTTTTAGTGTCAATTTTTGAATTTGGGATTTGGTCCTATGGTAAGCTTTGACATCAATTTTTTGCTTGTGGAATGCTTCAAAACCTTCTTACTATCCACTTTCCGATGAATTTAGTAAGAATAGAGTTCTTAGAAAGTTGGGAACTTGGAATATTGCATCAAGTATCAGGTTCTGCAAGGCCCTGATAAAGATGGCTTAGTCTGTGAATTCACCAGTATGTGCCAATAAGATCATATCAGTGCGTCATTCTTTGCTATGGAAAGATTTCACACTATTCAAGCTTAAAAATCTGCCACCACATAACCAAGAAAATGTTCCTAGGGTCATAGCATAGATTTTATTCCGGTACTGTTACAAGATCTGGACTGAGGAGAATTATCCAGATTCTCACTGTTTGATCTGATTTGGTGGTAAGTGCGTAAATATTTATCCCAGCCCAATCAGTTTGACCTTTAGAGCATCAAGTACCTTCTGATTTGAATTGACTTTAGATTTTTAAGAGGTATTATGCTTGAAGCGATGGGCTATTCATGCTGTTTGAGTTCATGGTGGAGATTGAGGGTTCCCCTATTTTTGTGATCCTTGCAGGCTCCTTTCATAAACAGATACTATGGAAAAGCGCATGAGGTTCTCTGATGCTATCTATATGCAAAAGCAGTGATCTGGCCTGGAGATGTTCTGCATCTCAATTTGCTGCTCAGCACTAAAATGACGAGTTGCTCGACAATTCTCGTGCACCAACTTGAGGGCGCAGCGCCTCGTGCACTACTCTTTTTGATCAGTAGAGTAGTTGTCTAATGGTGTATCTATTTCTTAGTTGCCATTAGATCTTCATTTCTTTACATTGTTTTGTTTTTTGGCAGAAATCTTTTAGTTTCTTTTAGTTCCCAGAGGAGTAGCTTGTAACGTATATCTCTGAGGCCTATGTACTTTTAAAGAACAGGGAGCTTTAGGAAATTCAAATCCTTCATTTTGCTTTTCTTCCTTCTCTAGGATCCATCTTGATCTTTTATGGACAATAAATTATTCATGTTCAGTACTGCAACGTTTGAACACACGGATATTATTTCATTGTACGAAGAGAAATTGTTAGGAACTTTATTTGAGCAATTTCATCTGTGCTGGAGTTATATGCCAACCTTTGGTAACGTCCGATGAATCAGGGAGTGGGATCTGTATTGCAGGGAAATGTGTCATGACACATGCAGTTGGGTGCTCTTACGAAGTTTCAAGTTGCTTTGGAAGTTGGTTGATATTGTCCAACTATTGATAAATAAAGCTTTCCTTTGTCGAAAAGTGATGAAGCGGATAGGGAACAAGAAAAAGAAGATTCTTACGAGAGATTGTTGGTAGCTCTTGGATTGTAGATCTGAACTTAAGGTTTTTAAAAAAATAGGAATAGCTATTACCACTGACTTGTGGATTCTGCTCCTTGGCGTTTCATAGAACAGCTCTAATAAGATCAGAAGTTTCGCATCACTTCACAAGTGATTTTGCGATCATTCCAACTCCATTCTTGTCCCATGACACGTCATCGGTGAAAACAAATTGTCGCTAGTGATCTACTAAACTTTGTAGCAAGTGTTAGCCACCACTTACGCAAATGTTTCATCACTCCGGTGTTGCGTGGTAATTTGGAGCCGCAAGGGGCAATCGAGTAGTTTCATTACGCATATTCAAGTCTTATGTATGTGCAGTTTGCGCCAAGTATCTTTTCAGCCAACGTTTGTACGTAAACTCTGAACAGAACTCTCCAATCTCTTCATCTGTAGGAGTGCATTTGCTACCATGCTTAGAGTATATACTAAAAGCAAAATTATTTCAACTTCTGGTTACTTTTCAATGTAAATCCACCATCTGTATGTCCATTTTGCTATGCACCACATCAGCCGCACCCATGAGATGGTTCAAGTCACTGTTCTTCTCATTGTTTTTCAGTTTAACCACCGAATAGACTTTAGTAAGAGATTGCACCACTTACAGTTGAAAGGATTACACCTCGTCATCGTAATAATACAGGCCAAGACACAAGCTCTCTAAGCTTTATCCTATGATACAGCCCTCAACAGCCCCACTTTTCTTTTATGGCCTCTATGTCCCTTCTAAATAAAATACAACACTGACCATTACAAAAAGTTTCAAATCCAAACCCTAATGCGCTCGAGCCCTATAATAAATATGATTACACCTTCCATCTGCTTCGGCTAGCTCCAATCACTTTCCCTTAATTAGACAGATGGTCCACAATGAGCTGCCAGAAATGAAAAATCCACTCGACCGGACTTGCAAAAGGAATAAGGCCACATGACAGAGGAAGAAAGATTAGAACAGCAGCATAGAATAAAATCTGCCGAAACCAGTATGGAACCATCACCGCATCGCTCCTCGTCCCTTGGGATGTGGAAACGGGCCCGTGGAGAATGATAAACAATCTTGACGTCCATATATTCGACAAGAAATGCAGGAAGCAAAGAGTGTCCCAGAAGAAGAGCCAATGATATCCGCTTCCTCCCAAAGTGTCAACACAGGGCTTTCCTGCGAATCCACAGGCCAAGCCTAACAGCAGAAAAGTAACCGGCATTGCTTGGTTTGAAGTTGGGGACCGCTGACGGAGCAGATAAATGATGATGAGGATCATCGGGACACCGAACAGCATGTGGCTCAGAACTTGGAACTGACATGTCAGCATTTGAAATCCCGAATTAAAAGACACCACAGGCTCTGGGATCCACCAAGACCTGGATTGCTGAGAAGAGAGAAGTGCACATCATCAGGAAACCTTTACAGTACAGGATAGTCCCTATAATTCTTAAAATCACCGTTCAAAAATGGCAGAATTTCGAGGTATAAACAAAGCAAAATAAGAATGAAACTCTTATGTCCTTCCCGACAGTGATATAAGCTACAAAAAAAGACAAACAACTTTTACGCCACTAAATATTTTACACAAACCCTCTTAGTTTCAGATGAAGCACAATGACACATCCTGCATGTTTTACCAATAACCACGAGAACTCCCTATATTTTATTTTACAAATTTCTAACACCTTGTTAGAAACTGTTGGGCAAAAAATGATTACAATACATTCAAAGTCACTACAATTTAATTAAATAGAGATTGTTGTACCAAAGAGCGCCACAATTTTAGACTTGGAGATCACTACAAAGTCAAAGTATCCATTGCCTCAATGAACTTCCCCCATGGTCTGAATCACCACTTCAAGATGTGTATACTATAAATTCAAGCAGGAGATGCAATAAATAAACAGAAGAAAAAGCTCTTGCCTGGGTTGAAGGTGAACAGGATCTGGTAGCTTCAGTGAGTCTTTGATAGGAAAAAACATAAACTCCATATACAAGGGAAATTAACATCATAATTAAACCAGCACCAAGATGATCTATGCACTTTTTACGTAACTCTGAATGTCTCGCGTCTTCTAATTTATTCTTGAACTTTTCTTCCTTAAAGGATGCCTTTGATATGCCCATAGCCAACTTTGATCTCCCCAGACGATTCGCATCATGAGTGAGAGAGAGTTGCGCTTCTTTTAGCTTCAGCTTTTTCATGACAAGACCAAGTTCCAATTCCTTAAGGTCATTAGATCGAGTCTGTTCCACAACGGATTTCTCAAAGATGCTTATTATGGGCTGGCTGATAACAGGAGGTCCAGATATGCTATGAAAAACACAGGCAAGTTGATTTTCCTCTCTTTGTTGGCTAATCTGGCAATTTATAGAATCTCTTGAAATATGCTCTTGTGCCTCCTTGAACATGTTTAGATGATCTGGACCGTCAGAATGGCACACAGCTGGTTCTGCTCCGAACTCTTTCAAAGAGCTTGAACAGCTTCCTTCGTCCATAGACCCCAGTGAATGCATGTTGGATGTTGAAATCGTAACATCTTGCTGGTCCAATTGATACATTTCCTCTTGTGATGAGGATTCACTAATCAACCTCAAAGTCCGTAATGTGCTCCTGAAAGACATCTCAAATTTGCATGCAAAACGGGTAAATTTGTTGCCAAATCCCTGTTCCCACATCAACAAAACAGAATGTACAAACTTCAGTAACATGAAATGATGTGGGATTGGCCAGAACTAAACAAGGAAACTCAACATGTGAGCCAGATCCAACTGATGAGACAGCAGCATAAAGTCTTGCTTACATTGGATAATGATTCTCTGACAGCAGAAGTACAAATCTGCAAATAACACAAATCTTACAGATTAAACAACAAGTATAATAATCTTTAATATGTCTAACAAACGTGTTAGACTGCAGGGCACATATGCGGAGCAAAGAAACTGTGATGCATGTTTCCAGGTGATTCAGTGGATAGAATCAATGAGTATTGTGATTTTTTTCCCATAATATTTTATGAATCATCCGTATTATTATACTTCGATAAATTTGCAAAAAAGAGTACATCAAATGCCTAACATACTAGACTTGAAATATTTAAAAGACTTGCTCTGGCATTATCACACCTGATAGCAAAAGCAAGTTACGTCTGCCCACAGTAAAGTGGGCTCAACTCAGATTAACAATAATCAATGAATGCATGGCCATCCATGACAAACCATCAAATGCCAAGCAAAACAAGCATACCCATGGACCCAAATGACGAGCGAAAGAAGAAGGATACCTGCGAGAGATAATCGACAGACATCTTTTCTTGTGTCGTATATTCCCTTTCCAGAACCTGCAGTGATGGCACCGTAAAGTAGAAAGGTCAGCAGACCAATAAATTATACCAACAAGGGAACATCAAATCCTCTGCATACTAATTCAGACGAATATATTAAACCCCTCTAATCTTGATGTATGATTCTCCTGATCAAGGGTAAGTCTATCTATTCTATCATGCATTTAATTCAGTTGACTAAGGCAAGGCCACATTGGATTTCCTTTGCAACAAGAAAAGCATTAAAAGCTTAAATCTTATGAAATTTCGCAACTTTAAGGATAATGGAGACATCTTATTCTGCGTTCTTGCTTATAAGTCCATCAAGCAAACTCAACTTGATAATATATACTCGCGTTCAACGCACCAAGAATGCAAAAAGCAATGGACTTTGTGAAGTTTGATATTGATAACGATCTCCAGCAGAGACAGTTTCTCAAATTTCTCACCTCAAAGTTCGAAAAGAACTAATGGCAGTTCAGAAGAAAAACGATAAACGATCTTTCACAATGTATTCCCCAATGAACCACATACACGAAGAATTGTGGGGCAGAATAATTACATGTAACTATTAGACCATCATAATGTCAACGAAAAATCCAACAATTCATTCTCCAGGACACCAAAAATAACACCATATATCGGAAATCACCATATCAATAAGCACCCAATAGCACATTCAAATAAATAAATAAAAAAAGAACTTCTTGGTCCATCCCTCAAGAGAGATGCCAAAATAAGACTAATGGTTTGTTCGTTTCGCGAAAAATATCATGTTTCCGGAAAACATTTTTCTAGATATCATTTTCCAGGAAAATGACTCTATTTTTCATTGTTTCGAAACCTAAAACCTAAATATTTTTCACCGGAAAATATTTTTCACCATTCGTTAGCTAATTTAATTATTTAGGAAAAATTATCAAAAATTGAATTTTAATATTTTTAATTGACCAAAAAATTATTTTTATTATTTTATATTTTTTAAATGAATTTTTAATTAGTTGTATTTTTAAAAAATCGAAACTTTTATTATTATTTTATTTTTTTTCCTTTTTCTTTTACTTCCTCCTTCCTCTGCTGCTTCATCCTCCTTCCTCTGCTATTGCATGCTTGATGATGGTTGGCTGCCTGGCGATCGACTAAGACCCGATTGCCAAATCAGGCGAGCTCGAGGCTCGGCCGATTTTGCCCAAGCTCCAGATTCGGCGAGCTCACTGTCACCCGAGCTCGGTGAACCTCTGGCGAGCTCGGGCAAGGCCCAAGCCCCGCCCAGCTTGTCAGATTTGGTGAGGCTAGAGCTCCACCCTAGGCCAGCGAGGCTTCGCCTCGCTTGATCTGGCAAGGCCCAAGCTCGTTGGGCTTTGGCGAGCCTCGAGTTGGCTTGCGACCGATGGCTGGCGATCGGCCAAGGCCAAAGAAGAAGGAAAAAAAGAAAAGAAACAAAGAAAAGGAAAAAAAAATTAAAAACTCGATATTTTAAAAAAAAATTAAAATAAAACGAAAATGTATTAATAAAAAGAAATAAGGTGAAATAAGTTATGAAAAGTATTTTTCATTTTTGAAAAATGAAAAATGATTTCCTTAGTTTTAAAGGTTGTTTTTCCAATCATAAAAAATATGTTTTGATTAGTTCATTTTTCGTAAACGAAAGACTGAAAAATCCAAAAAACGTTTTGCTGGAAGTCATTTTTCATGAAACGAACGGAGCCTAAATTCCACATTCTCTCGTTTCTTTGACAGCAAGATCAGGACTTTGTCGAACCTGGGCAACAACGGCAGCAAAAGATATTCCAAGATGGAGCGCCATTGCCTCCACGTCTCCGCCGGGGTCGGGAGAATTGGGGGCGTCGATGGGTTCTTGGGTGGCGATGGGTGGAGAGAGGGACAGTGCGGGTTCCCCGGTGGGCGGCAGCGGGGGAACGGCGGCGGCGGCAGCAGCAGCGTCCATCGATGATCGAAGGAGGAAGAGAGATAGTGAGAGAGAGAGAGAGAGAGAGAGAGAGAGAGAGAGAGAGCAATTGATGGTCGGAAAATGGGGCTTTTTTATGCCCTTTTTTTTTTTTTTAAATTTTATTATCATTTGATTCCGTTCCTTACCATGGGAGCTCTGCAAGAATAGGAGCGTGTAGAGTACGCCAACTTGTGGGAGAAGTTAAATGGGAAAAAGCGCTGTTGCAACTTTGGATCTGAGTGCCTCGCTTGAGCACTTAAGCACTTTTGAGTAGGACTGATTGATTCCCGATTCGTCCACTTCCGAGGTGAAACCAAGAACCGGATAAGGAGGACCGGTTTTCAAATTCTAGGATCGAGAATTTGATCAACCAATCTTAGACAAAAAAATCAGACCGACCAACTAGTCCAATTCGGTTTGGTGGAATCGGAAATTTGTTGCTCGAGGGCAAAAATAAATTGCGAAAAAGAAGCTTTCGCTAATAAGTTAGGCAGTAATTAAATTCAAAATATAGGAAATTTAAATTTTAGGATCAATAACACTGTTCCGATTGGAGTCTCAAAAGGTGCATCTAAATTGTTAGCGTGGGACTTGGGGCTCAATACAAATGGAAATGAAAATGAAAGCCGTGTGGACATCGCCAATGTGAATGCTCCTAATTTTCAACATTTGCAGTGCTCAGCTTTCAATTCTAATAAAGGCAACCTCGGCTCTCAAGGTATGCTCCTTGTCCCTCATGGAGATGCTAGTGTTTTGTCGAGGGAGACAAATAAAATTTCTGGAGTCGATAAAGTTCCCTCTAGTTATGCTAATATGGAGAATTCGAGTGGCATTGTTAGGTTTGACTTATTTAAAGAAAGCGTCTGAAATATTGCAGATTGTTATTGGGAAGGTAAAGCGCAAAGCTAAAGGGAAGGTAAAGCAAAAGCCAAAAAGGGAAAGAGGGGAATATAAAATCTAAAAAGGGCAAAGGGTTTTTCTCAACTTTCTATTATTATTAATTTTTATATCAACCGGTCCGGTTTAATCGGTTCAATCGGTCTGCTTCCCACCTTGGGATTGGAAAAACGGACTGATCAATGATTGATTCCAAGAATGGGAATCAAAAACAGGACCGCCCTCTTTGGAAATTGCCCAGAACCGACCGGTTCGGTCCGGGCGGTTCCCGGTTCGGGCGGTTCCCATTGCATATCCCTACTTTTGAGAGTAGGTCAAGTACTATGGGAAGTTTCTGTACTTACCAAGAAAGGTCGGGCTACACTTTTTTCTTTGCCTAATTTAAGCTTGACCTATTATTATAGAGACCAAAATAAAACTGTGGATTGGATTATTAAAGCCCAACTCCGTCAGTCGCTCTCTCTGGACTGGATCTCAAGTCTCCCCAATCTTTGTTGGATGTTCTTTGTTCTGAAGTCCATTTGGGTTGTTATTTCAAGTTTACTTACTTGAAGTGAAATGAAATGAGGTTTTTTAACCAAAAAAAAAAAGTCATTCAAAATATATCCGACCAAAAAAGGAAAATTCACTAAAGAAATTTTCGGCTGGGTTGGGATTTGATACTATGTCAAATTCAAATTTGAGATCAGAATCATAGTTTGTGAATCATAGTATCGGACTCGAGATTTGAGAATCACGATATGGGTCTAAGCTCGAAGATAAGACCCTGAAGGAGGAGGTTGGATCTCAAGTTTTGAGGGTTCCCCTATTTTTGTGATCCTTGCAGGTTCCTTTCATAAACAGATACTATGGAAAAGCGCATGAGGTTCTCTGATGCTATCTATCTGCAAAAGCAGTGATCTGGCCTGGAGATGTTCTGCATCTCAATTTGCTGCTCAGCACTAAAATGACGAGTTGCTCGACAATTCTCGTGCACCAACTTGAGGGGGCAGCGCCTCGTGCACTACTCTTTTTGATCAGTAGAGTAGTGGTCTAACGGCGTATCTATTTCTTAGTTGCCATTAGATCTTCATTTCTTTACATTATTATTATTTGGCAGAAATCTTTTAGTTTCTTTTAGTTCCCAGAGGAGTAGCTTGTAACGTGTATCTCTGAGGTCTATGTACTTTTAAAGAACAGGCAGCTTTAGGAAATTCAAATCCTTCATTTTGCTTTTCTTCCTTCTCTAGGATCCATCTTGGATCTTTTGTGGACAACAGATCATTCATGTTCAATAGTGCAACGTTTGAATGCACGGATATTATTTCATTGTACTAAGAGAAATTGTTAGGAACTTTATCTGAGCAATTTCATCTGTGCTGGAGTTATATGCCAACCTTTGGTAACGTCCGATGTATCAGGGAGTGGGATCTGTAGTGCAGGGAAATGTGTCATAAAACATGCAGTTGGGTGCTCTTACGAAGTTTCAAGTCGCTTTGAAAGTCGGTTGATATTGTCCAAATATTGATAAATAAAGCTTTCCTTTGTCGAAAAGTGATGAAGCGGATAGAGAACAAGAAAAAGACGATGCTCAAGAGTCAAGAGAGATTGTTGGTAGCTCTTGGATTATGGATCTGAACTTAAGGTTTTTGGAAAAATAGGAATAGCTATTATCACTGGATTGTGGATTCTGCTCCTTGGCGTTTCAGAGAACAGCTCTAATAAAATCAAAAGTTTCGTATCACTTCACAAATGATTTTGCGATCATTCCAACTCCATTCTTGTCTCATGACACGTGAAAACAAATTGTCGCTAGCGATCTACTAAACTGCATAGCAACTGTTAGCCACCACTTACGCAAATGTTTCATCACTCCTGTGTCGCGTGGTCATTCGGAGCCGCAAGGGGCAATCGAGTAATTTTATTACGCATATTCAAGTCTTATGTATGTTCAGCTTGTTTGCGCCAAGTATCTTCTAAGCCAACGTTTGTGCGTAAACTCTGAACAGAACTCTCCAATCAATCTCTACATCTGGAGAGTGCATTTGCTGCCATGCTTAGAGTATATACTAAAAGCAAAATTATTTGTACTTCTGGTTACTTCTCAATGTAAATCCACCATCTCTATATCCATTTTGCTATGCACATCAGCCACACCCATGAGATGATTCAAGTCACTATTCTTCTCATTGTTTTTTAGTTTAACCACCGAGTAGACTTAGTAAGAGATTGCACCACTTACAGTTGAAAAAATTACACCTCGTCATCGTAATAATACAGGCCAAGACACAAGCTCTCTAAGCTTTATCCTATGATACAGCCTCAACAGTCCCACTTTTCTTTTATGGCCTTTATGTCCCTTCTAAATAAAATACAACACTGCCCATTACAAAAGTTTCAAATCCAAACCCAAAAGAGCTTGAGTCCTATAATAAATATGATTTACCCTACTTGAACTCCTCTACACCCTCCAACTGCATCGGCTAGCTCCAATCACTATCGCCGTCATTAGACAGATGGTTCACAATGAGCTGCGAGAAATGATCCTTCCATTCGACTGGACTTGCAAAAGGAATAAAGCCACATAACAGAGGAAGAAAGATTAGAACAGCAGCATAGAATAAAATCTGCCGAACCCAGTATGGAACCATCACCGCATCACTCCTCATCCCTTGGGGTGTGGAAATGGGCCCATGGAGAATGATAAACAATCTTGACGTCCATATATTCGACAAGAAATGCAGGAAGCAAAGAGTCTCCCAGAAGATGAGCCAATGATATCCGCTTCCTCCCAAAGTGTCGACACAGAGCTTTCCTGCAAATCCACAGGCCACTCCTAACAGCAAAAGCAGAAAAGTAACCGGCATCGTTTGGTTTGAAGTTGTGGAGCGCTGGAGGAGCAAATAAGCGATGGTGAGGATCATCAGGACACCAAACAGCATCCGGCTCAGAATTTGGATCTGACATCTCAGCATTTGAATTCCCGAATTAAAAGACACCACAGGCTCCGGGATCCACCAAGACCTGGATTGCTGAGAAGAAAGAAGTGCACATCATCAGGAAACCTTTACAGTACAGGATAGTCCTTACAATTAACCGTTCAAAAATCGCAGAATTTCAAGGTATAGACAAAGCAAAAAAGAATGAAACTCTTATGTCCTTCCCAACAGTGATATAAGCTACGAAAAAAGACAAACAACTTTTACACCACTAAATATTTTAGACTAACCCTCTCAGTTTCAGATGAAGCACAATGACACATCCTGCATGTTTTACCAATAACCACAAGTAACTCCCTATATTTTATTTTACAAATTTCTAACACCTTGTTAGAAACTGTTGGACCAAAAATGATTACAATACATTCGAAATCACTACAATTTAATTAAATAGAGATTGTTGTACCAAAGAGTGCGAATATTTTAGACTTGGAGATCACTACAAGGTTAAAGTATCCATTGCCTCAATGAACTTCCCCCATGGTCTGAATCACCACTTCAATATGTGTATACTATAAATTCAAGCAGGAGATGCAATAAATAAACAGAAGAAAAAGCTCTTGCCTGGGTTGAAGGTGAACAGGATTCGGTAGCTTTGGCAAGTTTTTGGTAGGAAAAAACATAAGCTCCATATAAAAGGGAAAGTGACATTATAATTAAACCAGCAACAAGACAATCTATGCACTTTTTAAGTAGCTCTGAATGTCTCATGTCTTCTAATTTATTCTTGAACTTTTCTTCGTTAAAGGATGCCTTTGATATGCCCATAGCCAACTTTGATCTCCCTAGACAATTCGCATCATAAGTGAGAGAGAGCTGCGCTTCTTTTAGCTTCATCTTTTTCATGACAAGACCAAGTTCCAATTCCTTAAGGTCATTAGATCGAGTCTGTTCCACGATGGATTTCTCAAAGGTGCTTCTTATGGGTTGGCTGATAACAGGAGGTCCAGATCTGCTACGAGAAACACAAGCAAGTTGATTTTCCTCTCTTTGTTGGCTAATCTGGCATATCATAGAATCTCTTAGAATATGTTCTTGTGCCTCCTTGAACATGTTTAGATGATCTGGACTGTCAGAATGGCGCAAAACTGGTTCTGCTCCAAACTCTTTCAAAGAGCTTGAACAACTTCCTTTGTCCATAGACCCCTGTGGATGCATGTTGGATGTTGAAATCGTAACATCTTGCTGGTCCAATTGATACATTTCCTCTTGTGATGAGGATTCACTAATCAACCTAAGAGTCCGTAATGTGCTCCTGAAAGACATCTCAAAGTTGCTTGCAAAACGGGTAAATTTGTTGCCAAATCCCTGTTCCCACATCAATAAAACAGAATGTACAAACTTCAGTAACATGGAACCATGTGGGACTGGCCAAGACTAAACAAGAAAACTCAACTCGCGAGCCAGATCCAACTGATGAGGCAGCAGCATAAAGTCTTGCTTACATTGGATAATGATTCTCTGACAGCAGAAGTACAAATCTGCAAATGACACAAATCTTACAGATTAACCAACCAGTATAATAATCTTTAATATGTCTAACAAACATGTTAGACTGCAGGGCACATATGCGGAGCAAAGAAACTGTGATGCATGTGTCCAGGTGATTCAGTGGATGGAATCAATGAGTATTGTGATTTTTTTCCCAGAATATTTTATGAATCATCCGTATTATTATACTTCAATAAAATTTGCAAAAAAGAGTACATCAAATGCCTAACATACTAGACTTGAAATATTTAAAAGACTTGCTCTGGCATTATCACGCCTGATAGCAAAAGTAAGTTACAGACCCACAATAAAGTGGGCTCAACTCAGATTAACAATAATCAATGAATGCATGGCCATCCATGACAAACCATCAAACGCCAAGCAAAACGAGCATACCCATGGACCCAAATTACGAGCGAAAGAAGAAGGATACCTGCGAGAGATAATCGACAGACATCTTTTCTCGTGTCGTATATTCCCTTTCCAAAACCTGCAGTAATGGCACCATAAAGTAGAAAGGTCAGCAGAACAATAATTATACCAACAAGAGAACATCAAATCCTCTGCAAATCCTCTGCATATTAATTCAGACGAATATATTAAACCCCTCTAATCTTAGTATATGATTCTCCTGATCAAGAGTAAGTCTATCTATTCTATCATGCATTTAATTCAGTTGACTAAGGCAAGGCCACGTTAGATTTCCTTCGTAACAAGAGAAGCATTAAAAGCTTAAATCTTGTGAAAGTTCGCAACTTTAAGGATAATGGAGACATCTTGTTCCACGTTCTTGCTCATAAGTCCATCAAGCAAACTCAACATGATAATATATACTCGCGTTCAATGCACCAAGAACGCAAAAAGCAATGGACTTTATGAAGTTTGATATTGATAACGATCTCCAGCAGAGACAACAGTTTCTCAAATTTCTCACCTCAAAGTTCGAAAAGAACTAATGGCAGTTCAGAAGAAAAACAATAAACGATCTTTCACAATGTCTTCCCCAATGAACTACATACACGAAGAATCGTGGGGCAGAATAATTACCCGTAACTATTAGACCATCATAATGTCAACAAAAAATCCAACAATTCATCCTCCAGGACACCAAAAATAACACCATATAATCGGAAATCACCGTATCAATCAACACCCAGTGGAAAAATTTTTTTTTTAAAAAAAAAGGACTTCTTGGTCCATCTCTTAGAGAGATGCAAAAATAAGACTAAATTCCACATTCTCTTGTTTCTTTGACAGAAAGATCACGACTTTATCAAACCTGGGCAACAACGGCAGCAAAACACATTCCAAGAGGGAGCGCCATTGCCTCCACGTCGTTCCCCGCGGGCTGCGCCGCGCCGAGCAGGACCCGAGGGCCTCGGCGTCTGCGCAGAACGCGAGCGCCCCTCTCGGCGGGACGCGGAAGATGAGGACGAGCCGAGGACGAAGACGCCGACGACGACGACGCCGCCGCCGCCGCCTGCGAAGCGACGCCCTTGAGTTTCCTCCTCTTCTTGATCTTGGCCTTCTCCCCGACGGGCTTCGAGGGCGGGGAGGGAGCTTCGGCCGACGGACTCGGGCCGCCGGGGTCGGGAGAATTGGGGGCGTCGATGGGTTCTTGGGCGGCGATGGGCGGAGAGAAGGACGGTGCGGGTTCGCCGGCGGGCGGCGGCGGGGAGACGGGAGACGGCGGCGGCGGCGTCCATCGATGATCGAAGGAGGAAGAGATAGAGTGGGCAATTGATGCATCGGAAAATGGGGCTTTTTTATGCCTTTTTTATATTTTATTATTACTTTTGTCTTCGTCCGGATTTCCTTCCTCAGATGATTCCATTCGTTCCTTACCGTTGGAGCAATACAAGAATGGGAGCGCGTAGAGCACGCCAACTTGCGGGAGAAGGAAAATGGGAAAAAGCGTTGTTGCAATTTTGGATCTGACGGCCTCGCTTTAGCGCTTAAAAACTTTTGAGTAGGACTGATTGATTCCCGATTCGTCCGATTCTGAGGTAGAATCGAGAATCGGATCAGAAAGACAGGTTTTCAAATTCTAGGATTAAGAATCTGATCGATTAGTTTTGAAATAAAAAATTGAATCGACCAACTTGTCTCATTTGATTTTGTTCGGTGGAATCGGAAATTTGTTGTTTGAGGACAAAAATAAATTGCGAAAATGAAGTTTTTCGCTGATAATTTAGGCAATAATCAAATTCAAAATATAGGAAATTCAAATTTTAGGATTAATAACACTATTTCGAATGGAGTCTCAAAAGGTGCATCTAGACTGTTGGCGTGGAACTTGGGTCAATATAAATGGAAATGAAAATGAAAGCCGTGTGGACATTGCCAATGTGAATGCTCCTAATTTTCAACAATGCTCAGCTTTCAATTTCAATCAAGGTAACCTCGGCACTCAAGGTACGCTCCTTGTCCCTCATGGAGATGCTAGTGCTTTATCGAGGGAGACAAATAAAATTTATGGAGTTGATGAAGTTGCCTCTGGTTATGCTAATATGGAGAACTCAAGTGGCATTGTTGGGTTCGACTTATTTAAAGAAAGCATTTGAATATTGCATATTATTATTAGGAAGGTAAAGCACAAAGCAAAAAAGAGAGAGAGGGGAAAGTAAAATCTAAAAAGGGCAAAGGTTTTTATTTTTATTTTTTTATATCAACTGGTTCGGTCCGATCGGTTCTATGAGACTGGTTCCCATCTTGGAATCAAAAACTGGACTGATCAGTCATCGATTCCAAAAATTGGTATCGGAAACTGAACTTCCATTTTTGGGAACTGTCCAGAACTAGCTGATCCAGTCCAGTTTGGGCAATTCTTGTTTCAGGCAATTCCCGTTACATATCCTTATTTTTGAGAGTAGGTCAAGTACTGTGAGAAGTTTCTATACTTATCAAGAAAAGCTGGGCCACACTTTCTTCTTTGCCTCAATTAAGCTTGACCCATTATT
Source organism: Eucalyptus leucophloia subsp. euroa (assembly GCA_017140325.1). Classification (NCBI taxonomy): domain Eukaryota; kingdom Viridiplantae; phylum Streptophyta; class Magnoliopsida; order Myrtales; family Myrtaceae; genus Eucalyptus; species Eucalyptus leucophloia. Next base: position 63,902,141 of record CM029475.1, read on the forward strand.
ATAATGACCAAAATAAAAATGTAGATTGGATTATTAAAGCCCAACTTCGTAATTCGCATCTCTGAACTGGATCTCAAGTCCCCCCCAACCTTTGTTGGATGTTCTTTGTTTTGAAGCCCGTTTGGGTTCTTATTCTAGTGGGCTGGGATTGATATTATGTCAAATTCGAATTCGAGATCGGAATCATGGTTAATGACTTGTGGTATTGGACTCGAGATTCGAGAATCACGATATGGGTCTAAGCTCAAAGACAAGAACCTGAAGGAGGAAGTTAGATCTCAAGTTTTGAACCATGAATTGATAAACTTTATTAATCAATTTGTATCTTTTAAAAAATTTAAGTATAATTTTTTATAGTATGCAATTCAATCATTTTATATGAAGGCTTTGATTTGACTTGTCAAATGTAGGAAGAGGCAAAGGAGTATTACACCTACATCATACATGTATACCCCTTCAAACAATAGTGGAAATTTATGCGATAATAAAATTGAATCAAAATTGGTGAAAATACTTCATTTAGCCTAGCTCGAGTTCAAAAATCCAAGCCTGAGTAAGAAATCAAGCTACATGGCACGATCAAGCTGTCCTGAACATAAAATCATGTCGGCTCGACTCATCCCGCCTAGTTCGTGTTACATTGCTGGGTTTACACTTTACACTTTTTAAGTTATGATCGGGCACCCGAAAAAAGGTGGTGCGGATCCGACCCGACTGCCAAGGCGGCCGCCACGTCAGACGCCAGGTTGGGGGACGGGACATCCGGCGGGTGTCTATCAGCCAATGAGATCCCTCCGCCTCCCAATTCCCCTCCCGCCACGTGTCCTCTTCTTCTCCACCCCTTTCTCACTCCTTCTCTCCAGGCGCGCACAAAAACTAAAACTTCACCGCCATTCCCTCTTTCTCTCTCTACTGGGCGATCCTCCGATGAATCCCCGCGGCGCCGCGCGTCGATGACCGTCCGATCGATCGGCCTCTCGAGACCGCCGCCGCCCCCCGCCGCCGCCGCAATGGCCGCCTCCCTGTTGCTCCCCGACCTCGCCTTCATCTCCTCCGCCCGAGCGGGGCGCGCCGGCCCCGTCCCCGCTGGCCGCCGCCTCTCCTTCTCGGCGGCGCGCTGTCTCTCCTCCCGGACCGCCTTCTCCGCCGGGAGGAGGAGGAGCGCCGGAATCGGAGTCCGGGCCGGAGTCGCGAGGGAGGAGGGCGTGCTGCCTCCGGAGACGCGGGACGGCGAGCTCGTCGAGAAGCTGAACGGCTACCCCTCGAACGGCAACGGAGCTGCCTCGGCGGGCGGCGCGAGGGGTGGAGGCGACGGTGCCTTTTCGAACGGTTCCGCTGGTTACTACGTGGAGGAGAGCGGAAGCGCGGAGGGCAACGGGAGCTTGGTGAAGTACGGGAAGGGAAATGGCGCGGCGGCGACGGCGACGGCGACGGCGGAGCGGCTGGTGAGGGAAGTGGAAGTGGTGGGGGCCACGGAGGAAGGGAGGAAGAGGAGGATTGAGGAGATCGGGAAAGAGGATGCTTGGTTCAAGCAAAGTGGGCCGCAAGTTGAGGTAAGATGGAGAGAATGGCTTAATTACAAGACGATGTTTTTGCTTAAGCTACTTTTCTCTGGATTAGTCTTGCTTCTAGTGTACCGTGTAAGTGCAGAGTCCTTTGTTCAATTTAAGAATTTTCTTTCCCAGAAGTCCGGCGGCTTGCTACTACCCTGCTGAAATCTTTTCATTGCGACGCCTGTATCTAATGAAGCTAGAAAGAGTAATCACTAGTAGGAGCTGGCTTTAGAATATTTTGATTCTTTCTATATTCTGTTCATTGCATCAATAGAAGGAAGTGGTGACTGGTCCCTTTTATCATCAAACGACTGCTTGGAATTTATTGTGGCAGTCATGGATATGGTATCTTGGCCAAATGTAGGTCATCTTTTAGTAGGGGAGCTTGTTATATCACTACGTACTATTTGTTTTACTCTATAAACCTGGAGGCATTAAAAGGATGGACTAGCCCTTAGACATTAGGTTTGCTTCACAAGTTCAGCCCCTTGATTTATAGATGACCGTTGTGGGTTTTGGTGATCTTTGGACCTAAGACTTCCACCATCTGCAAGTGACCAAGGGTATTCAAATTATACTGTCCGCTTTGTGTAGAAAGGAGCCCGGCTTGATAAGAAATATCCTGTCTGTTACTGGAGATACTGGAGACAAAGGATTGGCAGTAGTAGACCCAAAGGATCTATAAAGCAAAATTCTTAATAACAAGACAATGTTTTTACCCAAAGAAGCAAGACAATATCTCTAATGTAGGCACATGTTAGCCTATTCAATTCTGAATGATCAATCAAGTATATAAATTTTTTGGAAGAGCATTTCAATGAGAAATGGATCCTTTGTCTTGATAGTTGATATACTATCTGCCTTGGTTGATCAAATAATATTATTCTTGTTAGATATGATTGGTAATATATTATAAACTCTCATTTGAAAAATCTTTGCTGCCTCATACAGTTGGCCTTCAGCACGAATTCAGTTGTCCTTTTTTTCTTCTCTCTCTCTCTCTCTCTTTCTGGGGCACGGGGGGGTTATGTCCTGTAAGGGAGAAAGCTATTGCATGCTTCTCATGGTCAGTGGTCAGCTAGGTCAAAATTCTTGAAGTGCCTAATGATCTTATCTTTAATGGAATTAACTTCCTTCTATTGCTATGAGAACATAAGGATAAGTGCTGACCGGGTTCTGTGGCAGCTTCTACATTTCAAAATTTTTCCTGTGCCCACATATATAGCTATGAAAATTATGAATCAGATGCTGTGATATTATGCTTATGTATCTTGTGTGGCTTACCAGGTATCTGTTGCACCTGGTGGTCGGTGGAGTAGATTCAAAACATATTCAACCATTCAACGGACACTGGAGATATGGGGATTTGTATTGACATTTATTTTTAGGGTTTGGTTGAGCAATCAGAAGTTCTCTTATCGAGGTACCAAGTTCAACCACAGTGCATAGTTTCTCAACTTTTGAGATGTGAAAAGCATCAATGACAATACCACGGGCCTTTGTTCTGCTCCTTTAAATGTTTCTCCTTTTCCTGTTTGATGGCATTGTTTTCTACTGAGCTCACATGCTAACTTTATAACTGGAAGTGTCACTATAGATAGGGATACCTTGTAATACGCTGACAAGTGATTTCATAGAGATCTTCACACAATTATTGAGAAGTTAAACGGTGATACTATTGCATCCTTCTTTTGCATTTTGACATACACTTCTGGCACAAAATAATGGATCTGCATATTATGATTTTCAAAGACCTTGTGTACATAGCATTTCTAATTTTAGATTCTTTAGCTTTTGTTATGCTTTGCAAGAGCTTAAACCTCTGGTTCTGATGTTTGGCCTTGTTTTTTGTCTAATTGAGATGAGGTTGTCAATGCAGGAGGAATGACTGAAGAGAAAAAGGTCTTACGGCGTAAGGTGCTTGCCAAATGGCTGAAAGAAAACATATTGAGACTGGGTCCGACATTTATAAAAATTGGACAGCAGTTCTCAACAAGGGTTGACATTCTTCCTCAAGAATATGTTGATCAGTTAGCTGAACTTCAGGTTAGAATTGGTTATCATTAGTATGTTCTACAGTTTTTTGTCTATGTGCTGGTACCCTCAATGACTGGCCTAGCTTGATTTGAAGCTTCCTAGATTACTTATGCCTCCTGATTCTTATTCTATTTATGTGCCTTGGGTGTCTTATCTCCTAACTGGGCAATTTCCTGGCCTAATGCTTCTATTTCTTCTGCAGGATCAAGTTCCTCCTTTTCCGTCTGACACTGCTCTATCTATAGTTGAGGAAGAGCTTGGAGCTCCTTTGTCGAATATTTTGACAGATTTGACTATGAGCCCATAGCTGCTGCTAGTCTAGGTATCAGTCTCAATTATCCAAAATGCTAGTATGAGTTACCTGAGATATCATCGCTTAAATTTACTTCCTCTCTTACTGACACCTTCGTTAAATTAAATATTATGCAGGTCAGGTTCATCGAGCACGTTTGAAGGGACAGGAAGTTGTTGTTAAAGTGCAAAGGCCTGGTCTCAAGGATCTTTTTGACATTGATTTGAAAAACTTAAGGGTGAGGACCATCAATATAAGATAATCAATATTAGGAAAAATCACAAGATTGATCCTTCTAGTTCACAGTGTTTTTCTTTTCTTGCCATAGTTTGAATGTTGACACTTTAGTCCCCAAAAGTATTTTTTAGATGAAACTTCTTTCTGCAGCCTCTTATGTGGCCATGGGATGTATGTAGGATGTGTGTAGAAGGAAATCAATGCAATCTACTTGCTTTTGTTCTGTCTTCTTATGGAAAGATCTTACAAATAAACTTAGATCCCCAAAAATAAGCCTCAAGGACTGACTCATAATCAAATGATTGCTTCAGGGACTACCAGCGGCAACAGTATACTTCATATTCCAAAGTTAATAAATTGGCGAGCAAAAGTTCATAATTATAGGGGGGAATGCTATTTTAACTAAGAATTTGAATACTGCTAAAGTGAGGAGAGAACCCCGAAAGATGGTACTTATGGTGCTGTCAAAATTTATGGTTTGCTGAATCCCATGTTAAGATCAATTTTCCTTCTTTAACCTAGAGTCTTTTAGCTGGCTGGGGAAGATGAAACTTGAGAATTTTTACTATATCTTTCTTGCTTGATTGACTTATAACTCCATGCTACCCTCTTGTGTATATTGGAAATTTCTATTACACTTATGATGTTCTGTGTGATCATGAATACATGCATGGTGCACGCATAATAGTTTAGAATGCCTCTAATTTGGTAAAAGATACCACTATTACTTTTTGCCATTTCTAATTTCTGTGATGTCAGCATATTTGCTGTCTATTAGCCTGTATTCTAGGAGTTTTTACTTGGTACTTATTCTTCAAATTGTATGTGCATGTTGCTCATTATAATACTTTGGCCACTCAGGGTTTGTTTGGTAATGCTTCTGTTTAAGAAAATAATTTTTTTTCAGAAAGTCTTTTTCTATTTTTATTCCTTAGAACAATTTTTTAATAAAAGAACTCGTTTGGTAATTACATAAAATTTATATTCTTAGAATAAAAAAAGAATAGGAATATATTTGGTACGATTAACAAATTTTTTTATAATGTAGAATTTGTTTTTTAATTTTTATTTTTTTTATTCTTCCTTACTATCGTTGACTGCCGTTGACGCCTGTTGCCAGTTGGCGCCGATGCCCGCCGATGGTGGCGGTCGGTGGCGTCATTGGCAGTGGGTGGCGGTGGCGGTGGGCGGCAGTTGGTCGGTGGTTAGCAATGGGGGTAGTGGCCGGCAAAGAAGAATAAAAGAAGAAAAGAAAAAAAAAAGAAGAGAAAATAACTTATTTTTAACAATTGTTCTCAGAAACAAGAAATTACTTTTTTCTACTTCTTGTTTATGTTCCAAATTTATTTCCCGGCCACTTTTCTATTCCGGGTAATAGAAAAATTAATTGATATCACTTAACGGATTTCTTTTCTTTTTTTGTTTTGGGGAACAAAAGAACAAAAATTAAGAGAAACATAAACGCAAATGGAATCTTATTTTTTTAGTTATTGCCTCTTGCTCACTCTAGTCCTTTCATAGTTTGGACTTGATGGATCATCATAAAATCGCATCAATTAAAATTTTTGAAGCTTTTTTTATTTTAATGCATTTCTTCTTGTAGGTGATTTCTGAATATCTTCAAAAGATTGATCCAAAGTCCGATGGTGCCAAAAGGGATTGGGTTGCAATTTATGATGAGTGTGCAAGTGTGTTGTACCAGGTATTACACTTTGTCTATATATTTTATTTAGTTTGTGAAATCAATTTTTGTGAATTTTCTATTATAATTCGAAATTTAAGAAGTAAAAAGTATAAAATATCTCGATATGCATTTGATTGTAATGTAGAATCGATGAAGAAGTTATACAAAAGCAGGAATGCATAGTCTAGAAAGTAACTGATACCTTGGGCAGAAAAATTTGTGAAGATAGAATTTTATCTAGCATAGAAGGGCAGGACTGCATGTAACACTAGGTTGTGGAGGTAGATATGGTCGCTTTTGATATGGGAGGTAGATATTATTTGTTAGAGGAGAATAATTCTGAGTTATTATGATATCTAATGGATGTAGCTCCTATTTACTTTTGAGAATCGCTGACAACAGGAAATTGATTACACCAAAGAAGCTGCTAACGCGGAGTTGTTTGCTAGTAACTTCAAGGACATGGACTATGTAAAGGTCCCATCAATTTTCCGGGAGTACACGACGCCCCAGGTTCCACACTTTAGAGTGTTCATGAAACTTCAATGATTTTATATGCACCCGTGTCTATTTCTACCAAATCATACTTAACAACTGATGCCAATCTAATTATGTCTTCTGTACCAACACAAATTTAGGTTTTGACCATGGAGTATGTTCCAGGGATTAAAATCAACAAAATACAAGCTCTTGATCAACTGGGGGTAGATCGCAAAAGGTTTTATTTCTCTCTCCTGATTTTTGAAAATTTTGTCTGGTTGAGATGATGCTTCTTACTCTTGTGCTATTCATTTTTCTGTCTGGTAAGCTATGTGCTAAGTGCTGGTTTGTTAATTGCAGATTGAGCCGATATGCTGTTGAATCCTATTTGGAGCAAATTCTTTCTCATGGTTTTTTCCATGCTGATCCTGTGAGTGCTGCCAAATGTCTTTAGTTGCTTTCCTGAACTGCAATCTTTAAGTTTGATGCTGCTAAAACCTCTCTTAGTTCTTGCATCTCCCATCTAAGTCATAATGTCCAGCATGCAAAACTCAAAGCTGGTCATTCAATCTAACAAATATTAATTCATTGTGTCAGCATCCAGGAAATATTGCCGTTGATGATGTCAATGGTGGACGGTTGATATTCTATGATTTTGGAATGATGGGAAGGTAAATAATGGACCTTGTGTGTAGCCATCTTTTCTTAGTCGGATCAGGAACTTAATAATTCTCGCTCGTGTGAATGTGTCTTGGGACATTATCTTTTGTGTTGCTGACCTGCAGTATAAGCCCGAACATCCGAGAAGGTTTGTTGGAAACATTCTATGGTGTCTATGAAAAGGACCCAGACAAGGTGATTAAGTCATATAGTGGCAGAAGTTGTTCACTTCCCAAATTTTGTATGTTGCCTGCAGTAATGATTTTACTAATAATTTTCTTTCTTGGTGCAGGTCCTTCAGTCAATGATTCAAATGGGTGTTCTTGTGCCAACCGGGGACATGACAGCTGTCAGACGGACTGCACAGTTCTTTCTTAACAGGTGTGCTGATGAGGTTATCCTTTTGTTTAACTCCCTATCTTTCCGCAATCTCTTGAAAGTATGGTGATGCTGATGCTGAGAGTGCTAATTTCAGTCATAATTCTTACCTGTGAATTTTTCAAAGGAAAGGGTTTGGTCCATGTTTCTCATCCTTCCATTTCTCTGGTTGTTATATGTGAAATGTCTATTATTGGGATATTCATTTGAGTTTTTAGGAATCAATTTGTCCACTGGGGATTCTAAAGCAACTGTTGCATGATGGAGAACTCAAATGATTTCATGTGTTAACTTTACTGAAGCTTTATCTTGCGAGTGTTTGTTGACTTCAATTGAGAATGGAGCATGGGTCAGGCTTGGATATTGGATGGAAAAGATGGAATAGTCTCCTTGCTGGTTGATTCCAGAAGCTGCTGGCCTGCATATCTAAAAGAGCAATGAGAATTGTATGCATTTTTCACAGTGTGATGTGGTTGGTTGAAGTATCCCCTAGAATAAGAGTTCAAGAACTCTTCTTAATTTGCCAGATACATGGATTATTTTTTAAGGGAGTCTTCCAACTGGCAAAATACGCGGCTTTAGGTTGAATAGAAACGCCAATCAAAGAACTTGAGAACTTTGTCATTTTTGAACTTCTTGTAGTCCACAGAAATTTCAATCCTACATTTGTAGATGATGTCTTCTTTAGAGCTTGGGTTAAGGGCGCGTTTTTCTGTTAAGCTTCCACTTAGACATCTTTGTGAGTAAAGGAGTGTTGCAGAAGTGCAACAGCACATGGAGATGAGATCTGTATCCCAAGGTCGCACATTTCTGCTAGGGCATAAAGGCATGATATCCTCACTGTCAACATCCTCATATGGAAGACCTATGGTGGTTAGCTAATGCTTTTATGTGAAGAAGTGGCTGAATCTGCAGCACATTTATTCGTTTCTTTTTCATGGATAAGATGTGTTAGGGAGTTGGTCTGCTGTTTCCTAATGACTTTGGTCACAGAAAGGTTTATCTGTCCCTAAGGTTGAGAATCAATTATTTGTCTATTGCCTCTTGCCATCTTTTGGATCATAGGGACAGAAAAGTATAACTATGCGACGGTACTTGAAGGAAAGGAAATTCATCATAATATTGGCTGGTGAGCAGCTGGTGTTATGTTGATATTCGACCCAAAAAAAATAAAAATGCTGGTGTTATGTTGATAGACTGGCTTTTATTGCACTCACAGATATACTGTACTGTAAATTAGTTGATATGGGTTGCCAGTTCTTGGTCTCTATGAAACTATCCCGCATTGTTTATCTTTGTGTTTCAATGGGTCTCATATTCATGTATTCTCTTTCCATCTACTAGTTTAAGTTTGTGGGTGAGACTTTGTTAACATAGTTTCAGAGCCATTTTCTGCTCGGCTCCCCGCAATTCCGGCCGCAATTCCGCGTGCGTACTCAGTTTGGTTTGCTTGCAAGAGGGATATTTAAAGTATCCTACGTTGCTTATCTATGGGATTTTAGTGGGTCTTATATTCATGTAGTCTCCTTCCATTGACTAGCTTAAGTTTTTTGGCTGTACTTTCTAACAGCATTGAAGGATGTAATTTTTGGTATAAGTACCTGAAGATGAGAAGGAAAATAATGCCGGGCTGAATCCGAGCAACTGACTGTCGATCTAAGTTAGGTGGGGGAGGTCTGAGATTGAAATTCAGAATAGAAAGCAGACACTGTAACAACAAGGGGGGAAAAAGAAAAATTGAAGAAACTTTCCATCTCAATAAAATAAAAATCGACAATGCCTTTCCAGATGTACCTCAAAGTGATAGGATTCTGTGAATCAGCATGAGGAAGAGAGCAGGTTGAAGTAGAAATCAAGGATAACATAATCGAAGCCATTTATATATTTATGCTGTACCCTGGATTTGGAAGGTGAATGTTGGTAAAAAAATATGGTATTATAGGAGTTATACCAAGCCAAATAGTAAGTTAATGGAAATAAATGGTTATCACTTGTCATGTAAGCATTTGCTAGAATGATGGTAATATGTAACACTCAAGAGTGATTTGGCATCCCACTCAGAATCTGGCAAAATGGACTTGCCAACCAAGAGTCAAACTATAATCAAACAGCGAACTTTTGGCACATATCTAGTGGTTTAGTCTTCAAGATTCAATCATTAATATAATGTAATATATCGATGCATAAGTACCTGAGCATTCAGGTTTTCTTTTTCTTGCTTAAGGCAATTACTGTGACAAGCAATCGCATATCTAAATTGTACTTATTATTCAGAAATTTCATGGTCTGAGAATCACATTAATTCCACCTTTTGTAGTTTTGAAGAGCGTCTCGCTGCACAGAGAAGAGAAGCAGAGATGGCAACGGCAGAATTAGGCTTCAAAAAGCCCTTGAGCAAGGAGGAAAAGATTGAGAAAAAGAAGCAGAGGCTTGCTGCAATAGGTACTTCCCACATGTTGATCTTACATGTTCTCTTAAAGTACTTGCTTAATTACATAACCGAAATGGATGTGCCAACTGAAATGTAGGAAGTGGAAATTTCATTCTATGTTCTGGTCTCATTGAAGTGTTTTAGCTTTGTAGTTTGTACAGTAGGAAACAAGCATGAATTCTGTATCGTAGTTAGCACTTCTAGAGCCGCTTCAGTTATTCCCCTCAATGTGGCATATGCTAGTAATTAGTTGTCATTGACAGTTGTCTTTCACTTTAGCTGAGGTAAAAACTGTTCTGCCATCAGAATGGCCCATTTCTACTTTATTCATAAAGAGGAAAAAAAAAAAAAAAATCTGTTCTGCCAATTCTCTGCTGGTTCTCTGGGTTATTGGAATGGCTGTATATTTCATTCATGTGCAAAGTAGATTATACAGATAGGAGTCCCACTTTCAGGACTTGTTCATTATGCAAAAGAGTTTCAAAATTTGAATAACTCTAGTAGAGAAGAAATAAATGGTCTAGAAGAATTGAATGTGGTTTATATAGACTACTTAAAAGGTCTGAATTAAGGTGTCACATTGTGTGATATATTAAATCTTTGAATTATGTACCATAATTATTGTTTACACCAGAGCAATCTCTTCTCTATCTGCAAGAAGCTGAGAATTACTGGATTGCTGTGGGGAGAGATGGGTGACAAGTACCATGATAATGTCTGCTTAACTGCAATATGGCCTCTTTTCATTAGATTGAATGTATAACTTGTACAGTAACCTGATGGCATTTTACACGTGTGGTATGAGGTGAAATGCATGTTGCTAATAGCTACTGTTACTTTGATCAGGAGAAGATTTGTTAGCCATTGCTGCAGATCAGCCCTTCCGATTTCCTGCAACATTTACATTTGTTGTGAGAGCATTTTCAGGTACTGTGCCAATGAACTATGATTGAGCTTGTTGCGTTATGAAAAAAGTGGACTAAGAAGCTGTGTTATCTCCCCAGTGTTGGATGGCATTGGGAAGGGTCTGGATCCTCGATTCGATATTACTGAGATTGCTAAACCGTGAGTGTCCTTTTTGGTTATTGATTTATGTTGAGAAAAAAAAAAAGAGCAACTTTTTTGGCGGAGATTCATTTCTGGAGGGTTAGTATTTCTTTCTTAAGATGTTTGAACCGGCAATTCTTTCTGCTTGTAACGTTTTCATATTTCAATATGTAGTTATGCACTGGAGTTGCTAAAGTTTCGTGAAGCTGGTGTTGAAGTCATCCTAAAGGCAAGTTCCGGTGGCTTCCTTTGATATTAAGTGCTGCTGCTCTTTGAATCCAACATGACAGTCTAAATGGCATTTCAGGACTTTAGGAAGCGGTGGGACCGCCAATCTCGTGCATTTTACAACCTATTTAGACAGGCTGACCGAGTTGAAAAGCTTGCAGAAATCATCCAGCGACTGGTAATTTCAGGGCTATCCCTCCTCGTTTATACTAAATTATCCAGATCTTAGGTTACATTGCTTTGAAATTACAATGCAGGAGCAAGGTGACCTCAAGCTCAGGGTTCGGACTTTAGAATCCGAGAGGGCCTTTCAACGAGTTGCAGCTGTCCAGAAGACAGTTGGAAATGTGAGTTTAACTAGTGGTCCTGTTCTGCTAGCTTAGTTGTTAAATGATTTTGCGAAAGAACCACAGCAATTAAAGATGTCTTGAAAAGCGCTTGGTCGTTTCTTCTCTGAACTTTTCTGCAAAAGATGTGCTATGAATGGAGATCTATCATTCCATCAATGTCTTGTGATTTGTGAGATTAAACATGATAATCATGAAAATATAATGTCTTCTAGTCCTTGTGGTGACTTCAGATAGATAAATGTTCGTGCCCTTTTCTGAGGGCTATTATGACAAAGCCTTTATTAATTGCTTGAATTGGGGGAATGTGCAAACTAGAAACAAAACAAAGAAGGATGACCTTGGGCATATTTGCTTCTTACTTCCTCTAGCATTGCGTTCAGTTCTGTGAATATGACTTCAGAAACCATAATGGAATAAAAAACACTGATCTACCTTTTCTTTCAGGGTTGGGGTTTGTTGACACTACCAACTACTTGTGCACGTTTCATTTTTTTTTCTTGTGGTGCCAAATGCATAATGGTGATTAGATTTTCGTGTTAAGATGATTACTGGCAAACATAACATACTTCAGGAATCATTTGAAGTCAAATTATTTGGCATGAGAACATTTTTTAAAGTTTGTACTCAAGAGAGATGCTCAGATCCTGATTGTGACTATCTTTGCCAATCAATAGACTGTAGCTGCTGGAAGCCTGATGAACCTTGCAACACTTTTGTATCTCAATTCGATTCGAGTAAGCTACTGGTTATTATTATTTTTTTTTATGCAGCTTGTTCTCTTTTTTTGGCTATTTTCTACTCATGTTTGTTCTGAACTTGCCCTTACAGGCGCCTGCGGTAGTGGCATATGTTTTATGCGCATTTTTCGGTTTCCAAGTTCTCTTCGGCCTTATAAAGGTGAAAAAGTTGGATCAAAGGGAGAGATTGATCACAGGAACTGCTTAAACATTGGGTGTGTAAAATTCTTTTTAGGATACAATTCTTTTTCTGCCATGAATATGGTCTGATGAGTTCCTCTTCTTGGCGTCTCATGAATTCTGCTGCAGACGTATAGGATTATTGATACAGAAGAAGCTGCTCCTGAGTGCACACATTCAGCTTACAAACATTTCAAGGGGAGCCAAATATCTATTGGGGAGTCATGATAATTCACCTCTTCAATTCAACTGGATAATCAGCATGCGTCTGATTCTTTTAACTGTATATGGGAGGGATGTTATATGAATGCAGAACGCACAACCAATCTTAAGGGCCATTCTGTGAAGTCTATCAGCTTAAGTAGCCCACTATCAGGTTTGCCCGTCTACTTTTTATTCAGAGTAAACCCGCGCCTTTTAACAGATAGGCCCATGCAATCATAAGGAAGTTTAGTACTAGAACTTCTAGTTGTACGTAGAGCAGTCTTGAAGTTGTAATAGTCATTTGGTCAAGTTTTGGGTAGTTTGACCTCGCGAACATGTGGCTGGTGACATGTAACACAACCTGTATAATTCTGTAACGTGTACATAGTGACAACATTCGTATTCTAATTGTACGCATCTCAGTCCACTTACACCTCTCTCTTTTCCTCTCGCTCGTGTGACTATCTACTATGATAAATAGGGAAGCTGTTTGTAAAGGTGCGCTATCCTGGTTATCTACAGGTTAGTTTTTTACAGGTTACGCGTGCAATCTTCCTCTTCCTGTCCTCTCTCTCTAGTGCACACTTATGTCTGTCAGGTTATGAGGTCAGGTTGCTGCGATACGTACCGCATGGAATAATCTTTTCGGTACACATGGTTGAGGAATAAATGAGGTATTTCTTGAGCAACCTTGGGCCTTTAGTTCCACAAATTCTCGATCTTCTTCTAAAGCCAGCGCCATGTTAGTTGGGCTCCAATGAATGCAGAAGTTGTAAACAGCAGCTCAAGGCTCGAAGTGTGTGGGCTTTCAGATCGAGAATATTAGTAGTAAAGGCACATGGTTTGCACAATAATCCACTCACAAAAATATTATTAGGAACACAACAACACGGTAAGTTGGAAAAATATCGAAGTGTATCATGCTATCAGAATTGAGTCTTCACAGCACAGGGACATGTACTCCGCCAACATCTCCATCTCTTCAATTTAGGGGCAAGGGTTCTAGTCTCCATCCTGACATCAGCAAAAAAGCCAGAGGTCTGCGTGCATGCGTCAGGTGGAGGCCTTTTTTTGCTTGTGTTAATTGTGCGTTGGCGTAGTGATTTTGTACGGATTTTGTTAGCATAACAGTTTTTGGATTACTGTGAGAGTAACGGCTTCTTATGAATCACAAATTCTTGAAAAAATGGATTTCGCAATAATTTATCATAATTTATTATTTGGATTTTTGTGATCCAGAACAAATTGCTATCCTCACAGTAGATTAAAAATGGTCACCTAATTATTTTTCATTTTGTTCCTAGATCTTCCATACAACTCCCTCCTTTAATGCATTCACCAACACTTTGCACCACCTTGTGAATTGCTGTTTCATGACATTCATTACCCCGCTCTTCGTGCCTCTCTCAAACACCCGCTAAAGACAACCAAAAAATTCTTTTCTTTTTCTTTCAAGACATAATAAGGGCGCGTTTGGTAACGATTCTGTTCCCGGGAACTGATTCTGACAAGAAATGATTATTTTTGATTTTGTTCCCGGGAATTGATTCTGAGTAAAAACACGTGTTTTTAGAATCGTCTAAAATTTCGATTCGGAATAGAATTGTGTTTGATAACGTGTTTATTGATTCTGTTCCAAATTATTTTTTTAATTTTTAAATAATTTTTTCTATTTTTTTCTTTTTTTTTTTTTTCCTTTTTTCCTTTTCTTTTTTCATTTTTTCTTTTCTTTTTTTTTTCCTTTTTCTCCTATTTTTCTTCTTCTTCTTATGGCCAGTCGCCGGACCGGCGACCGGCCGGACGAGGGTCGGTGACCTCACCAGAGTGTCGCCGGCCCTCGGCGAGGCCGGCCCCTCGTCCCGGCCGAGCCTTGCCGGTGGACAGGCGGGCCTCGCCGGGGCTGGGCGAGGCTTCCCTGGCCACCAGCCGGGCTAGGTGAGCCTCGCTAGGGTTGGGCGAGGCCCGCTTGGCCACCGGTCGGGCTAGGCAAGCTCGGCCGGTGGCTAGGCGGGCCTTGCCCGGCCCCGACGAGGCTTGGCCTCGCCAAATCGGGGCGAGGCCGAGCCTCGCCGGTGGACAGCGGGCCTCGCCGGGCCGGGCGAGGCCCGCCCGCCACCGTCGAGCTAGGGCGAGCCCGGCCGGTGGCTAGGCGGGCCTCGCCTAGCCTCGGCAAGGCTCGCCGTGGCCGGGCGAGCCTCGCGGCGAGCTTGCCGGACCTCACCCTAGCGGGCGAGCCTCCGCGAGCTCGGCTGGACCCCGGCCGGTGCCGGCGGGGCGGTGGTGGGCGGGCGAGACGGGGCGAGCGATGGTCGCGGGATGGCGGAAGGAAAGAAGAAGGTTTTATTGTGTTGATTCTTTTTCTAATTCTCGGACGCGAGAATCATTTTTTTTTTTTTTTATTCTCAAATCTTCTCCAAAACCGATTCTCGGGAACAAAATTGTTCCGGGAACAAAAATTTTACCAAACGTGATTCTCGTCCCAAACCGATTCAGGAACAAAAAATCGGGATCGATTCTTTTAAGACGTTGCCAAACAGGGCCTAAGAGGCTCTATTGTTCGTTTCTTACATGGATAATAACTTCCAAAAAATATTTTTCAAATTTTTTGGCGTTCGTTTCACGAAAAATGAACTGATTAGGGAATGGCATTTTTCATCAAGGAAAAAAAGTCTTATAAAATAGGAAAAAATGCTTTCCAATTTTGAGAAAGAAGAAAACGTTTGTCATATCTCCTTTCACCTCACTTTCTTTCACCAAATACTTTTTCCTATAATTTTTTATTTTTCTTTTCTTTTATAAATTAATTTTTAAATTTTTTCTTCTTCTTTGGCCAGTCATTGGCCATGGTGACAACCGACGACCGGTGCCAGGTGAGCTCGAGCCTCACCTCCCCTTGCCTAAGCTTGGGCCTTGCCGATTCGCAAGCTAGGCGGGGCTCAAGCCTTGTTGAGCTCACTTGGCACCGACCATCGCCGTGGTTGGCGAGTGGCTAAAGAAGAATAAGATAAATAGTAAAATAAAAAAAGAAAATAAAAAAGAAAAAAATAAAAAATATTTTAAATATAGATTTTAAAAATAAAAAATAATTAAAAATAAATTCTAAAAATAAATAAAAAAAATATTGAAAAAGAGTGTATGAAGAAAAATATTCTTTTCTTATCGAATAGAGAAAAATATTTTCTACTTCATTTTCAAGTATCAATCGAACATCGAAAAACAATCACATTTTCTTGGAAAATGACTTTTAAGAAGCCTAATGTTTTGTTCGTTTTGCGAAAAAAGTGGCACTGAAATGAACTATTTTTGGCCAATATGACATGCAAGTAATTAAAAAAAATGTTATGATCTCAAGTGAATGCTGTACGAAATATGATAATTGTAGTATTCTTGTCTTATTAGTAAATTATATGACTAAAAGTTGGCAAGTTTGTGAAAAATGGTAATTTGCAAACTTTGAAAATGGTTTATTATTTTCTAATGAAAAAAATTGGTAGATTCCCAGCAAGTTTACCTGGACCAAAAGTCCTTGGTCAATTCTTTTTAACCTATTGAAATTTATCAACACAAAAAAAGAAAATTTGGTTGTGGAGTGGTACAACCTTATCTTGAGTAGCGGCATTAGCAAACGCAATTTTATTGGATTGTTAGTTTGCAGTGATAAACTACTGATAGTAGAGGTTGTAGCATAATGGATGACCTCAATTGATATCCAATGAACTTCTGTAGAGCTGGTATAGAAAACATAATTCATTTATTCTTTTGGTGCGAATGGATAGACAGTATTTGGCGTAGTATCCTTGCACAACATGGGATGAGGCCGTCTTTAGGAGGATGGAATGAGGATTTTCAATAGATGATTAGGGCAATAAAGGGCAAAGATTTGGCAGCGAGACTCCTCAAAGTGTCTTTCATAACAACCATATATTGCATTTGGATAAAGTGCAATTATAGATAGTTTCAAAACAAATCAACTGGCACCCATATTATTTTGGCCAAGATGCGTAAAAAATGTAAGAGATAGAGCTTCACTTTACCAAAATATTAAACTTTTCTAGTCAAATCTTGTATTGGCTACTATGTGAAGGCTTCCAACCTCATCCTTTTTGAATTTATTAGCTCTATTTATAATGCCAGGGGATGCCCCTAAGCTGTTGTGCTTCACATGCTTTATAATACTTACATTTAAACAAAAAAAGAAAAAAAGAAAAGAAGAAAATCCGCAATTTCGGGCATGGAGCAATAGAATGCATACACATTTTAAAAAAATTATAAATTTCCCAAAAAATTAATCTCCTTCATATTTTCTTAAGGAGAGCCTAATGTATCACCATTTAATGATGTGCGATCAGCTTTATTAAAACAAGTTCAGTCTGAAGTTTTTATATAAGGATACATATAAAGCAATGTTTATTAAGAAGTTCTCTATGTTACATATGTTATTAATGGATGATGCCAATGGCTGAATCTCCTCACAAAAGATTACAAGGTGAGAAAACTTCAATTTTTTTCACCATTCCGAAGGGTGATAATATCCGTGAGACGAATGACATGTCGATTACTTCTTGTACTTCACTGCATAGGTGTGTGCACTTGGTCTCTCGCATCCACCATATGATACAACCTTAACTCGAGAATGGAGTGGCGACAGCAAGGAGAAGGAGATGAGCTTTCCTATGGATGGTAAGACCAGGGCACTCCGTCATGTCCAAATCCTCCGGTTTCAGACCCTCAGGCAATGCCCAATCGAACTTGTTCACTAGATTCGCCAGGACAAGTTCGTTCGTTGCCATCGCGAACGATGTCCCGGGGCAACGCCTCCTCCCGGCGCCGAAAGGGATCAGCTCAAAATCCTGTCCCTTGAAGTCCACCGAGCTGTTCAAGAATCTCTCGGGCTTGAACTCGTCCGGCTCGTCCCACGAGCTGGAGTCCCTACCGATGGTCCATGCGTTCACGATCACTATAGTCCCCTTTGCGATGTCGTAGCCTCGGATTTTGACGTCTTGGGTCGACAGTCGCGGGAGGAGGAGTGGGACCGGAGGGTGCAGGCGGAGAGTCTCTTTGAGGACTGCTCGTAGGTAATGCATTTTCTCCAAGTCTTCGTCGGTTATATTTGGCTTGCCACTAGCGATTTTGCGGACCTCGGTTTGGAGAATGTTCATGGCTCTAGGGAGCCTCAAGAGCTCGGTCATTGCCCACTCCAAGACTGTGTACGTTGTATCAGTTGCACCGGTAAATATGTCCTGCACAAGCACAAAAGTTAATGAAGGCATGGAAAAGTTATATTTAGAGTAGTCAAAGAGCTTGTTAGCATAACAGTCTTTGGGTTAATGTGAAAATAACAATTTCTTGTGAACTACAAATTTTTGAAAGAATAGATTTCATAATAATTTATAATTATTTATTATTTAGTTTTTTATGATCGATTGTTATTCTGATAGTAGATTAAAGATTACCATCCAGTTATTTCCCAATAGGCAAATAATGTTACTAGGAAAGAAAAAATCAATAGTGTAGGTGACGGTTGGTGGAGAAAAAAAGGGGAGAGCTTACCAAGACCAGTGCTTTGATGCTATCGGCACCAAGAACAAAACCAACGGTCTTCTCCTTCTCAATCTCCAGCAAAACATCCACAAAGTCTCTCCTATCTTCACCTCCGCCGCCGACGCTCTTCACCTCCATCTTCCGCCGGTGCTCCTCCACCACGTCGTCGAGGAACTTGTCGAATGCCCTCGCGACACACTCCACTTTCGCATCTAAGCCAGTCAACTTGTTGATCCACCCAAGGCTCGGAATGAAGTCCCCAACGTTGAAAATGCCCAGCAGCCTCATCAGGTCCCTCAACAGTCCCTTGAAATTCTTGCCCTGCTCGCCGTCGCTGTACTTCCTTCCCAGAGCCACCCGACATATGATGTCAGTCGTCAGCGCCGCGAACGTGTTGCTCAGGTCCACCGAGCGATGCTGCTCGATCTTGTCCATAAACAAAGAGATCTCTTCTTCTCGGACCGTCCGAAACGAGTGGACCCTCTTGTTGCTCAGCAGTTGGATCACGGAGATGCTCCTCATTTGCCTCCAGTACTCGCCGTATGGCGCCCGCCACATGTCCTTGCGGTGGTACAGAAGCCTCTCGGACAGGGTTGACCTGAGTCGAAGAAATGACACGAAATCGGCACGTCTTTAGTACAAGTGAAGCTTTTGTCTTGTTAAATGTTTTCAAATAGCACGAGTTGACGCACGGTTAATGTCCATGTCTTCCAATCATAAATGCTAGAAAATATAACTCTTACAGCGAATTAAGATGCATGAACACGGGTCGACAGGCTTAGCCCATACCTGGGTCGGTCGGAGAAAATGCGGTCGTGAGTCTTCATGATGTCACGTGCACAGTCGGCGGACGATACGATGAGGACGGGCGCGCTCCCGAAGTGGAGCATCATCAAGGGGCCATAGCGTCTCGACAGGGCTTGGAGTGAGCGGTGAGAGTGATAGCCAAGCTGGTGGAAGTTCCCAATGATCGGGAGCTTTGGCGGCGATGGGGGAAGGTGAAGGTTAGTAGCGGCAGCGGAGGAGAGGAAGAGGAGGCGGAGGCATTTGAGGGTGAGGAGGGTGATGAAGAGGACGAGTGTGATTGAGGTCAGCGAGAAAGTGAAGGAGAGCAGCGGTGAGGCGTTGAAGCTCAACATTGCCGGTGGCGCTGGTGGCTTTTCGCCGTTCCGGCGTCTCGAGGTGAATGCCTTTCTTTTTAGGGTTGTGAAGACGAGTGGTGGAGGGATGGGGATTTATATTGCTCGTGCTGTTGTGGAGCTCTACAGGAATTTTCGTATGCAGAATATCAGGAAAATTCCTAATCTTGTTCACTTGTCATGAAAGAGAATTCACCAGTTCCCCTCCGGTAATTTTAAATAAACAGCTTTACTAAGGATATATAAATATTTACTATTCTTTTGCCTTGGGATCGCTATTACAAGACCAACAACGATTTTCTTAGAATTTGACAAATATATCATCATCATCATCATCAGGATTATCTATTTGATAGATCAATTTTGTAATCATAGTCTAAATCTCTATCTCTATTTTTTGGGGCCAACTATAAGATTTACTCAACAATAATCCCTCTTCGACAAAAACTTATATCTTTTAGACCAATGTGTGAGTTATGATATGTGGAGTTCATTGAATTGTGATTGATAGTTTGAAAGCAAGTATACTAACAGGAGTTGAACGCGTAAACATGCACGCGTCCATTTTCACATTAGCTTACAAAGATCTCTCAACATCATGGACCGCGAGTCCGCCTGGAAATGGAATTATCACTTGCTGATGACCTTGTTAGTTTCATCCAACAGCCAGAATAAGGAAGGTTGGGAATTGATTTGGCCAAGAACGAAATGGACAGGAACCAGAAAGACGTTGTCCTCTCGCGACACAGCTTCACGTTGATAAGGGGGTTCATGGTTCTTGTCATTCTAGTTTGGAAAACGGATCGATACGTGTCAAATCGTGTTAACTTTTAAGTTGACATCCGTTCCATTTCATATCGGATTCAAGTTTCTCTCTTAGCGAATTCTCTATGTTCTATTCTTGTTGGAATTTCATTTGTACCCTCAAAGATGCGTGAATAAAATCCGTTTAGAGCTAAATTATTGGTTTGGCCTAAATGGGGTTTCGTGTTTGATTGAATATCTAAGAAGGTTTCTCGAGGCGATCAACATCAATAGGGTTGTCAGCCAAAAATGGCCATTACAGTTGGTTTGGCAGAATAAAGGCCATGGGCCATGACGGGTGTTTTGGTATAGAAGTTATTCCGAGTTGCTGATGAATGGTTGTTGCCCTGCAAAGCGGCAGTGCATAGCGACGAGGAAGAGATTAAAATTGAGATATGCCAGTTTGAAAAATGACTTCCTAGATAAAGCTAGACTTGGCTTAATACAGTACCCTTAAACAGGTGTCGGAGATTAACGAGGGACATGAACGTAGGGTATTGGACGAAATCCCAACATCTCATAACTATACGGTTTCAATTAGTTTTCTTTTTTTTTTAGGTCGAGGATACGGTTTCAACTAGTTAAGATATTCTAATTGGTTCATAAGCTGTGGTCTTAAGTATTTGTGTGAAGATAATAGAAGTGTCAAAAGTTTTGTAACATTTACTTTAGTGTTAAAATTTTTTATTGGCTCACTTAAGAGTCAAAGCAAGAAATCAATGCAAATGGCGCCGAGAGACAAAGGGAAGCCGGGGAAATCGAACTACCGAAATTGGCATATCATTATTCTCGCCCCCTTCTATTTTCTTTATTATCCTTTTGGGGTAAAATTCATGCCCCGTACTTTTGTAAAGGTCCACTATCAAGTCCTTCAGTTAAATTTGATCGCCAGAGTGATGAGTTGACCGCCGCGTCGATGAATTTCCCAATCTGAAAACATGTCATTTTTCACCCGTTGCTTGTAATGATAAATCACTAAACATTATCACTTAATTTTGAAGCAAATTTTCTAACCATTTAACAAATTACTAATTGAGAAAACTTATACTTGTAATTGAGAAGGGTTAACTTACTTGATATGATAGTTTATAATTTACTTTTCTCTTTGGAAATCTGCCCAGAATGATCAAGAGTTGCTATAAGCTATGATTAACAAAAATAAATTTTTAAGTTCTGAAACCAAATTAGGTTATGAAATTACTAAAGACTAAAACATTGAACTTTATTTTGTTATAGGGAATGCTACTAGAAAGTGTCCAAGGCTTATTTCGTTACAAATATTATATGGTTAGTAACTTGGATTCATATGCGATATTCACATGTTATTAGTAGTTTCCGTGTACATAAATGTGATTTTCATTACTCTTAGTAACTTTCTATATAAGAAAAGGTAATGAATTGTGTATAGTCTCCTTTACTCGCGATACTCACACGTGATTAGTATTTTTTATTTGTATCAAAATAACTTTGAATACGCTTTTACATAGAAACAGTACCTTATCCTATATGATCAGCGACTTTCCATTTTCTAGTAATATTCATGTATGATTAATGAAATTTGTGTTTACTTATTTAACTTTCAATATTTTAAATCCGTAACTTTTTAGGCAACAGAAATAAGTTCTATAGCGGTTTTTATGGCCACAGCTGATAATCTGTACAACGGTCCACGGGTTTATAGATCCCCCGTTGCGGGCAAATACAAATATGTGACTTTCTCCTCCGCCATACTATTTTGCTATTGAGTTTATGAGTTTTGGTCAAAATCCCTTTGAAGTGCATCCATGTTTGTCCTTGCCCTGGTGTTTTAGAGCTTGTTTGATAACTATTATATTTTTAGGAATAATTTTTGCTCAAAACGTTTTTATCTATTCTCTAGATGAATTTCTAAGTATTTTAAGGTATTTAGTAATTATCTAAAATTTCTATTCTCAGGATAGAAATGCTTTTGGTATGACATTCAAATTCTTTTGTGACTTAGAATTTTATTATATATATATATATTTTTATATATATTATATATTTATATATATTTGAGTGTTGCCAACCCCCAAATAGATCGACCCTCGTTGGCTCAAGTCTCGTGGGGCCACTGAGAGGTTGGCCTCGCCATAGCCAGGTCACACCAACCTCACAATGGCTCAACAAGGCTCAGCCTTGCTCAAATTTGCGAGGCCAAAGTCACTCAGACATTGGTGGGCCATTGTGAGGTCGACCTCGCCTTGGCTGAGTGATGTTAGCCTCACGATGACTCAGCGAGGCTGCCGGCCCTCATTTGGCCAATTGCTGGCCATCACTGAGGCTAGCGACTGGCTAAAGGAAGAAGAAGAAGAAAAGGAAAAGAAGAAAAGAAAATGAAGAAAATAAAGAGTTCTTGATTATGAAGTTGTTCTTGAGAACAAAGAAGTAATTTTTTTTTTGTTTTAAATCTATTGTCGGGAATAAATTTGCTCCCGGGAACAAAGAAGTTACCAAATGAATTTCTATTCATTTTTTGTTCCAGGGAACAAAAGAATAAAATCAGACATTATTTGGCCAGTTACCAAATATGCCCTTAGCCTCGAGTTTGTATTTCCATTAATGTCACTTGCACCATGGCAGGGAAGTAACCATCTTAAAGAAAGAGTTTTCTAGAAGTGTCTCTCGCTCCGATCAAGAAAATGACACTTGGAGTGCCAAACTTGGCATGAAGGGATAGTTAAGTGCAAAAAATTATGAAAGTGACATTTAAGTGCCAAGATCGGAGTAAAATGGATCGATTAAGTGTCAACGGTGAGAAAATCCGGCCAAACGTTGACATGGCGATTTTCCAGCAAACCAAGTGCAAAACAACGTTGTTTTGTTGCTGATGTGGGTAAATAATTTATATAAAAATTAATTGAATTAAATTTAAAACTAATTTTTTTTTGAAAAAAAGGCGAGGAAGATGAACAAGCGGTTGGTGGCGAGGCTCACAAGCCCTCGTTGACGGTCGACCGGGGTTGTCGGCCCTTGGCCAAGGCTTAGGGACCCCAACCGAGCCTCCTCCACCTTCTTGGCGATGGCGGGTGACAACGAGGGTTGAGCCCTCAGCTGCCGACTGCTATTCATCTTCCTCCTCCATTTATATATATAATTTGGTTTTAAATTTAATTAAATTAATTTTCATATTAAAATTTGAATTGTGTCAAAATGACGTCATTTTTGTGTTTCTTTGCAAAGTCAGCTTTTCGGCAAGCCACGTAAGCGAATGAAATTAATAAAAAATTACCATGTAGGATTTCCGGCGGAGTTTGCGAGATATGGCACTCAAATGTCCCATTTCAATTAAAAAAAAAAAGTGTCACTTAAGTGTCATTTTCCTAACTTTTGGCATTTAAGTGTCTCATTGTGCCAAGTTTTGGTACTTGGGGTGTTCTTTTGCTCACTTGGATCTATATTTTTCTTGCTCTCTTCATTCAATTTGATTCAATTTTCTCCATTTTCTATTCCAATATTGGTGTACAATTCAAATTTGTAGTCTTATAACTAAACCTATCAAATGGGTGGATCGTGTTGAGTTTGGGTCGAGTCGGATCATAAATGATTTGACCTAAATCGACTTATTAACCAATTTATAACTCATTTATTCGTAATGCAAAATTTGTCGATTCAATACCATTTCAATTTTATATCCAATTCATATTGTTAAAATACTTTTATGTTCAATCAAATCTAGGATAACTTCTTTCTCATGATTTTATAAAAAAAATTATATTGCCAAAACACTTCTATGCAACACAAATCTAGCAAACAATTGTTATAATTCTTTTAAATTTTTTTTTTTTATTTTTGATCTTTTACCTCTTTTGTACTACGTCCAATGAGGGCTGCGAGGCCCTCGTCGACCGTGGGCAAGATTTGAAACCCTAGCTAGTTGCGGGCAAGGGTCTTGGCCCTCGCTAGACCTAGCAACCTTGACAACGACTAGGGAAGGATTAGTGGCCCTCGTCCTCAATTGGTGTTGACAAGGGTAAGCGAAACTTCATAGCAAAAAAAGAAAGAAAGAAAGAAAGAAAAAAGAAAAAAAAAGGAAAAAATTATAAAAATTGGCTCAACACATCTCCGTATATATATATATATATATTTATTTATTTATATTTTTAGACTTCTAAAAAGGTAGAGGTCTCTTATTTTAGACCCATTATGTGCCTTGTAAATAGATTCATAATTGACCCATTATAATCCACTTATTTTAGAGGTCTACTAAATGAGTTAAGCCTTAAGTTAGTTGTAAAAAAGTTTATAATGGGCCCATTTATAATACACTTAATTGGGCATCTTTATTTTATATACCCATTATATCTCATGCGAAATTTGTTATGGCCAATTTAAATGTTTTTGGGTTATTAGATGAATTTTGGACCCATTTTGATAGGTCTACTTAAAATTGAAAAAGTAAAAAAGATCCCCAGAGTGGTCCCGAAAAATGTCTACGGATCAAAAGTCCTAAATCTTTTAAATTTGTATTAATTTAGTCTTAAACTTTTTACTGGTGCCAATTTAGTTTTAAACCTTTTATTTGTGCCAATTTAGTTTTAAACCTTTTGACTTAATGCCAATTAGTCCTAAACTTTTTATTGATGCTAATTTAGTTCTAAAACTTTTGATTTGATGCCAATTTAGTCCTAAAACTTTTGATTTGATGCCAATTTAATCTTAAAACTTTTGATCTAATATTAAATCAGCCATTTAAGCTAATTTTGACCAGAGTCTATGGCCAGGAAGGCTTAACCCTTGCCAGCCTAGTGCGAGGCCAGCCTCACGGCCACCGGCAAGGTTGAGGTCAGCCTTGCCGGCCCTCACTTTTGGTCGGTTGCCTAGCCGACAACCAGCTAGAGTAAGGTAGAGGAGGGAAAAAAAGGAAAAGAAAAGAAAAGAAGAGAAAAGAAATAAATGAAACAAATATTAGCATATTATTAAAAGTTGTATATGTCAGTATTGGTTATGTCATGTCAGTACCAATTGTGCCATCTCGACAATATCCAGCTAAAATTAGTTGGAATGACTGAATTAGCATTAGGTCAAAAGTTTTAGGACTAAATTGACACTAAATTAAAAGCTTTGTGAATAAATTGGCATCAATAAAAGGTTTAAAACTAAATTAACACAAAGTGAAAATGTTTATAACTAAATTGATACTAATAAAAACATCTAGGACTAAATTGCCAGCAGTAAAAGGTTTAAAACTAAATTGGCACAAATGTAAAATTTTTAGGACTTTTCTGACACTTTTCCTCCTAAAAGTCCTTTGAAGACTTACTAAGAATCCTTGGGCGCTATTCGTCCCTGTATTTCGATAACACAAAAGTAGTTAGCACCACGGAGACTCCCTTGCTTTACAAGAAGTGATCATATAGTCAGCATTTTCAATTAACCTCGAAAGATAGTTGAGTCCGGTATGATTCGAACTTGAAGGTTCTCATGCTGGCAAAGGTCGAGCAGTTTCTTGGTCTCACTGGAACAGCAATAAATTGGAAATACTAAACATTAACCCACTCAATGTCTACTGACCAATACATGGGGGAAAGTGCCCTAGGAATGCCAAAACTTAATCCGAATGGACAATTTAGTGCCAAAAATTCCAAAAAGTATACTTAAGTCTCACTTTTTTAAAATATTGGGACACTAAAATGCTAAGTCTAACGAGAGTAGTTGGAAATCCAATGTGGCATATTTTTAATAATATAAGTGGTCTACGTGGCCTGTTGGAAAGCCAACTTAGCAATTCTTGTCTACAATGACGTCGCCTTCCATATTCACTTAAGTGCTAGTCGTGGTTAAAACATGATCACTTAAGTGTTAAATTATGGTGTAAGTGATCACTTAAGTGCTACTTGTGGTTAAAAGTGAACATTTAAATGCCAAATTTTGAAGAAAGTGTGAACACTTCAGTGTCAAGTTTTAAAGAAAATGAATATTAAGTGCCAAGTCTTGGTATCAACGTGGATAATTTAATATTTATATTAAAAACTAATTTTGGGGGCTTATAGTGCCATATGGACTTTTAAAAAAAAAAAATATTATCACGTGGATAATTTTTCTAAAGAATTGTCATGTGGATAATTTTTTATAATAATTGCCACCTCAGAAAATAAAGTCACTGGAAAATGTCAAGTTAGCACTTTGGTTGGAATTTTTCACCATTGACACTTAAATGTTCATTATTTTCAATTTTGATACTTAAGTGTATATTTTGAAACTTTTAAAACTTCTGAAACTAAAGTGTCATCCTATGCTTAAGTTTTGTTACTTTCAGTGTCCACACCATTGGTACATGATTACCTGCAAAAGTATAAAAAAGGGACTATAGCCTAATGCCAACTAAAAGAAAATTGATCATCAAAATAGGAGTTACATCATTCTTTATGGAATCATATCCTCAATTATTATTGCAAGACTTGATAAGATTAGAAGGAAATCCTCGTTCCCACGATACAAATGCATCAAAAGAGTACGGTGAATACGAAGAAAGCACACCGCCTTCTCATGTGGCTCATTAAACTATACTAATCCACGATATCTTCGCCAAATCTAAATGTAAGACAGATTTGATACTGAAGTAATTACTTGTAATATCACAACCACAACCTAAAGCATGTGCGTTACAGCGCTGCGTGATTAAAGAATGGCCACGTAAAAGTAGTTATTAACAAGGATTGACTTCTTACCCAAAAAGGTCAACTAGTTAATGGTCTTGCAAGCACCAACGTACAAGGAAACCTTTTGTAAATGCCCCTTTAACGTTGCCACCTAGTAAAATAAAGTTGTCGCACTAGGGTGGCATTAAGAGGACGAGATATCATAACCTATGAATCTCCACTCCAATCACATAATACTGACAAATGACTTGGCCAGAACTCATTGATTTTGAGTAATCTTGGCCAGCTTGGACATTGAAACTTTGCATACCAAACTCGCTATATAAACTCCCTTTGTGTCACTTCTTTCTTTGCCTTCTAAGTCTATCTTGGACTGTATTCTTTTCATATCCACCATGGCAAAGAAACCGAGCTTGGGTCGCCAGAAAATCGCCATTTCGAAAATTCCCAAGAAAAACCATCTCCAGGTGACCTTCTCGAAACGGCGATCCGGGCTTTTCAAGAAAGCGAGTGAGCTCTGTACCCTCTGCGGGGTCGACATCGGAATCATAGTATTCTCTCCCGCCAGCAAGGTCTTCTCCTTTGGTCACCCGGAAGTTGAGTTCATCATCGACCGGTTCCTCGCCCAGGACCCGGCGCCCCCTGACTCGGGCGAGTGCCGGCTCATTGAAGCCCACCGGAATGCGAACTTGCGTGACCTCAACGGGATATTGACTCAAGTTCTTGAGGAGCTGGAGGCGGAGAGGAAGCGCGGGGAGGCGCTGGATGAGATGAGGAGAGAGAGCCAGAGGCAATGTTGGTGGGAGGCGCCGATCGATGAACTTGGATTGTGTGAGCTTGAGCAGTTGGGAGGGTCGATGGAGGAGCTCAAGAAGAACGTGATGAGATGGATCAACGAGTTGATGGTGGACTCTTGCTCCCCAAACGGAGAAATCGCCTACGAGAGCAAGCCTCTTGAAGCGAACGGTGCATACAATCTTGGGCACGTGTACAATCTCCATGACCAAAATGGACTCTTTTGATGCCCCTTAATTTGAGCTATTTCCCCTTTTTTTTTTTTTTGGGTGTTTTGTTCTGTGTCTCACTATACAGGCCTCTCCTTTTTGCTTTTGGCTCCTGGATTTCTGTGTTTTGTGATTCGGATGTTGTATAAATAATGTTGGACTGATCAAATTTGAGAAAATTGTTCCTGTAAATAACGCTGGACTGATGAAATTTGAGAAATTTGTTCCTGTTGGTGTTATTAGAATTTGCTAGCGTTGAATGTTTACTGGATTTATTTATGTTTATCTTTGAGACATAGATAAAACTTTGATGCTGACAAAAAAGAAAAAAAGGTATACTTGAATTCGCAAAGTTTAGTATGCGGAAGGGTCAATGCTTGGCTATTGCTGCAATTATTCCTATTTGGTAAACGTTACGTGGCTCTCAAAATTATATCCCTTTTCAGTATTTAAGACCGCATTAATTTTCCTTTTATCCGCGAAGTGATAAATATCAACTCTTCTTTGATTTGTTTGATAGTGAAGCAATATATGCTTCTTCTGACAGGAATTGAATTAAATCAACAGATATTAGAAATCCCAGAATTCACCCTAAGATTCATTTTTTATTGTTAATGATAGTGTCACGCGGATCCATTTGGCGTTTCCAAACTTGTGAAAGAAACTCTAGAGAGAGAAGCTTTGAAATTGTATTTTATTTGTAAATGAGATACAAATGAGGGGAAGAGACCTCTATAACCGTAAATCTCTTATTAATCAAATGGTAGAGATTACATATTCCCAATTACCATCCACCCACATTTATTTCAGCCATATACAACTATCGTATCGTCTGCCCTCAGGAGTATTATAGAATACTTGAGAAAACCGACCTAGGCATTTTTGAGGTTAGCTTTGTTCATGAATAAGTCACATCAGAATATCTCTTGCCCTTCGATCAAAATATCTCTCGATCGTGTGGCTTCATCGGCCATGAACAATAGCATCAAAATGATCCTGATTGGGATAAGCAATTGCAGTGCTCTAACTCTCAGCATTCGCCATCTTCGAAGGGACTGTGCTTATTGACATAAAGATCTACTATAGTATGTTTCTCGACAGTTACTAATCGCCCGATTCATTTGCAACTTCCTTTTGAAGATTTAAAATTGTTAAACTCTTCAAGATACCAATTGAATCGGTATTTTTCCCAAAAAGCTTGTATACTGGAGAGAAAAAGAGTCAAGAGGACTGGTCTGATTGGATTTGGGAAGAATGCCAGACATGTCAACATTTTTACTTATATCAAGAGTAATAAGGCTCGGTAATTGAAAAACAGTGTCCGGAAATATCCCTCTTAAGGAACAACCAACAGTGCTCAGATATGTCAAAGAAGAAGGCAAATTCACAAAAGACTTTGGTGAAATCATGGACATGTCTACTTGATCAAGAACAAGCATTGTGAAGACTGAATTTTCCAACCTGATAGAAGGCAACGAGTATGTGTTGAAAATATAATCATTAGAGAGATCAAGTTCGACCAACTTGGAGAGGCGAGAGATTTCATCGGGAATAGAACTGGAAAATAGTGAATTAAAGAGATCCGGATGAGTGAATGTTGCAAAAGCACTCAGATTAGGCGAAATATGTGAGCCATCAAAGTTATTACCATAAAGTTTGAGGCTTCGAAGATGATGAATGAGATGAAGGGAGCTATTGGATTGAAGAGTAGATCAAGATTGATGACGTTGCCGATGACACTGTCACAAGTGACACAATCCCACGAGCAATAATCCACGCCCTTATATGAAATTGGCTTTTCGTCGACACGCCTATTGTCCTTTTTCTGTGAGTTGGCCACTCATAAGTTAACTGATTTATCAAGTGAAGCCATTAAGGGATATAAACACAGCAGACTTGAGAATTTGATCGGAAATCGACTGCTCAATCGTGATAATTGGCAAGGGTCAACACGGTACTATTATAATCGATTAGTGATCGATTATAGGTCGATTTAACGGAAACACACAATTGAATTGTGGGTGATTCCACCTAATTGTGAAATTCGCGTCGAACGGCACTAACCCGATAATCTGTTGATTTTGTACTCGGTACCCATAATTGAAACCTTGTGATTTTTACAACAACCAAGAGTTGCTGATGAATCGAAGATGCATAAACGTGGATCGAAAATTATCGACCGTGGGTCAAACGTGCTAAAATCCCTAAAAGCTACTCAGTAGATTAGGTTGCACTAAAATCGCGTCCGGTTGATTTTAACCACAAAATTAAATTCGATTTCGGGAGTCAAACATTCGAGGGTGTCATGATTTATTTTTAGGACCTTGTCTCATCTTTTGAAAAAATTAGTCGAGCTAGGAATTTTGCGGGAAAAATCAAATTCGGCAAGAAGAAAATCAAGAAATTCGTATGGGCACCTTTATTGACATTTTTGGCCACCAAAATGGATTAATTGGTGAGGAATCGGTAGGAAAATTGCTATTGGAGGAAGGCAAGACTTGAGGGGTTGAAGACTTTTGTGGCCATGTAATCATCACATTGATATTTCACCTAGCTTCTAATTGGCCAAGCAATTGACCTTCTTGTTCTCTTTCTTTCCCTCTCTCCTCCCCCTCTTGCGTACGCCTACTCCTCCCTTCTGTTCAGCCGAAATTCCCTCCTGCATTCTCCTTCTTCTTCACGCATGTTTTCCTTCTTCCCTTGTTCTGCTTCGCCTTATTTGCTGCTGCCTTCCACTACACCTTCCCCATTTCCCTACCGTTTTGGCCATGATCCACTCATCCCGGCGCCAACATCTTCACGCATCCACCACCGCCAGCCCAGCCCATCTCGTCCAGCAACCGTCCCTCATGGCTAGCCCCATATCTTCCGCCCCTGTTCGCCTAGCCACGCCTTCACAGCTGCTACCCTGTCCGCCCATTCCAGCTAGTAGCCGTGGCTAGCAACCAGCCTTGCTCGACTAGCCGTCGTGTCCAACTCAGGTCCGTCCAGCTCGTCGTTTTACCCTTGCGGTCCAGCAACCAGAACCGGTTTTCCAGCCCAAGCCATGAGCTTTGAGGGCTGATTTTAGCCTCATCCAAGCCTCTATTGGTGGTGCCGTAGTTACGGGTCTTCACCGTCTTCGCGTCGCCGTCGCCATCGCCATGAACCTGTTGCCTTGCTAATCCGGTGAGTTAATGCCCTAATATCTGATTAGGAAGTTAATTGCACTTAGTTAGATTAGTTTAGTCTTAATTAGGATTAGTGTTAATTTAGTTAGTGTAACTAGTTAGTTAGGTTAGTTGGTTAGTGTAACTAATTTAGTTAGGTGATTAGTTAGGTTACTGCCTTAGGTTAGTTAGTTAACTAGGGTTGGTTAGTTAACCGTGTAGTTTATTTAATTGTGGTTAAGTTAATTAAATTAAAATAATTTATTTTCCCGAGATTTATTTAATTAATTTTAATTAGCGTAAATTATGATGGGATAGCAGTTTATTATAATTTTACGCCAATCGCCGTGGTTGCCTTTATATGTGAAATTGATTGCTTAGTTGTGCAATTAAGCGCTTGATTGTTGATTTGGATTATTATTGCAAAAATATGGTTTTATGGTATTTAAATAAAAATACCAGGTGTCGGTTTTTGACGCCAAAAATATTTTATGTACTATATAAAATTGCGGGACTTTGAAATGAGAGCGTACCGTGTTTAAAGGTGTGACCCCGCACAATTATTTTACTAGGATGATTTTTAATACAAAGAAAATTGGCCAAGTCTATTATTTGAAATTGAGGTATTTGAGTGCAAAGCACGATGTTCTTGGCCGAGTATGGATGTGCGTGTAGTCACCATCGGAACCCATCCTGATGCGTTCACGCGGGACGATGCCTGATTAAGTTTAGATGCCCTTGACAACGGATGCCGGTCGCATTGGAGGCTAGGCCGATGCTCATTCAGGAATGCCGTCTAGATGTATATGTTGTCGTGCTCGACGGAGCGGGACAACACCTGGTTATACCGGATGATTGCCAACTGTTGAGTTGGACATAGTCAATGGGTCGTAATAACTAGGACACTTGTGAGTGATTGAGATAGTAACGTCCGATTATGGGACAAAATTGTGTGGCATGGAATGAAACGTGTCATAACGGTTTGGCCTTATAATCGGAACCCATGTGATTGTTTGAGAATGAAATGGAGTGTCCTGGTTATTAAATACATTAGCTGTGTGCATATGATATATGAGATGTACTAATGTGTAGGGAGGTGCTGAGGTGAGGTAAGTCCTATATGGTGCATGTTTAAGCTGTCTTTAGGTGAATTCTCGTTCTAATCGGGGTTTAGGGTGTTGACTTGTTGAGATTTATTCTCACCCTGTCGTAGTTTAAATATTTTCAGGTCCCTAGTGTGGAGAACCTGAAGCTCGAGGTTGAAGGGTCCAAAGCGTAGGTGGCTTAGTAGTTTCTTTTTGTAGACCGACTGGTGTGTATAGACCCGTAGGTTAACCTGGTTTGTTTATAAAGTATGATTTGTATTAATTGATTGTCCTGCTTTTACTATTCCATGTGTTTGTTTGTTGATGGGTTAATTATGAGTTCGCTTCTGCATGTGCATAAAAAGAAAGGGTCAGTGATGCGTCCTGAGAACGTCGCAATTTGATCGACCGCCGAGGGATGTGCACGTGCTCAGAGTTCTGGGGCGTGACACCACCACTTGTACAAATTTCCCAAGTTGATTTAATGGAACATAACATTAACTATGCTTCGCCCCAAGATTTACTCTTTGAATAGAAGAAATAGTTGATCCTATAGATGGATTTCAGGGTTGATCCTTCAAGACATAATTCTTCGGCATATTAATCAATTAACGACTTTGACTAAATGTGTGAAAGCTAGTCTTCACTTCTAATTCTTCATGAAAATATAAAGTTATGCACATTGGAATATGGAAAAATTATCTGTAGAGGTTAATGGCACTTGCTTCATTTTCTTCTTTTGTTTTTTGCTTCTTCTTTATTTAAAGTTGTGTGCTTGATAGATCATATTATTCATCTTCTCAATTCAAACGATATAAAATTGCACTAAGAAATATGGAGAGAAGACATTGTAAAACAACCCTTCATTAGGAAAATGACATTTCAAGCTATTCCGAGGACATCTTTATTAACTTAATCTACAATGCTAGTTTACTAAGACAACTCCTCAAACAAGTTCATTGTCCATGAAATTTGATGGCCTTTCACTTTGGCTTCTCTGTCCACTCAGCTGCTCTTCTCTCTAACATCATCATGCCCCTCGCGAGCCATTTGGGCCTTCCCATTTCAAATGCAATGTATGCTATCGAAATCCCAATTATGATTCCCGATACATAGCCTATTCATATTGTTTTGTTTTCTATTTGAACCAACTCTCATGCCCTTTGTGGTCGAAAGTTGATGAGGACAATGGCGGAGGAGACTCATCATCGCTAGGGCATGCTTTTGGCAATGGAGTTCCACATAAGCCCAAATTTCTACTAAACAAGTCGCTTGGAAATGTGCTCAATTGCTTGTCTTGTGGAATTCGACCGCCGAGTTGATTCTTTGAGAGGTTTAAGTACCCAAGGGATGCCAAATCTCCCAATTTTCTAGGAATTAGCCCATTTAGCTTGTTCAAAGAAAGATCAAGCCATCCAAAATTAGTCAAGTTCCCTAGAGTAGCTAGGATGAAACCTGTAAGATGGTTATGAGAAAGGTTGAGCCTTATGAGAGAGTGAACATGTCCAATAACTTCAGGGATATTCCCTTGGAAAGAGTTCCACGACAAGTCAATAATTGTGAGGAAGGTCAAGATCCTCACTAGCTCAACATTTAACCCTTTCATCATCACGGCCACCAAATTTTCGTATGTCCCTTATATGAAATATCATGTCATATATGATGATGTGTCTTGCACATTTTCGCCATTCATCATGCCTTTAAGGTTCATCATCAAGTTAGCTAGCAAAGGACCACTAAAGCTATTGTTGGATAGGTCTAAAATGTGTAACTTGGAAAAGAGGTAAGCTCCCTTGGGAATATCCAAAAGATCCTTCAAATTATTGGACCTCAAAACGAGAACTTTTAGTTCTGGCAGTGTTCCCAACTATCTCGGAAATGTATCATTTGTCTGATTGTGACTAAGATCTAGAACTTCCAGATATATACACTTGACAAACAATTGGGGCAATGTGCCTTCAAGCCGATTTTGACTCAAGTCAAGAGTCATCAAGCCACTTCTCGAAGAAAAAAATTTAGGAATTGTGCCCTCGGGGTGATTCATTCGCAAGTTCAAAATTGACAAATCGGTGCTGAAATTTGTTAAGCACCAAGGCAAGCTACTCATTAAGTTGTTTTTGGACAAGTCAATGATCTCAAGTTGGGTGGCATTACATATAAAAGAGGGGATCTTTCCGGTTATCTTATTACTTGCAATGAAATAATAAGATGTGACAGGAGATGGTAGTGGAATTGGCCCTCCAAACTTGTTGTTGGACAAATCTATAATAAATAATGAGGTGTTTAAGAAAAACTCTGTGGGCCACCATCCAACGAAATTGTTGTTGGAAATAACTAAAGTATCAAGAGTAGGGAAGGAAAGTCTAAAGGTAGTGAGGTTCATCTTACCATGAAATTTGTTTGATTGCAAATCGAGGTCATACAATTGTAGTGCTTCTAGCCAATGTGGGAAGATATCATTGAACTTGTTGTGAGCAAGAACTAGTGTTGACAACTTCATGCATTTGACTACGGAACGCAGTAATGGTCTGTGTAATTTATTGTTGCTCAAGTGTAGAACTTCGAGATTGGTTATTTTACCAAAACATGATGGCATATTCCTAGAGAAATTTTTATTAGACAAAACTAGATATTTGAATGAACTAAACTAATAAATTAAGGAGGGGATCTCGCTAGTAAAACCATTGTCGGAGGCAATAATGTAAGAAGTAGAAGGTGGAGGAATGAGGATTGGTCCATTGAATGAGTTCTTCCTAAGGTTAATCATTGACAACTTCTTCCTGTGCAACTGTTGTATTTCTCCCTCCAAAAGGTCATTAGAAAGAATTAACGCTTCCAATGTATCATGGCTTATTCCCCAAAACACATTGAGATCACCCCCCAATCCTATTCGAAGAATGGTCTAAGTGTGTTAATCTTTTCAATGAATTCAAGAAATAAGGAAACTTGGTCAAGTTGCAAGAATGCAACCGCAACACTTCAAGCTTCGGGAATGTACACTCAAGTGTATCGTAGATTAGATTTAGTTCTTGAGAAACATAAAGCTCTTGGACATTTTGTAGCTTTGTAAATAATTCGAACTCTACAACCCCGCTAAAGCTATTCTCATCAATTTGCAAAACTTGGAGTTGGTAGAGATTCCACATCGACGGGGGCATGTGTCATGTGAATTTGCAATTACCAAGATTTAAGATTGTTAAATTCTTCATGTTACCAATTAAATTGGGCGTTTCTCTTGAAAAGCTCATACGGTGGAGAGACAAGGACTCAAGAAGACTAGTCCAATTGGATTTGGGAAGAATCCCGGACATGTCATCATTTAGACTTAAATCGAGAGTTGTAAGGCTCAATAATCAAAAAACGGAATTTGGAAATATCCCCCCTAATAAACAAGAATAAACGCTTAGATATGTCAAAGAAGAAGACAGATTCGCAAAGGACTTTGATGAAACCATGGGCATGTCAACTTCATCAAGAACAAACTTCCTCAGTGTTGTTAAATTATGAACAAGCATTGTGAAAATTGAATTTTTCAATCTGAGATAAGAGAATGAGTATCTGTCCAAAACATAATTGTTAGGGAGATCAAGCGACACCAACTTGGAGAGGCGAGAGATTTCATGGGAATGATACCTAAAAAGAGTGAACGAGAGAGATTCGGATGAGTCAATTTTGCAAATGTGCTCAAATTAGGCGAAATGTTGAGCCAGCAAAGTCATTACCTAAAAGGTTAAGGCTCCGAAAATGGTGAAGGAGAAAGAGGGAGCTATTGGACTGGAGACTGCCATGAAGTCAATTGCAAGTAAGATCGAGACCGATGATGTTACCGGTGAAACTGTCACAAGTGACACTATCCCACGGGTAGCAATCCACACTCTTGTTCCATGAGTTTGTCTTTGGATAACATGTGACATGGTCATCCCAATCACAAAAGTCCAATGCCTCCTTATCAAGCATGAAGGAATTCTTAAAATGTAGCAAGGCATCGTGTTGGTTAGGAGGGCAAAGGGATGAAGCAAATTGAAAGGGGGAATGTAAGAAAAAGTTGAAACAGAGGAGGCATAGGATCTTATTGGTGGTGAATTTATTGGCAGTGGAGGAGAGTGCTTCCACTTATATAGCATTTCTGAAGTATGAAGTGATCACGCGAGTCTTCTCTTAAAGGTTGAAGTCGAAGTCTTCTTAAAATGAAATAATTGTGATCGCAGAATTTCCATGGGAAAGAGCATTGGCAGGGTTAATTGAGTGTGGAAAATTATTAGTGCCATAGAATTTTCACTAGAAAACTCTTCTTGGAAACTAATCTCTCCAATACTTGCCGATGATTTATTCAAAAGAAATGCTTGTCAAGTATTTTGTTGCTACAATTACGAGAAAAGGGAAAGAAAATACACGGTCTGGTAGAAATGACATTATTGGGGTTAAATATTCTGTTTTTTACTATTTATTATTATTATTATTGACTTGGCCGGGTTTGTTGGGCATGAAAAATCTTTTAGTGCTATAAAATTTCCAAGGAAAAGTCTTCTTAAAACGTCCTCTTGCGCTCAATGTCGTGTCATGTGTACAAATTCCGTTTCATAACACTAACAACTTGACTTGTCAACTTACGAATTTGAGTTTCCCACATCCTTGGATCGCAATTTTTGTAGGTATTTGTAAATGAGCTAAAGAACGACAAAAACGTATTCTTTATATTTCATTTGCTAGTAGAGAGAATTAGGGTGATTGTAACGTCGATTCATCCATTAAAAATATAGAAAAAAATTCGTAACTTAGCTATCAAAAATTAAAAATTCTCTATGACAAAGCCCTTAAGCTTTTAATAGGATTATTAGAAAACTTTCATTATGACAAAATTATAACTTTCAATCCTGTCGGAATCTTTTCACTTCTTCACACAACTAGTTTTTTACATGACTTATGCTGCGTTTGATTTAGATTTCTCAAGGGCCTTTTAGCCTCTAAAACCCTTGGGAAAATGCTGGAGTGTTTGAGAAGCCTCTTGAAGTAGTTTTTGGCCAAATGCTGAGCTTGGGAATGTCGAAAGCTCAAAGCAAGAAGGGACTAGCTTTTCGAAGTAGCATTTGCAAAATGCTGAAATTACGGTTAAATATTTTTTTTTTTTGCCAAAACTATCATCACTAATTCTTTTTCTGATTTTGCCCCTCCTTTCTATTGTTCATCTTCTTTGCAAGGGCAGATAGTGATGTTTTGCATCCACGATATGGCCGTATAAGGTCGCGGACTACTCAGGCGACGGTTGCCTGGGATTACACAACCTCAAGCCTTGTCGCCTGGGGTCACGCAACTCTTACCAGGGGTTGCCGGAGGTCATGTGACCTTAGCAGCCGGTGCTAGATGTAGCTCGTTGGCAACTTGAACCTTTCGTCAGAGTTGTTGAAAGGCTTGATTTCTTTCTAATAAAAAGAAGAAAAATTACAGTCAAAATTCTTTGTGAATTTTTTTTGCCAAATACTATTTCACCCAAAGTTATTTTACAAATGAGTTTTTACCAAACACAATTTACATTCCCCAAAAAGCTTTTGATGTTAGGGCACTAAACCGAACATTTACCTTTTGCAATTTAGCATTTCCACTTATGATAAAGCCCCTTTTGTATCGTGAAGTAATCAACACGAGTCTTCTCTATAAGGCCAAAGTCAATGTCTTCTTAAAATGGCATTATTGGGACACAAAATTTCCATGGCGGTGGTCTCTTATGTGTGGAAAATTTTAGTGCAATGGAAATTTTCCATGGAAAATTCTTCTTGAAGCGTCTCATGCGGGCGATATCTTGGCATGTGTACAACACTCAATGTCACAGCACTCACAATTCTACTTGATGATTGACAAATTTGACTATCTGAAATTCTTTAATTGCAATTTTTGTCGGTATTTGTAAATGAGATAAAAATAATATGCTTTGTCGAGAAAGTATTACCTGATGATAGTGCTCCATTTTGCAAGTCGAGTCTTATTTGCCAATAAAGAGACTTAGAAAGGTTTCTAATCAATAATTAGCAATTCCTTCTGATGATAAAGTCAGTAAAATTTTTACAAGATTATGAAGGAAATCTTCATTATAATGAAATTATAACTTTCAAAACCTGTTGCAATCTTTTCATGTCTTCACATGATTAGTTATTTACATGATCTAATATGCCAATAATACTAGGCCTTCAAATTCTTGTAAATTGTTTAAATGTGTATATAATAAGATCTTAGAGGGTGTGGGGCACCTAATTGAACATTTACGTATCGATTATGTTAACACAAAATTTGGCATATTTTCTTGATATGTGATGGAAAGGGTGCCAAAACAATGGATCGACTCAAAGAACAAGTAAGCGAATGGGGCGGACTTTGTAGATTGGGAATTTATGTAAATTGGTATATCTCGTTACCGAAGTACATCTTTTATTTGTTTTACATTTTTTTTTTGGATGATAAAATGGGAAGAAGCTCGGATCCGAGAGCTCTCTACGATAAAAAAATTGCAGGGAAGTCATTTTTGCTGCCGATTTTTGTTTTCGGTCATGATTTGGGGACTTCACGATATTATTCCGCGACCCCTTTGTTGAGTTTGGAGGATTAGGCGAGATCCTTAATCATTTTAAGGGCTGCAGACACGATGATTGCTCGTGTAGCTTTTATCCATGACCGGGACCTGGATGAGGACCTGGATGGTTAAGCATTGTGTTCGATGGTTTTTGCTTTGGCGATGCTTTTAAGAAATAATCCTTGTACGTGATGCTATTTGACTTCAATAGGGGAAATACATCGAATGCTCTAATTTCATGCTAAGAGAGAGAAATTGCCCGCAATCATCATCTTTGTGTGCGAAGTTCTTACGAGTATTAGTTTCACTTGGAGTCTAATGTGGAAAGCTTGGACTGTTGACTGTAATGAAATATTCCGTTACTTGCTATCTAGTTGCAATCTTTGCTCAATTCAAATTGCATAAATCTTTGATGGGTTTACCTTCATGCATTAGAGCAGGTTTTCTTTTTCTTGTATGGAACTTACCGATGTGATCTTAATGCCATTAGCTCTTTCTTAGCATGGATTTTGGTTCCCTTTTATTTGCTGATGTGGTTTTCTTTTATTTTTTTTTTCTGAATGTCTATCTGTTTCTCTCCAGTACATATTGTTTTTCTTCTTCTTCCTTAAATCCTACTAAACAAAAAAATTACAAGATTTACAAAACCACAACAATGGAAAAAATTATGATTTGTAACCCCTCACGACCGCCAATTAAGTGGCCATGGCCGCAAGCTCGAAGCTTGAGTGGCCATCGCCTCGAATTTCGTGACTTGAAAAGATCTTGCAAACCTGCCTGCATCGAGCTAAAAGTTCAAGTTACCATGGCTGCCATTAGCTTAGATCGAGCAGCCATGGTCATGAGCTTGAGTAGCCATGGCATGTGCAAGCTTGAGCATGAATGGCTCTAATAGCCGCAAGCTTAGAGCTTGAGTTGGCAGCCATGGACTTCACAATGGACTCCCATCTCTCTCTTAATTTGTATTTTTTTAATTTATATTGTTGCATATGGTGCCAATGTGGTGCTACATTGTGCAAGTCATAACACGACATGCGTATAACTATGTCCGTGTCAATAGTCTATGTTAGCAAAAATCGATCTTCAAAGGAAAAAATATAACATCCCAATTTTAGACCTAAGAGAAATAGCTATGAATCAAGTGTGCCAATGGCGAGGATAAGCCATGGATCGTTTCAAGATCTGGTCATATGTTGATTATGGATCAATCAAAGGAACGGTCATGGACCAAGATCATGGACCCTAGCGGTTTGGTCAATAGATGACTATCCGACCGTTAGGGTTGATCGAGAGATGGTTAAAACCACCATGGATCAATCGACAATCATGAATCGGTCCAAACGGCCATGTTCCGATTGCAGGTGATTCCGCTTGGTCATGCATTGGTCATGGACGAGCATGGTTTGACTTAGTATGATCGTGTGTCAGGTACAAATTTGATCGATCTCGAATGACCACATGACAATCTGGAGTCAGCCTGGATAAGGCCTTTCTGCTGATGGAGGATCCGATCCGCTCAGCCAAAACCAATTTAAAGGCCAATCATTGAATTCGTGCCCTGAGCCACCAATCTAGCCAAGAAGGTAAACTCTGCCTACGACAACCACATTGAGGGTGGCTTGGCCACAAACCTCGGGTGTGTCGCAATGGTCGTTAGGGGATGTACATAAAAAGCCCTTACTTGGTCCTAGTTGCACTTTCGATTGCTTATTTCCCATTGTTAGGGAAATCCCTTATGATGTTTTGAAGATGACAAAATAAATCAAAGGCTACTAACATGTTTAATGATTAAGTAATAGACCATGCAGATAATAGAACATGTAAAGGATATTGTCAAAGTTTGAAGATTGCCAAACTCAAGACTCAAAGTTTGAAGACTGCAGACTTTAGTGTCAAAGTCTGTTCTACATCAGAAGTCTGTCAACTCTGACTAATTCTAGACGAACGTGAATGATGAACCGTAAGACAGATTCTATCTATGAAGCTGAAACCAAGAGACTCTATGCTGAAGCTGAACTGGGTACAGACCTTAAAGCTAAATTTGTTCAAAAGTAGATATGTTCAGACCCAGATTGTAAAGTCTATAGACTCAGATTGTAAAGTCTACAGACTCATATTGTAAAGTCTACAGACTCAGACTTTACATCCAGATTCGATGAATCGTAACTCAAGCCCAATCATACAACGGCTAGTGATCTGGTTTGGATTCCACATCAAGATTGATTTGATTGATTCAATCTAATTGATTGACAATTGGATCTTGAAGACAAGAACTTTCTATACGAAGAAGCTTTACTTATGGAAACCAAGATTTCGTTTGTATGGGCGATCGGAATCAATTTGGGATTCTACCTTTGTCACTCAACGGCTACCGAATCTTCTAGATACAGAGCTGTCCAATGGGTATATTGGAAGATGATTCTCCGGGATACTGTCCAACGGCTAGTTTGGAAGTGGAGGAGTATTTAAGGAGATGAAGGACCGATGAGCAAGTAAGAGACAAAGCGTAAAATTTATAATTCCAAAGTCTGAGCGACCTTCGATTATACACTTGTCTTTGTTGAGCTTAAACGTTTGTGATCGTGAGAGAAATACCAAAAGAGTGACTTAGTGAGATAGTGTGATCTACTAAGTGTTTGCACTCGAAGTTGTAATCTCTTATTGATTGCATAGTGGAATCCAGCCAAGAAGGCTGTTAGCATGGGAGAGTGGACGTAGACTTGGATTAAGCCGAACCACTATAAATATTGTGTTCTTATTCTCTTCCCTAACTCCTTTATTTTACTCGAAGTTTATTTTATTCCGCATATATTTGCCAAGGTTTATTTTATACACCTATTCACCCCCCTCTAGGTACTTATACTAGCTATATCACCCATGAGTACCATATTACTGGAATATGGATAAATTAGAACTCTCTAGAACACCCTAGCTTCTTCAAGAAGAATGGTGACTCACCGTTCCACCTAGATTTTTCTAGATTTGGCCATAATTACCAACAATTCACCTTGGGGATTGAGCAAAGAATCTAGGCCAAATGTCCCAATGAAAATGAGACACTTGGGGCACATTATGACTAGTTTATGGCCATGATGCTAGCTCATTTTCTTAGGGTGCCGCCTATCCATGATGAATTGTCCCTTAATAATGAGTTAAATACTCATGTGGCCCAATAAAAAGGAGATAAACAAGCCTTCAAATGATTACGTTAGGCCGTTAGATCTCCACCTCATAAGCCAAGGTGTTCACTCAAAGATTTTGTAATGATGGCCAAAAGATTTACCTTCAGAAGAAGTTGGTGACTTATTGGCTTAGGTGTTCATTAAAGATATGGTCATCATTACCATAAGATTCTCCTTGCAAAACAAGTAGGCTAAGTCATGATGGCATGAAGTAGGTAGTCCAATAAGAAGATGGCAAGTGTTTTCCTAGGATCCTAGACGTGCCACTTTGTAAACTAAGCTTGCCACCTTGATGGCATAGCCGTGCCACTTAAAGAAATGTGATTGGGTTGCTTGGATGAATAATGATGAGCTTGGTGCCTATAAATAGGAGGGGCTTCCATTTATTTCCATCACTTTAAGCTCTCTTGCAACTCATGCCTATTCTCCCCTGCCATTCCTCTCTCTTGACCTTGTACCATTGCCCATCATTAAGTCATTCAAGCTAGTTCTCGAGGTTCATCTAGGTAAGTAAGATTCCTATTTCTCCTCTAGGGGGGCATACTCCATCATTGAGTCTAGTTAGGTGCTCAACTGTTCATGCTGTGGGTAAGATGTTGGATACTTTGTATTGTTTGCTCACGTTTGTGCTTGGATGTGTGCTTGAGTTGTTCACGCCTGGAATGAGGCCAACGTTCACCCGGGTTGAGTTCAATGCGAGGCGAGGTCGCCCAAGGCCACGAGCCCTTAGATCGACATCAAACCATGCTGGTTCCAAGTTTTGCTCGGTGCGGGGATCGCCCAAGGTCGCAAGGTCTTAGATCGGCATTGAGGCGTGTTGATTCTAAGTCTTGATTAGTATGGGGATCACCCAAGCTCATGAGGTCTTGATAAAGCACTAAAGCGTGCTGGTTCTATTTCTTGATTGATGTGAGGACTTTGTGCTTGGCGTTTGAATCAAGCCACAATCCAAGGGTCATTCAATGCATGAAGTACGTTCACACCAGGTCTCTTCACAAGAGCGAGGTGTTCCCATGCTTCAGGATCTTAGATAGGCATTGAGGTGTGCCGTTTCTGAGTTTTGTTCGGTGCGGGGATCGACGCTAAGTGATCAATTCAAGTCACGGACCAACGGTCATTCCCAACATGTTTATTAGTGTAGTACAAGAATTCATGACACACACGTATAACATGAGCACACCTTCGGGTCATGCATGTGTCGGCTAAGAGAAAAGATAAGAACCGGCTTGTATGATGCATACATGCATGCATTTAAAGAGGAAAAAGTGCCCATCGCCATACACCGTTGGCGGAGATGCCTCGTCCATTGAACGGGATGCCTCGGTTGAGCTGGGATGCCCTAGTTGAGCTAGGATGCTTGGGTCTTGAACCCGAAAGTCTCGGGAAGCTAGCTCCAAGAAGCATTGGTCGAGCCGAGATGCCTTGATCGAGTCAAGAAGCCCAACAAGAGGCTAAAAGCCCCAGTTGAGCCAGGAGGGCCTAGTCGAGTTCGGATGACACTAAATGAATTTGCATGAGTGCTAATTATACATAATCATGGGATGGTGATGAGCCTAGGACGTCGTGAAAATAACCCTTGTCGCTCAAGACCCTAGAGATGGAGTTGGGGTCATGACAAAAAGCATAACCCAAGGAATGCTTGATGGTTTTTAAAAAAGTAGAGCAACGTCTTGTGAAAAGAAGAAAAAAAACAGTAGGAGAATAAATTTGATTTTTGAGTAAATAATAATGACCAATTGAGACATTATCCATTTCTTTTTCTTTTTCTCTTTTCCCGCCAATGCTAGTTTTTGCTTGCTAGCCCTACTCTTCAAGCCTGATAGGTAGGGATCGACCACTACACCTCCTTGTCCAAATGGGATGCTAGCTAATTAGGCAAAACTTAAGCCATAGGAACTCATCTTAGATCCACTTCTGCTGTGGAAAATCCTTTTCATAAAAGCACCATCAATCTCATTACACAAAAGTAAATTATGCAAAGCAAAGCTATATATCTTGACATATTCCAAGTAAATTAACAAGACAAAAAATGATGGTGGTGGTGTAAAAGAGAATGCATTGCAAATGGAGTGAGATTTGGACAAGAAAGGGACGTGACATGCCCATCCTCATCCTCGTCCTAGCATCACCAAAACTAGCCCACATATTCGAGAAAATATTGAGTACGTCTCATGCTCCAGCGTGGCAAACAAGAAGGCGATAAGAGGACGACATGTGTCCTCTCGTGGGACCCACACTCTGGACAGACTGAGGAGAAAATCAGGTGCCATTTTGAAAAGTTTTCGAACTAACTGAGGGTTTCTTATTCAGTGAGTCTCTTTCTCCGCGCCTCTCTCACTCTACCCTCCCTCTCTCTCTCTCTCTCTCTCTCTCTCTCTCTCTCCAACGAACAAGATGCGACCTCACAGTCTCTCTGTGCCCTCCCTCTTTCCGATCGGCGAACCACCGCCAGCAATCGACGAACCACCACACCGATCGGCAAGAGGACCGCGAGACCTAGCTCCCTCTCTCTGCCCTCCCTCTTTCCGACCGACGAACCACCGCACGGGACCGGCGAGAGGACAGCGACCTTCCTCTCTCTCTCTACCCTCTCTCTTTCCGACCGATGAACCACTGCATGGGACCGGCGAGAGGACCGCGAACAATCAACGGTGAATGAATACTTGCGCGAGTATTGTGATAGATAATTTATGCCGATGACTGTTGCCTGTTAAACTTCAGTAGACATCTAATCCTTGTTACCCTAACTATTGTGCTGACCTGATAATTAATTTTATTTCATAGACTAAGTTCTTGGTATGGAGAAGAACTGATTTTGTGAATGAATGCGAATGCAGGATTGGTGTTAGTCAACAATAATTGAGTGGCTCTCATTTTTTGTGTCTTCTATGAGACTGCCATGATACAGTGATATGAAGCATTAGGTGTTGGAGAGTTTATTGTTCAAGGGACAATAAGTGTCCCAGTATATTTTTTCACTCATGCTGTTTC
Source organism: Eucalyptus leucophloia subsp. euroa (assembly GCA_017140325.1). NCBI lineage: Eukaryota > Viridiplantae > Streptophyta > Magnoliopsida > Myrtales > Myrtaceae > Eucalyptus > Eucalyptus leucophloia. The sequence continues at coordinate 63,946,716 of CM029475.1, forward strand.
CAAAATCATCATTTAGACCGTTTTAGTTGACAATATGGATAATGAGCAAGTTGTGTTAGACATGCAATAGTACTTATTGGGACGCTGAATAATGCTTCCATTTGACAATGTGATGCTTACTAAAACAGGAAGAAGTTGCTATTGAAGGTGAAACTGGAAAAGTATGCAGAGCAAGTTTTCATTATCGTTATGGAAGGAGTGTTCTTATATTGAGACCTGGAATGTAGGTATTTATCCATCCTGTTGTTGCTAATTTCTGTAGCTTTTTTTTGCTCTTACCTATTAACTTGGCAATAAATCTTGCAGAATACTCAATCGCTTGACGACCAGATGCGACATCTAGTCTATTTGATAGAAAATGCCATCCTTAATCTCCCGGAGGGTCAGGAACAGATGGCTTGGTTGATAGACTTCACAGGGTGGTCCTTGAGTATCAATGTGCCCATCAAATCTGCAAGAGAAAGTATTAATGTTCTGCAGAACCATTACCCTGAGAGGCTTGCTGTAGCATTTCTATATAACCCTCCTCGCATTTTTGAAGCATTCTGGAAGGTTTAAAATCCAAGACTACCAATTCTTCTCTGCTTTTTATTTCCAGATGATTAGTGTAGTGTCACAAAGGCATCGCATTTAAGGTTTTTGTCGAATTTAAATCAAATTCTAGAGAGTTTCTGTATGCACCCTTTGAAAGGCGCCGCTAGATTCTCTTGTGCCAAGTGTCAAACTGTGTTGATATGAATTCAATATTCTATCAAACACTCTTGAGGCAGCCATTAGTTGGTCCAATTCCTGATAGAGATACACTAGCAGACACTACTTTTTTGGTGCACCACCAAGAGGCCATATTCAACTTATCTCGTAGTCCAGCGGCCAACAAAGAATAGAACAACATAGATTAGTCCCATTTTTAAAGTTTGCCTGCTCTCTCATGCCATGCCCGTGTCTTTTTGCATTGCTCTTGGCTCTTGTTTCATCTTTGGCTTGGTACATCATCCATCTGTGCATGAGATGCTGTTACAGTTGTAGAAATGCTTTAAATCCGTCATTTTAAAGGCTAATATCCCGAGACCCCTTTTTCTCTCACTTCGTTGTGCTGTTAATATGAGTGGACGTATTTCCTCCTCTTTTTATATCCAAGTTACGGGAATTCTCCTGATCCAAGACTGACGCTTCACATTTTTTGGCGCAGGTTGTGAAGTACTTCTTGGATGCTAAGACTTTTCAAAAGGTTAAGTTTGTGTACCCGAAGAACAACGACAGTGTCGAGCTCATGAGATCATTCTTTGATGAGGAGAACCTTCCTACCGAGTTCGGAGGAAGAGCAAAACTGAAGTACGACCATGAAGAATTCTCTAGGCTAATGGCTCAGGATGATATTAAGGCAGCCAGTTTGTGGGGATTTGATCGGCAACCTAAGAAGGCCATTCATGACGGGAACAAGCATTCTGGAGCTGAGGTTGCTCCTGAGCCTGTCGGGGTTGCACCGCCAGCAACCTGAGCATCTATACTGCATTCGGTAGGTAGATAAGCAGGCTAACGTGCGCACCCGAATGAACAAACGTGATGGTCATGAACCTGGCTAGTTAGGATGGGTGGCTGCTAACTGTCTCCGGCTATACGCGATATTATATATTAATACAGAGTACCTACAACTGATGATATAACTAGCATTTTGCTGGTATAACTTCCCCCTGTCGTGGGGACCTGTCTCGATTTCCATATTGGAAAAAATTTGCACCATTTGGTCCATAAACTTATATTGTTAAACTTCATTTGATATCTAAATTCGACCCTATATTTTCATTGCATTCTTTTTCTCTCAACTTCTCTTCTTACGGTCAATCCAGCCTTTCTGTCAGAATTGCTGAACCGGGTAACAGGTCAAGTTCAGGGTTACCCCAAAACTTCTTTCCCGTGCTCGGTACGGGCTTATGTCTATCATTCACAGGCTTTGCCAAGTTAAACTTGTCTGGATGCCGTCAGCCAAACCTTAGCAGCGGCTGTTTGCCATCTCTAGCTGATCACATTGAAAAGAAATGAGACAACGACGCTGACATGTTCTAATCGAATTGAATGCTGCTCCAAATTTTAAGGATCACTAATTTCATTATTCCTTTCATCTTTCTTTCTGGGAACAGTTTCCATATGCCCAGGACCGTTTGAGGTATGTATAATTGCTGTTGCAGAAAGATTTACTGGTCCGTGCGCTCCTCTGTAGTTGGCTGAGGATCCTTAAACCCTTAACGCTTTTACCTCCTTCAGGTTCTTCCTTTTCATGTGTTTTGTGAGTCTATATAGCCGAAGTATCATGCCCGACAGAAGAGTCCGCTCCTCCACCGATGTAAGGAGCAATCTATACTCTTGGCAATGCACAAAACAGTGATTTTTTATCGTTGAACATTTCCAAGTTCCAGGAAAGAGACCTTTTTACACATTAACGAACCACTCAGGTACATCTATGCATCCCCCTGTGAGATCAACTCAACTCAACTGCCCTCAAGATTCATTGAACCTACACATCGTTTGCCTCCCTCTAAACAGAGAAGACACCACAAATAAAGCACACGAAAATTTGCTCACTCTCGACCATGGAAATGAAACACTTTGAGCCAAAACCTTCAACAAGAGAAAGCACATTGGATTTGGAATGCCAGGAGGGCAGAATCTATGAGGTATCCGCAGATCGCAGATTGTAGTGTAGAACTTAAGAGAGGCGATGTCCTACATGAGCCGCCTTCTAAAGTTCCCAGTAGTTGCTTGGTAAGTACGCACCAGCAGCCCTACTCCTATGTGACCCCAATGCATATGCCAAGCCCAATTCCAACTCCAACTCTCACTCCGGCATTGAACCATGAGAGTTCGCCATCTTCGTATTCCATGAGTTCCGACCTCCACCAGTACATGCTGTAGTCCTCATCAATTTCTGGCTTGTAGTTTCTGTATTCTGCAACCTGCAATAATGAAGTAGCGGTCATTTCGACTGTGAATACTTTGCTACACCCAGATCAGGGATCATGCAGATGAGGAATACTTTACTACACCCAGACATGCTAGGACCCTCATAAAACTTGTTCTTGAGCAAAAATTGAACTGAAAGGTCAACACATGAGTGGCTAATCAGTTGATGCATCAGCATCCGCTGTGCACCTATTGACTATGTGCTAATGTATAAACATATCATTGCCCTCATGTATCCTATGTATTGTGATGTAACAGACAAGGAAAGAGGTCCGAAGTTCAGGGTCCAGCTTCAACGAGCAAACATACTAACTAATCATTTGATACACCACCTAAAAGGTGTTAGATTGCCTGTCTAAGAACTGCTCATATGTTCCATCATTTCTTTGATTTAACAATGTTCATTGAACATCATCGCGTGCAGAAACAAGAAATATATCCAGCACTCTCTATAAGACCATAACAGAACTTTTTCATATATATAAGAGTCAAGTGTCATCTGCATCTGCTGAAAGGAACTTGAAAAGGCACATCATTGAGAAACTTCGTACAGATTGTAGGATAAATATTTCACGACAAGGGAAACAAAGTATGAAGCAAGCCCGAGACAGATATTAATATCCCTGATGGACTTACAAACAGTGCCTTTTTTTTTTTTTTTTTTTTTCTGAATGATGAAACCAAAAACAAACAAGCCTTGTAAAAATAAGCATGCATTACCAGAGTAAGAACATGGTGTACCTAAGAAATAGAGACAAAGATGCAAAAACGGTTTTTTTTTTCAACCAACATATAATCCTTTAGGAGACAAAGTACAAATTTACGAACACCAGAGAAAGTCTATTGTCTGCAATAGGGCCATATAATCTAAGTGAGAGGAGAGAGAATGGCCCTGCACTTGGATGTAGAGATATTCCTCAGTTTTCTCAGAAGGTGAAGGCACCCTACCTAATGACGTATGACTTCACATCTTTTAGGCAAATCAAACACCAGAGAGATTCGAAAGTCAGATGCCAAACTGCGTGACACTGGAACATAATTTTGATGACACCCTAGCCTAGTTGTGCAGTTCAGACCGCTCATTAATCCAATCATACATGCTGACTAATTAACAAATTAGCAATTCCTATCCCTACATATTTATCCCTTACAGAAATTCTCAGACGGTCCTATTCACAATTCGGAAATCATATGGAAGCGTTTTAAGCAATATATCAACAATCACTCCACTGTACAGGAGGCAACCATACGCCTAAATTGAGTGAAAGAAATTACGAAGCACTCGACCTTGGCAAGGCCTCGATGCCCACAATTCCGTGAGCAAACATTCCTACTTAGATTCAATACCGCTAACATAAAATACAATATTTCACGAAATTCTAGAATGTTGACTTGAAGGGCAAAACTCCTTCGCGACTAATTCCATGTGCAAAAAGCACACCCATAAATTCTAAAATTCAACCGGCTTCTTCTCCAAAAAGATGAATTAACAAAGATCACGCAGAATTCAACATAAAGCTACCAATCGAATAATTCAGCAGCACGGATCAATCAACGTACCTCCTGAGCTTCTTAGAAGTAGGATCATAGGCTTCACCGCCACCGTTAGCCCCATCAACCTTCGCAGCCTCGACCCAGCTGTCATTCGATGATCCAGGCTCCTCCTTGTCGCCGGACCCGTCAGCTATCTCCGCGGACCCATCTCCGGGGGAGTCAATGAGCAGGTCAGCGAGGAACCTATCGCAGAACTCCTGACTCGAATCAGCCCTAATCCCGCCACCAACAACTCCGCCGTCCTCATCGTCCTTCATCAGGATGTTCTCGATCTCGTCGAACCACGAGAGCCCCGAGTCTGGAGACAACGATGACGCGTTTGTCGAGGAGCAAGCGCCGATGACATCGCCGGCCTCAGGAAGGTCGTCGAAGAAGCCGTCGAGGTTGATGTGAGACATCACATCGTCCTCCATATGCAACTCCAGATCCACCATCAGAACATTAGGGAAAAAAAAGGGGGAAAAAAGAAGATAAAGGCGACGATGGGAGATCTCTACAAAAACATCTGATTTGCTTGCGGTGGTTCGCTGGTCGGAAAGAAGGAGGGCAGAGAGAGAGGGAGGTCGCGGTCCTCTCGCCAGTCCCGTGCAGTGGTTTGTTGATTGCTCACGGTCCTCTCGCCGGTCCCGTGCCATGGTTCGTCGGTCGGAAAGAGGGAGGGCAGAGGGATGGAGCTAGGTCTCGCAGTCCTCTCATCGGTCTGGTGCGGTGGTTCATCGGTTTCTGGCGGTGGTTCGCCGGTTGGAAAGAGGGAGGGCATAGAGAGAATGGGAGGTCACGTCCTGTTCGTCGGAGAGAGAGGGAGGGTAGAGTGAGGCTGCGCATGAGAACGCTTCTGTTCCCGGGAAGAGTTTTTTTTTCAAAAATAGTTCTTTTCTATTTCTACTTCGGGGAACAATTTCTTAGTAAAAGAACCCGTTTGGTAACGACACAAAATTTCTACTCCTGGAATAGAAAAAGAATAGAAATGTGTTCGGTAACGTAACAATTTCTTTTTTGTATTTATTTATTTTTTATTTTTGCTGACGGATCGCCGGCGTCGGCGGCGGCGGCGGCCGGCGACGGCGGGCGGATGGCGACGGCGGCGACGGCGGCCGGCGCGACCGTCGACCGGGCGGCGGCGACGGCGGTGGCGACCGTCGACCGGCGGCGGCGATCGGCGGCCGGGCGACCGTCGACCGGCGGCGGGGCGGCGGCGGCGGCGGGCGGTAACCGGCGGCGGGCGGCGGCGCGTCCGGCGCGGTCCCGACAACGGCGTCCGATGCGGCGCGACAGCGGTGGGCGATGGCTCCGGGCGGTTGACGGTGGTCGCAGCAAAAAAATAAAATTAAAAAAGAAAATCACCTTATTTTTAGAAATTGTTTCCAAGAACAAGAAGCAACTTTTTTTTGCTTCTCAAAACTGTTCCCGGGAACAAAACGAGAACAAAAAATGAGAAATTGTTCCCGGAAATAAATGTTTTACCAAACAGGGTTTTGTTCTTTTTTTGTTCCGAGGAACAAAAGAACAGAAATCATGAGAAACAGAAACGTTCTCATGCGCTACTTGAGAGAGACGCGAAGAAACAGAAGAGACCCTCGGTCAGTCTGAAATTTTTTCAAAATGGCACATGATTTTCTTCTCAGTCTGTCCAGATTGTGGGTCTCACGAGAGCACGTGTCGTTCTCCTACCGTCTTCTTATTTGGCACGTTGGAGCATGAGACGTGAGATGTCCTCAATATTTTCTCCACATATCCACCAAATCAAAATAGAGAGAAAAGCTATTATGACTTGGCTATGGCGAGGAGGGTGGGTAGGTCGAAAATACCCAATTTGTCTCTTGAGCGTCGCGGCGTACCGGGAAAATCCTAATAAATTCCCCACGAAAGCCATACAATCCCCCTCTCTCTCTCTCTCCCCTTCTTTTTCTTCTTCTTTTTTCTTGACTTTTGATGGAGAACCACCGGACGATAAGGTGTACATGGCACACAACAGCATTGGGGAGGTTCGGGTCAGTCAGATCTTTTAATTATTTAATCCTTTTCCATTTTGTTTTTCCAGAAATTAAAAAAGATAAAGAGAAACAATTTTCCAATATGAAAAAAAGTGGAAAGAGGAGGGAGGATCCACACCAGTGCAATCGGCCATGATTTGTCACATCGAGTGGTGGTGGGTTTTTTGCCCTTAGGAAGGCCAGCTATTCCTCCACCTGTCACCCTCCCCTCCCCTTCCTTATCCCCTCCATCATTGTATTTGTCTTCCATCGCTACATAAAGCGGTTCGTATTTATTTATATTTATTTTAAGAAATTTAATAAACAACTTTTAAAATTATTAATATGCTTGCGGTGCTCATCGTAAAAATTAATCTCTCCATTAAACATTACAGTATTTTCGATTCGCATTGAAAGTTCTTGCGCCGGAGTAGTTTCTGCAAATTATAATTTCGGTTCTCCTGATTATCTTAAATTTTTGTGGGCAAAAATCATTATGTAAACGTTTGACCTCAAAGAATTAGTTAAGCTGACCACAAATCATTCCATCGGATCTGGCGCGTGCAAGGGTACTAGCCCAAAATGAAATTTGCAAGAGAATTTCCAATGCTGCTTATATACTACGATACTATAAAGTAAGACAAAAGACTTGAGCAAAATAAGAGACTTCACAACTTTAAAAAAAAGGTCCCAACATAAGATTAAAAAAAAAAATGCCCGGACAACTTGTGCATGGACCGGGCTTAGCAAGAGGCCTATGTTCAAAGAAGGCATGGCATGAAAGAAAATTCATGGTAATTGATTTTCACTCATAAAGAGCATGGCCGAAGATGTTTCTATAAGTTTATTGTTTTGAAGACCACAATTTAGCATAAACCCATGCTATGGAGATCAATGAATTTTGCTAACCTTCGACTGTTCATATAACTTCTTATATCGGCGAGACCCACCACTTGTACAACAACTCCAAGTTGATTTAATGGAACATAATATTAAGTATGTTCCACCCAAAGATTTGCGCCTTGAATAGAAAAAATAGTTGATCCCGTGCACAGATTTCAGGTTGATCCTTCAAGACACAATTCTTTGGCATATTGATTAATTAACTGACTTTGATTGAATGAGTGAAAGGTAGTCTTCACTTCCGATTCTTCATGGACATATAAAGTTATCCACATGGGAAGACAAAAAAGATATCTTTAGAAATTAATGGCACTTGGTTCATTTTCTTCTTTTATACTTTACTTCTTCATTAGTTAAAGTCACATGCTTGACATATCATATTATTCATCTTCTTAATTCAACCGATACAAAATTGCACCAAGAAATATGGAGAAAGTACATTAGAAACAAGCCTTCATAAGGGAAATGACATTTCAAGCTGTCCTAGTGACATCTCTATTAACTAAATTTACATCACTAGTTTACAAAGATAGATTCCTCAAACACTTTCATTGTCCATGAACTTTGATGGCCTTTCGCTTTGTCTTCTCTATCCACTTGGTTGCTCTACTCTCCAGTATCCTTACACTTGGTATGAGCCATTTGGGCCTTCCTGTTTCAAATGCAATGTATGCTATTGAAATCCCAATTACAATTCCCGATGCATAGCCAATCCACAGTGTTTTCTGTTTCAACCAACTCTCATGCCCTTCGCGGTTGAAAGTTAATAAGGATGATGGTGTAGGAGGAGGAGGTTGAGCATTGCTAGGGCATGCTTTTGGCAATGGAGTTCCACATAAGCCCGAATTCCCACCAAATGAGTCACTTGAAAATGTGCTCAATTGCTTGTCTTGTGGAATTCGACCAGTGAGTTGGTTCTTTGAGAGGTTTAAGTACCCAAGAGATGCCAAATCTCCCAATTTTCGAGGAATCAACCCACTAAAATTGTTTGAAGAAAGATCAAGCCATCCAAGATTAGTCAAGTTCCCTAGGGTCAGTGGTATGGAACCCGTAAGATGGTTATAAGAAAGGTTGAGCCCTACGAGAGAGTGAAGATGTCTAATAACTTCAGGGATATTCCCTTGGAAAGAGTTGCACGACAAGTCAATAATTGTGAGGAAGGTCAAGATCCTCACTAGCTCAACCTCTAGCCCTTTCATCATCACGGCCACCGAATTTTCATATGTCCTCCCTCGCAAATTTCGTGTCATATACAATGATGTGTCTTGCACATTTTCGACATTCATCATGGCTTTCAGGTTCATCATCAAGTTGGCTGGCAAAGGACCGCTAAAGCTGTTGTAGGAGAGGTCCAAAATGTGTAACTTGGGAAAGAGGTGAATTCCCCTGGGAATATCCAAAAGACCCTTCAAATTGTTGGACCTTAAAACGAGAACTTTTAGCTCTGGGAGTGCTCCTAACCATCTTGGAAATGTATCCTCTATTTGATTGTGACTGAGATCCAAAACTTCTAGATATCTACATTTGACAAGTGACTGGGGCAATGTGCCTTCAAACCGATTTCGACTTAAGTCAAGAGTCATCAAGCCACTTCTTGAAGAAAAAAATTTAGGAATTGTGCCCTTGAGGTAATTCATTCGCAAGTTTAAAACTGATAGATCGATACTAAAATTTGTTAAGCATCGAGGCAAGTTACCCGTTAAGCTATTGTTGGACAAGTCAATGATCATGAGATGCGTGGCATTGCATATCAATGAGGGGATCTTTCCTGTTATCTTATTACTCGCAATGGAATAATAAGATGTAACAGGAGATGGAAGCGGAATTGGCCCTCCAAACTTGTTGTTGGACAAATCTATAACAACTAATGAGGTGTTTGAGAAAAACTCTATGGGCCATTGTCCAATGAAATTGTTGTTTGAAATAGACAAACTTTGAAGAGCAGGGAAGGAGAGTCTAAAGGCAGTGAGGTTGATCCTACCATAAAATTTGTTTGATTGCAAATCAAGTTCATTAAGTTGCAATGCTTCTAGCCAATGTGGGAAGATATCAGTGAACTCATTGTGTTCGAGAACTATTGTTGATAAGTTCACGCATTTGACTAAAGAACGTGGTAATGGTCCTCCTAATTTATTTTTGCTCAAGTCTAGAACAATGAGATTGGTAATATTACCAAAACATGATGGCATATTCCCAGAGAGATTATTGTTAGATAATCTTAAATGTTGGAGGGAACTAGATTGGCAAATCAAGGAGGGGATCTCACCAGTGAAACCATTGTCGGAGGCATCAAAGTAATAAGTAGAAGGTGGAGGAATGGGAAGTGGTCCATGGAATGAATTGTTCTCGATGTGAATAATCTGCAAGTTCTTCCAGCGCAACTGTTGCATACCTCCCTCTAGACGGTTATTAGAAAGATCTAACATTTCCAATGTATCACGGCTTATTCCCCAAAACCATATCGGGATCTCCCCACTGATCCTATTTGAAGAGAGGTATAAGGATCTTAATCTTTTCAACGAATTCAAGAAATAGGGAAACTTGGTCAAGTTGCAAGAGTACAACGCCAACATTTCAAGCTTTGGGAATGTATACTTGAGTGTATCGTAGGTTAGATTTAGTTCTTGAGCAACAATAAGGCTTTCGAGATTTTTAAGCTTTGTAAATTTTTCAAACTCTACAATCCTGCTAAAGCTGTTCCCGGCAATGCTCAAAACTTGGAGTTGATTGAGATTCCACATTGACGAAGGGATGTGTCCTGTGAATTCACAATAACTAAAATCTAAAGTAGTCAAATTCTTCATGTTACCAATTGAATCAGGTATTTCTCCCGAAAAGTTTGTAGATCGGAGAGACAAGGATTCAAGAGGACTAGTCCAATTGGATTTGGGAAGAATCCCAGACAACTCATAATTCTCACTTATATCAAGAGTAGTGAGGCTCGGTAATCGAAAAATAGTGTCCAAAAATATCCCCCTTAAGGAACAATAATAAATGCTTAGATATGTCAAAGAAGAAGACAAATTCGCAAAGGACTTTGGTGAAACCATGGACATGTTTACTTCATCAAGAACAAGCTTCCTCAACATTGTTAAATTATGAACAAGCATTGTGAAAGTTGAATTTTCCAATCCGAGAAAAGACAACCGGTGTCCGTTGAAATTATAATTGTTAGAGAGATCAAGCGACACTAGCTTGGAGAGGCAAGAGATTTCACTGGGGACGATACCAAGAAAGTGTGAATAAGAGAGATTTAGATGAGTCAATTTTGCAAATGCACTCAGATTAGGCGAAATATGTGAGCCAACAAAGTTATTACCGTAAAGGTTGAGGCTCTGAAGATGGCGAAGGAGAAAGAGGGAGCTATTGGACTGGAGACTACCCTGAAGCCAACTGCAAGTAAGATTGAGACTGATGATGTTACCAGTGACACCATCACAAGTTACACCATCCCACGAGCAACAATCCATAGTCTTGTTCCATGAGTTTGTCTTTGGATAAGATTGGAACCCATCACAATGGTACGATGCCTTGCTATCAAGCATGAAGGAATTCTTAAAATGGAGCAAGGCATCGCGTTGGTTAGGAGGGCAAAAGGACAAAGCAAAGCAAAGGGTAGAATGCAAGAAAAAGTAGAAATAGAGGAGGCGGAAGATTAGATGCCACCTCATTTTGCAATTCAGCAGAAGTGTGAATTTATTGGTAGAGGAGGGTGCTTCCACTTATAAAGGCCTATGATATTGTGAAGTGAACAACACGAGTCTTCTCTATAAAGTCGAAGTCAAGGTCTTCTTATAATAATATTATTGGGAACAAAATTTCCACAATGGTGATTTCTTGCGTGTGGAAAATTCTTGGTGCTGTAGAAATTTCCATGGAAAAATCTTCTTGAAATGTCTTGCGTGTGTGACATCATGCCACACGTATAATAACCAATGTCATGGCATTCACATCTCTACTTGACGATTGACGAATTTGACTGCTTTAAATGTTGAAATATTTTTCCGTCTTCACATGATTAATTACTTACATGACCCAATATGCCTGTTATACTAGGTGTCCGGATTATCGTAAATTGTTCTTAACGTGTATATAATAAGGTTTTAGAGTCTGTTGGGCATTAAATTGAACATTTATGTACCGATTATATTAACACAAAATTCGGCATATTTTTCTCGCATGTGATGAAAAAGGTGCCGAAACAATGGATCAACTCAAAGAACAATTAAGCGAATGGGCCGTATTCTATAGGTCGGTAATTTATATAAATGGGTCCATCTCGTTATCGAAGTAAATCTTTTATTTGTTTTGCTTTTTTTTTTTATATATAAATGATAAAATGGGAAGAAGCTTGGATCCGAGAGCTCTCTTTGATAAAAATTTGCGGGCAAGTTGTTTGGTGTTGATTTAGTTGCCATTCATGATTCAGGGATTTTATGATATTCTCCAAAACCTTGTTGACTTGGCAATAGGCGTGATCCTTACTCATTTTAAAGGCTGGAGACACAATGATTGGCCGCAAGCTATGTTCGTATAGCTCACGATGGCAAAAGATACTTTTCCTGTCGGACTCTTGCCCAATTCGATGAATAAATGAGCTCCCGTTAATCAAAATTAGAGTTGAAAACATTTCTTAGGAAAGCTATATAAATTTAAGGGTTAATATCATGAAAAATTCGAAACTGTTACACCCGTCACAAATTTACTCCAAATGACCACAAAAAACCCTAAATTGGTATATTTGTGACAAATTTACCACAAACTAATTTTTGACCCCAAAAATCTCAAACTTGTATATTTTTTAAAAATTACCCTCCGTTAAATTGGATTAATATGACAAAAACACAAAATTGATACGGTTATGACAAATGGAGAGTAAAATCTCAAATTGGTATATTAGTCAACTATTGCATGTCATTCAACTGAGCAATTTGATATTATAATTTAACAAAAACTAACCAATAGTAAATTTATCACAAATATACTAGTTTAGGATAAATTTATCAAAAGTGTACTAGATTGGGATTTTTAGTAGTCAAAAAATTAGTTTGAGATAAATTTGTCACATGTGTATCAATTTAATATTTTTCTTGGTATTAACCCTTAGTTTAATGACTTGATTAGACAATTTAAAGGTCCAAGGGCTTTGCAAGGCCCTTCTAGGCAAGGTACACAATTTTTATTTTTTATTTTTTGGATGATTGAGATGTACTACTTGACAACACATCAAATTACATTATCTCAATTCCACTCTTTTCACTTTTCAAATCGTGTAAATTTCTAATGGATTTACTTTACACTAAAAAAGTGCCATTAGAACGTGTAAAATACCATCGACCCCTCTATTTTTGCTCCAAAAACAACCCTTCTTCTACTTACAAACCTTTTAAAACTGGAGGGAAAATAATAATTTTTGAATAAAGGTACCAATGCTGACATTCTTCTTTTGTTTTTTGTTTTTTTTTTTTTTGCTGTACGGGCTGGCCCCACCCTCAAACCTCATAGGGCTCCATCCAAACCGAATGCATAACCAACAAAGCCAAGCTTAATCAACCTGATATGAACTTATATTCAAATCCATCTCATAAAAATATCATCTATCTCGTTGGACGAGTAAAATATGTTAAGTAAGCTAACTATCTTCACATATTCCTAAATAATTCATGAGATCACCGATAATTGCGCAAAAAAGAAAATGTATTCCATTGGAAAATAAATGATTAATAAATCAATTCCAATATGGGAAAAAGAAGGGATCCAGTGCATATCTGCCGTGATTTGTTGCCTCGAATGGTTGTTTTACTTTGCGCACCAGTTGTTCCTCTGATTGGCCCAGCAGCGCCCTCGCCTTCCTTATCCTCCCTCCATCATGGTCTCCGGTCTAAAAAAATCGGTTCATTTTCGTTTTATTACGCATTTTTAATCAATAATTTTTAAAATACTGATAAACTCGCGATGCACGTTATGAAAAATTAGTCACTCTCTTAAATATTACAGTATTTTCGCATCTTGTTACTTAACTGGTTAGTCCATTTAAAATTCAACGGAGAAAGTAAAAATGTCAAAAGTTAAAATATTGTTCTAACTTAAAAAAATATTATCAAATTATATATAAATCCACATGTCAATAATCCGTATGTTGTGAAAGTTCTATCGACATCGATGAATTGTACTCACCTTCAACTACGAATATAACTTTGCACATTGATGCGACCAGCCAATGGTACATATGTCGTAAGTTAATTTAATGAAACTTAAATTTAAAGACAGTTTTATCCAAAATATCATTTTAAGAGACTTCAACTACAAATATAACTATCATCTAACTTTATCCATGACTGGGACTCTATAAGTAAGCTCCGCGTTCATCATTTTGCTTTGACGATGCTTTTAGACCAAGAAATAATCATTCCACGTGATATTGTTGACTTTAATATGGAAAATATACTCAATACTCTAATTTCACGCTAAAAGAAGACAATGCAGTAACCATCGTCTTTGTGTGAGAAGTTCTCACAAGTATTAATTTCACCGGAGCTGATTTGTCCATTGAAGTTGGCAAGAGTCTGATTGCGATCTTTGATTAATTGATAGGTCCGATGGCAAAAGATCTTTTTCATGTCGGATTCTTGCCCACTTCGTTGAACCCAGGAGCCCCAAATAACCAAATTAAGAGTTGGAAATATTTGATTGGAAAAGGCAAATAAATTAATGACCAGATTAGACAAATTGAAGGTCCAAGGGTTTTGCATGGCACTTATAGGCAAGGCACACTATTTATGTTTTTTTTTTTTTGAGGTCATCGAGGTGCAATACTTCACAACGCGTCGAATTACAAAATCTTAGTTCCACTCTTCACTTTTCAAATCATGCAAATTTCTAATGTGTTCTTACAAAAAAATAAAATAAAATTCTAATGGGTTTATTTTACAAGCATCAAAACGGGCTGAAAAAGTGCCATTATAACATGTAAATACCATCGGTCTCTCTAGTTTTACCTGAAAAAAAAATCCTCCATCTACTTTTGAACCTTAAAAAAAGAAGAGAGAAGATTGATTTTCGAGTGAAAGTACCATCAGGCAATGGGCGAAGTTCTCCCTTTTTTTCCCATGCGATGCCGACCCCACCCTCAAACAACAGAGGTAGGGACCGAACTCCCTACATTTCATTTTTATTTTCTGGATTATTGAGGTACTTGACAATACATCGAATTATGTTATCTTAATTTCATTTTTTTCATTTTTCAGATTGTGTAAAATTTCTAATGAATTTACTTTATTCGATTAAAACAGGCTAAAAAAGTGTTTTTAGAACGTGTAAATTACCATCGATCCCTATAGGATGCAGACAAATGTATTGGTTGGGGAGGGTGCTTCCACTTATAAAGCACATCTCTATTATGAAGTGGTCAACACGAGTCTTCTGAATGCGGACAAATGTATTGGTGGGGGAGGGTGCTTTCACTTATAAAGCATATCTCTATTATGAAGTGGTCAACACGAATCTTCTGGAGAAGGTCAAAGTCAAAGTCGTCTTAAATGACATTAGTGGGACACAAAATTACTGTGGTGAGGTCACTTAGGTGTGGAAAAGTCTTAGTGCCATAAATATTTCCATGAAAAAAATTTCTTGGAACGTATCATGCGTGCTATGCCTAATCACATGCACAAGCACATCTCTATTATGAAGTGGTCAACACAAGTCTTCTGGAGAAGGTGAAAGTCAAAGTCGTCTTAAATGACATTAGTGGGACACAAAATTACTGTGGTGGGGTCACTTAGGTGTGGAAAATTCTTAGTGCCATAAATATTTCCATGAAAAAAATTTCTTGGAACGTATCGTGCGTGCTATGCTTAATCACATGCACAACACCCCTTTATCACGGCACTTACGACTCTATTTTATAGTTGACGAATATGACAATCATACATTCTTTAATTGCATTTCCATTGATATTTGTAAATGAGCTAAAAAGATTACGCTTTGTCGATGCCTCATGACAAAGTATCTACATGATGACAGTGCTCCATTTTGCAAGTCAAATCTTATTTGCTAGTAAAGAGATTTAGTGAGCTATCAACAATCAAGCGTTTCTTATGACAAAAAGCTAGTAAGCTTTTTATGGGATCACTAGGAATCTTCATTATTGTTACAATATTTAAATATTATACTATGTATTTGTCTAGCAGTTTAAACTTTTATAATAGTTGACAGTAATCTTATGAAATCTAACATAGCATTAGAGTAAGAATTTTTGAGTTCAAATCTTTTTAGGGATCTATTTTTTTCTTCTCCATTGAAATATCTCCGTATTTAGTACTAGACAAAAAAAAAAACCAGATTAAGCGTGTCGGGGAGTGTTGAATATTTCAATATTCTCTCGCCCACTTCATCGAATTCATGAGCTCCAATCGACCAAATTTAGAGTCGGAAAGATACACTGAGAAAACCCATATAAATTAAGGACCTGATAAGACAAAATAAAGGTCCAAGGGCTTTGCATGGTCCGTATAGGCAAAGCATAATATTTCACTTTTTTTTTGGGATAATCGAGGTGCATTATTCGATAACACATTGAACATAATCTTGATTCCACTCTTTTCTTTTTTCAAATTGTGTAAATTTTTTATGGGTTTACTTTACACACATCAGATTGAGCTAAAAAGTGCCATTAAAATACGACCCAAACCTTTCGTTCAAGCCGGCAAAAGGCTTGATTTCTTTAAGAAAAAAAAATACATTCAAATACTACTTCACCCAAAATTGTTAGGCAAATGAGTTTTTACCAAACACAATTTGTATTTTCCAAAGGACTACGGCTTTCAGCATTTGCATTGCACCTAAAACCCAATTCTAAAGTCGAACCAAACCCACCCTTAATGTGCTCGTTATATTAGGCAGTTGGATTATTGTAAGTTGTTTTTAACATGTAATAAAAAATCTCAAAGAATGTCAGGGCACTAAATTGAACATTTACTTTTTGGTTATGTAAACATAAGATTCAGCACATTTTCCCCATAAGTGATGGAAAAGATGTTTGTCTTTGGATAAGACACGACATGGCCATTCTCATTGCAAGAGTCCGATGCCATGCTATCAAGCATGAAGGAATTTTTAAAATGGAGCAAGATATTGCATTGGTTAGGATGGCAAAGGGGTGAAGGATAGCGAAGGAAGGAATGAAAGAACAAGTGGAAACAAAGGATATGGAGGAATCAACGCCTTCCCATTTTGCAATTCAGCATGCAAGTGAGTTTATTGACTGGGGAAGGTGCTTCTACTTACGATAAAGCCCTTCTATATCTTGAAGTGATCAACACGGGTCTCCTCTAGAAGTTTAAAGTCAAAGTCTTCTTAAAATGGCATTATTAGGACATAGAATTTCCATGGTGGTGGCCTCTTGCATGTGGAAAATTGGACACAGAATTTCTATGGTGGTGGTTTCTTGTGTGTGGAAAATTTTTAGTGCCGTAGAAATTTCCATGAAAAAATCTTCTTGAAACACTTGAGCGCAATATCTTGCCATGTGTCCAACACGCCATGTCACGACACTCATAGCTCTACTTGACAATTGACGAATTTGACCATTTAGAATTATTTAATTTCAATTTTTATCGGTATTTGTAAATGAGCTAAAAGTAATATATTTTGCCGATGCCTCGCCAAAAAGAATTATCTGATGATAATGCTCCCTTTTGCAAGCCAAATCTTATTTGCTGGCAAAGAGACTTGAGGAGGTTTTTAATCAATAATTAGTAATTCTTAGGACAAAGTCAGTAAGCTTTTTATAGGATTATTAGGAAAGCTTCATTACGATGAAATTATAACTTTCAAAACCTATCAAAATCCTATTTACATGACCTACTATGCCCATTATACTAGGTACACGATCTATGTAAATTGTTTAAACGTGTATATAGTAAGGTCTTAGAATATGTCCGGGCATTAACTTGAACATTAACATTTTCATATTTTCCTCGTATGTGATAGAAAAGGTGCCAAAACAATGGATCAACTCAAAAAACAATTAAGTTAATAGGGGCAATTTATATATCAAGAATTTACGTAAAGTGGGCTATCTCGTTATCAATGCACATGTTTTTTTGTCTCCCATTATCGACAAAAGGTGGAGAAGCCGGGATTTGAGACCACTCTTTCATAAAATTTTTCAAGGAAGGTGTTTGGTGCCTAATTATTTTAAAGGTTCAAGACATGATGAATATCCGTACAGCTTTATCTGTGACCGGGGCTCGATGATTAAGCTTTGTGTTTGATGGTTGTGTTGATGCTTTTAATCCAAGAAATCATCCTTCTACGTGATGCTGTTGACTTTAATAGGGTAAATACACTAAGCTCTTACTAGTATTACTTTCGCCAGTGCTGATATGTCCATCGAAGGTGGCAGAAGTATGACGTGGAAAGCTTGCACATAAAGATTGTATTGAAAAAAATTTGTTGCTCGGAATCTAGTTACGGTCTTTTTGCTCAAAAAAAAAAAAAAATCTAGTTACGGTCTTTGATCAATTGACAGGTCACGACGGCCAAAGATCTTTTTCCAAGTTGGATTCCTGCCCATTTCATTGAACACAGAGCTTCGAGTAACCAAAGTTAGAGTCCAAAATATTTCATTAGAAAAGCCATATAAATTTAACGATTTGATGAGGCAAATTAAAGATTTATGGACTCCATGCGGCTCATTTAGGCAAGGTACACTATATCTATATTTTTAAGTCATCGAGGTGTGTTACATGACAACACATCTAATTATATTATCTTAATTTCTTTCTTTTCACTTTTCAAATCACGTAAATTTCTAATGGGTTTACAGACATCAAATCGAGATGAAAAGATGCCATTAGAGCATGTAAAATTCCCTCAGTCCCTCTAGTTTTGCTCGGAAAACAAAACACTCCGTTTAATTTTGAACCTTAAAAAAAGTAGACAAAGACATTAATTTTCGAGTAAAAGCATCAACGATGTCACATTCTCCCTTTTTTTTTTTTCTCTCAACATGTGTGCCCGCCCACCCCATCCTCAAATCTCAGAGGTAGGACCGAACTGCTTTATCTCCTCCATCCAAATCGAATGGGTAATCAAAAAGGCTGAGCTTGATTGACTTGATATGAACTTATCTAAGACTTAAATTCGTTTCATAAGAATATCATCGATATCGTTGCACGAGTGATTTATGCAAAATATCTTCACATATTCTTAATTAATTCATGAGATCAAATACAATTGTGTAAAGGAAAAAAATTTCCATTGAAAAAGAAATGATACATAAATCAATACCAACATGGGAAAAAGAAGGGATCCAGTGCTTTTTTACCCGCGATTTGTTTCCTCGAGTGGTGGCTTTGCTTTGAGGGCCAGCTATCCCTTGCCTTCCTTATCTTCTCTCCATCATTGTCTCAAATCTAAAAAAAATGGTTCATTTTCGTTTTACTAAGCATCTTTAATCAATAATTTTTAAATTACTAATAAACTCGCAGTTCGCATTATGAAAAATAAGTCTCTCTCTTAAACATTATAATATTTTCACATCTAGTCACTTAATAAAAAACTTGTTTGTTAAAAATTCAATGGCAAAAGCAAAGAATATGTCAATAGTTAAAATATTGTTCTTTTTAAATATTGTTCTAACTTAAAAAAAATATAAGCACATTATATGTAAATGCATGTGTCAATTATTAGTAAGGTGTGAATATTTTAGGGATTTTGGATTTAACAAAAGTCGAAGCGCATTTACTACAATATTTAATAATGTGGGAGTCAATTTTTCGGTTCTCTTGATTATCCTAGGTTTTCATGTGTAAAGAACATTAAATGAACATCCAACCTAAAAGATCAAGGTAAACTGATCAGAATTACTTCATCAGATTAAATACACAAAAATATATGAGCTGAAACCAAATTTGCAAGAGAAATTTCAAACGTTACTTCCATAGTAAGATACCATACACGTGATTAAAATAAGAGACGGTCTGAATTAAAAAGGAAAAAAAGAAGAAGAAAAAAGTAGGATCCCACCATTAAAAAGAAATTATAGAGCAAGGTATGGTCTTAAAGCATATTGGCTGGAAGGCCCAACATCTGGATGGGCCAGGCTCAGCAAGAGGCCTATTGGAGAAAGAAGGCATTAAAAAAAAAAAACTTGGTAATTGATTTCACTCATGAAGAAGAGCACGGTTAAAGATGGTTCTGGAGTTAACTGTTTTGCGGACCAAGGTTCAGCAGAAACGTTGCCATATTGAAATCAATGAATGACTACGAACAATAACTTCACACATTGATGTGACCAACCAATCGTATATACGTCCTAAGTAAATATGTTAAAACATAAAATTAAGGATGTTTCTACCTAAGTATCTTTGTTAGAGACCAGGTTCCATTTTCATAGATCTGTTGAGGAGAGCTTGTACAGCTCATGGTTTCAGTCAAGCCCAAAAAGCAGGTCATGTGTCAATGTCACCGGGCCGAATGGTTTTGGGCCTCTGAGGTGAGCTCTTGGATGCGTACAGCTAAGACACATTCCTGCAGATCAAACCTAACAAGTGAGATCAGAGTACAAAGAAGGCATTCTTTGTAATCTTCTATGAGTAATGATGATGTTATCATGATAATTCTTGGTGTAAAACTGAATTTTGAATATTGATTTTATCAGGGAGGTAAATAAAGGTCGTCGATCGATTTGGCTGCGTAGGAACTTGGATTCATCTCGAGCTGTTGCCTCATTTGAGGGCCTATTTTGCTCATTTTCTCCGTCTGCTTGCCGTAGCAGATGCTGGCTCCTAATCTTTGCCATCTCTAGAGATGAATCCAGTCCCCTGGACATGGATCTCATTGCGGAAACCCCTGGCTTACGCTCTACGGTCATTATTTGCCGCCTTATTTGTCGTCGAAGCCCAAGCCATCATAGACGCTAGCTAGTTGCAAAACTTGGAGCAGCTAATGTTTCGTGTGCTGCAAGCTACAAAACCTATACTTGTTCCTGTTTTGCTGTATTGGGCCTTTTCGCTCTTGCTTATATGCCCGTAATCCATCCTTTTCCCCACAAGGAGAGGACCCCCATAATCGCAATTTAAACCCTTGACTGCACTTGCATAGACGCACAAACCATAACAACACATACTGCCTCTAGTTTACGAACCATGTAAATACATATGAATACACACGTACAGGATTCTTGAATCACGGTATGACAAACTTAGCATTAATCTCAGTAAGCATAGCCAGACTGTAAGATTTGCATGCAAGGGGCCAGGCTGAGGAAAGTCTTAACACTTCCGACGGTGTTCTCTCTTTTTTCCCTTCTTAGGAGTAAGTCATTATTTTTGTCTTTAGTGGAAAGAGATCATGCTATCTCACTGAACACACTTTGTTTTCCATGTTTTATACTCGTTCCCTCAATTACCAACTGTTTCTAGAAGCAAAAAAAAAAAAAAAAAAAAACTCAAAGTCTTCTCTCAAAACTTATTAATTTAACCACCAACTATTTCTAGAAGCAAAAGAAGACAGAGAGCAAAGTAAAGCATTAGAGCGCACTGGCCTAAAGGCCCAACTTGCTGATGGGCCGGCCTCAGCAAGAGGCCTATGTTAAAAGAACGCATGAGAAGAAAATTCGTGGTAATTGGTTTTCAGTCATAAAGAGTGTGGCTTAAGATTTTCTTGCAAAATCATTGTTTTGAGGACCAACTATGGAGATCGATAAATTCTGCTAACCATCGACTATTCATATAACTTCGTGAATTGACGTGATCGGCCACTCATACAAATGTCTTAAGTTGATTTAATGACATTATCTTAAGCACGGTTCACCCAAAGATCTATTCTTTGAATAGAAAAAACAGTATATTCTATACACGGATTCCAATGCTAATTCTTCAGAACATAATCCTTCGGCAGATTAATCTATTAACGACTTTGACTGAATGAGTTAAGCCCAGTCTTCACTTCTAACTCTTCACGGACAATTAAAAGTTACGCACACAAGAAGATGGAAAGGATAACAGAAGAGGTTGGTGCCGCTTTTTTCTTTTTTTTTTTTAAAAATTCTTTTGTTTTTTTATTCTTCTTTATTTAAAGTCATGTGCTCGGCAGATCATATTATTCATCTTCTCAATTCAACCGTTATACAATTGCACTGAGAAATAAGCCTTCATAAGGAAAATGACATTTCAAAGGTGTAATTGGATGGAAAATAGCTAATATCAAAGGAATAGCCCTTCACTTTGCATGCACAAAACTTTGATAGAGGAACGATACAACCTCAGAGGCATTTGAACTCGAAGATGCAAGAAGTAATGAAAGCCGAGGTAATTAAGTTATTTGATGTAGGTATCATTTTTCTTATCTCTGATAATTCTTGGGTAAGTCCTATATAAGGTGTGCCAAAGGAAGGCAGTATAACTGTTCAGGAAAATGACAATAATGAGTTGATTCCAAATAGAACAGTTACTGGATAGCGTATATGTATGGATTACAGAAAATTAAATGATGCTACTAGAAAATATCACTTTCCTTTATCATTTATTGATGAAATGTTGGAAAGACTTGCAAGCAAGAGTTTTATTGCTTTCTTGATGGGTATTCAAGTTATAATCAGATTTCTATCGCATCAGAAAATCAAGAGAAAACTACTTTCAAGTAAATCTTTGGGTGGCATGCACTTAATATTATGTTTCATTAAATCAACGTGGGACATTTGTACGAGTGGTGGGGTCTCGCCAACATATGAAGTTATATAAATAGTCAAAGGCCAGCTGAATTCAGCAATCTCCATAGCGTAATGTTTATGCTAAACCTTAGTCTTCAAAACAATAAATTTATAGACACATCTTCAGCCATGCTCTTTATGAGTGAAAACTAATTATCATAAATTTCCTTTCTTCTCATGCCATCAGCCATTCATCTTGTAAAATTGACCTTTTTTCAGTTGGAATGGCCAAATTACTTCCTGAAAATTGTGTGCGCTTGTGTTTGGAGCTTTGTTCACAAAAAGCAAGGGCATTTGTTCTAGATAATCATGGAGTCGAGAGCAACGGTTCGCCTGGAAGTTTGACTGAAAAATAATCAAAGATCGATAAATTAAAGGCACAAACTCTTAACACCACAGTCCTGAAGCAAACCCATTTTTTTAGCTACGGAGAAATTACAAGATGATTAGTCAAGGGAGAGAGTTGGTGTATATGTAGTCTCCATTCTCAAGAAGCTCCTCTTCAGCCTCCTTGCCATGTCTGGCTTCCAAATCACCATTCGCCTTGCCACTCTCTGCGCTTACTCTCTGCACAGTTCAAGTACTACAAGTTGTTATAAAAGAGAGAGAGAGAGAGAGAGAGAGAGAGTAATCACGAGACCCACCATGTTGTTGGAGTCTGAGGAAGCTACAACTCCATTGTACATCTGAGACTTCCCACAAACAGTAGACATCACCCCCAAGAAGGAAGCCAGAAGCAAGAGACAGAGAAAGCTTCTGATTGAACACCTCATTTCCGGTTGTTTATGGAAACAAGACCTTTCTGTTCCACTTTCTATATACACGCACATATATAGAGGGGGAGGGAGGGAGGAAGAGAGAGGTTCAGATGACCATTTGGATGGGTTCCTTTGACTTGCTTTGAATCAAGGAATACCACACTGGACAAAACTTTAATATTATCTAATCTGATCTTGCTGTCCCTTGAGAAGGTGGGTTTAAAGTTTCTGTTGCCTTCGACTTGTCTCCTGATCCCCGAGCACGTAGCGCTATCTTCAAGACCATCGGCTGGCTCCGCCCTGGTGTTTCTGCAGTAAAATGCGTGCAGTCTGGCATAAACAAAGCAGCAAAATGGAGTTTCTTCTGGTTCGGTCTTCGCAAGATTCACCGCCCCATGAGTTTAGATTCTTTACGACTTTTACTCTGTACACAGTCCGAGTTGGAGTTTGATTTACACGAATTTTCTTGTATATTACCAGGCCCTACATTTGATCAGAATCCATGTGTAACCATCGATGTTGTCCCTTCATATACATATTAGCTGAGCCAAAAGGTTTGCATACTCCTAGTTATAATAAGATAGGGTTACATAGAATATTATTTTTTGAAACTTTAGAGCTGGAGTTGCATAAAGAAGCATGTCCTGTTATCTCTTGAATCCAAGTAAGCACTATATGGTACGTTCTTATGGTAAGCTAAACTTTGGTCAACTTTTCTCATTGAGAGTCGCTCGGCTTTCCCGATGTTTAAGGAAATATCACCTCAGCTAAGTTACTATATGTTAGAACATGTTGATTAAAATTTTTTATACATATCAGTTGCCACATCTCCTAAATTGAACGTGTTCAGCATATCCTATCAAAACATCATATTTACTATGTTCTTAACTTTCATAATCATGGGGAAAATATTATTTTTCGTTAGCTTTAGATGGGTTTTGGAACTCCCACTTGGGAATGACAGATGTTCATGATGTCAAGCTAAGAGGGACAACTTCTTCCCTGGAATTTCTGATTCCTTCCATTTTTCTCTCACCAAACTTCCAGCTCTTGGACTTGACTTGGTAAATACTTGTAAAAGTGGGGGGGAGAGGGAGAGAGAGAGAGAGAGAGAGAGAGAGAGAGAGGCATGAACAACACATGCAACAAAAACCGCAAACTTATACGCATCTCCTGCACAAACCTAATTTCTCACATGAAAAATCAAACTTCTTTCCGTTAATAAGATGGCTGAGAACGCCAATAACCCCTCCACCGCCACCACCGATGCCGAAGCTGTGACCACCATAGTAGCCGCAGTCCAAGAAGAGATGAAGCCGCCACAAGAATCTTCTAAAGAAGCTCCAAACACGGTGGACAAGACCAGGCCAGCGAGGATCATTGTGGGCTCAATAGCCATCCTCACCTTCCTTCTCTCTCTACCGGTCTTAGCCTCTATCATATGGCTTCTCTACATGAAGGGCTATGACTGCGAGAGCCTCCTGAGGCTGCCAAAGCTCCAAATCGGGATCGGCGTTGCCCTGCTCTTCGTGTTCCTGATCAGCAACCTTGTGGTGTTCCTGAGGGCCAAGGTGCATGCCCTAGGCCTCCTTGTGGTCATGGTGCCTCTGATCTTGATGCTCACCGTGGGCCTTGCTTTGGTGGGTGCTTACAAGAATGAGAGCAAGGCTGTGATAGGGTCCCCGACGTGGCTCAAGGCAAGGTCTACAACGACAACTACTGGAATTACATCAAGTCGTGCATCTACAACTCGAGGATGTGCGACGATCTGGCAGCCCGATCTCTCAGCCTCAAGTCGGACGACTTTAGCGCAAGGAAGTTGTCCCCGATCGAGGTACAGCGTCGTTATTCCCGTTTACTTCAGCCAAACACTAGGTTTGCCGATTATGTTTTTCCACTTTCAATCATATGTTCTGCATTTAGTGCTCAATCTATGTAATGCTTCACGTTCCGCCGCGAAGTTTGGCTGCTGCAGACCTCCTGTGATCTGCGAAATGGAATACGTCAACGCCACATACTGGAGGTGGAACGACCACCTTGGCATCGGCTCCGACGGGGCGGACGACGAGGACTGTGACGCGTGGCAAAACGACGAGGACGTACTGTGCTACGATTGCATGGCGTGCAAGGATGGGTTCTTGAAAGTAATAAGGAACAAGTGGTGGAAGCTAGGGCTGTTCCTGGTGTTGATGTCGCTCTTGCTCATCGTCGCTCACTTGCTATTGTTCATCGCCACCGTATGGGAGCGATTTGGAGGAATGTGACCCCCCCTCAAAAGTTCTTGGCATTCCTCTCTTTCCTAAACTTGAGATTTTGTATCTTTTTTTCCTGGTATTTTTATCAGTTCGACTATGAAAAAGAATTATGTGGTGTCCATTCTTGGACGTAGCTGGGCATGAAATTCCCACTCTTTTTCCTCGTGCGAATTAAATCGTCATTTTTTGACAGCATCTGCCTGTCTCAGGCATTTTCAAATTCAACATTTCCAATCCACACTTCTCAAAATTTCATAACAACATTTACTTCGTAAAACTATGTAAATTTCACATGAGATCCACTGTAATCAAAGGTTCTGTTTGGCCAAGATGGTTCTTGAACCAAATATCTTTCACCAAAGAAGAGGCTTTCATTAGATTTATTGTTTGTGTAGGGTCCCTTGAAACGGCTATGAATTCTAATGCATTTAAGATAAATAAAAGATAAATCTAATGCAATTGAGAGTAAATGCATAACATAGATAAGTAAAATAGCCGAAACTGTTGATATCTTTGATAGCAAGCCTCTCGCTTAGATTATCGTGGGCCTTTTCTCTGGCATATCGGGCTTGGTGGGCATCGTTATTTGCCCATGGCCCATTAGGCCCATTTTTTATGTTAACAGGTTGAGATGCATGTGCTAGGGAACCGGATGCTAAATTGGGATAGCTCTTGAAGTATGAGCCTGGGGTCATCGATGGTGTAATCCCCAGGTGGGTCGGTCCTAACTTATTGCCTAGTCCCACCTATGAACGAAAAATAATAATAATCTTTAGGGTACGGAGGGGCCCGACTTGGGTCCCAATCGTGCCGGCCAACTCGTGTAACTATCTTGGCCAACACAGTGTCCAGGCACTTGGGAATTTGTCTTCTAGAGGTATATTTGTTTACCTATCTTGGCCAACACGATCGTGTCCACTTAGAAGTTACAGGTAAGATTCAGCTCTGCTCGACGCTGGCACTAGAATCTTCCGCACGACGCTGCCACCGGATTTGCTCCAATTGTCGTCTACGATCCACGACACGTCTCTTTCTACATTGATTGACGAATTCGATATGTCAGGGTCTCTTTAGCTGATTGAACAAGAAAGATCGCGATTAGTTGGCATGGCAAGAATGGGAATTGTCAGACGGGTCAATTGGTCAAGTCGATCATTCAAATTTGATAAGAGAAGAAGCAAAATTGCATTTGTTCTTTTGGCGTTAGACAATGACACGGAATTAACTCCGGTGATCGAATTCATTTGTTATAGGAAATTCTTAATTAGAAAAGTACAAAAAAAGTCTTAAATATATTATATTGGTAACAAATTAATACTAAATATTTTGTATTTATGTCAACTAAGTCTACCTGACTAATTAGTGGGAAATTGCTATCGTAGATGCAATTTAATTTACGTAACGTGGCCAACTCTAATGTGGATAATTTCTATAATTTTATGGTTTTTCCTTTTTTTTTTTTTTTGTGGGGGATGGCTCAAGGGTCAGCAAGGAAGTCGCCCATCGGCAAGGGCCAATAACCCCTGTTGGCACTAGACGAGGGCCTCACAATTGGTGCCACGACTCTCGCCAAATGTAGGGAAGGACTTGCAAGTCCTTTATGGCCAACAAGAATGTTATGAACTATTAGGGTTTTTCAGGTGGGCGCACCATTCCAAATGGAAGGGGGAGGTGAGGGGTTCGAATTCCCACTTTCTTAGGAGGTTGGGGTGGGGACGATTTCGTTTGGAGTGGAGGCGATTTTGTTTCAAGAGTGAGTTTCGACTTTCAGACCTACAAGGAGAAGCGCGAAAAGTCCTAAGAGTGAAAATTAGAGTATGACCAACCAAAAGAAAAAAGAACAAGGATGTTATGGGCCTCACCCTCACTAGCCACTAAAGGTAGTGGGCCCTCACCCAATGCCATTGAGGATTGGCTAGTGACCTTTACCAGCCCTCAAATAAATAAATAAATAACCATAAAAATTCAAAATATTATTAAAAAATTTCTATGTCAGCTTTGCCTGTGCCATGTAAAACATTTGGTGTGCAAGTTAGCAATTTTCGACCAATAAACTTAGTTTGTACAAATGCAAAAGATTCATGACTAAATTGGCCCAATTGAAAATTTTAAAATTGAATTTGTACGAGTGCAATAAGTGTAAGATTTGTTAGTACTTTTCTCATTCTTAATTAGTAGGGCTAATTAAATAAACTATAGCCAAAAAACTTTGGATTGTTGAGGACCTTTTGATTCAAGTCTAAGAGCATTCCCAAAGTCCTTTAGGCCTCCAAAGGCCCCTATGTTGAGAATTTTTGCACAAAATTCCAATATAATACTTTCGGTGGAATTGGAATTTTCGCCGAAAATCGCTTATGTGGTTGTTTAGCTATTATTGGCCATCTTATGTGACACATTCCCCATCAATAATTTTAAAAGAAAATTGACCAAAATGACTTTATTGGAATTTCATGCAAAATTTTTAGGAATAATTGGCAAACTTGAAAAATATATAATTGAATTAGCATTCGTTCAATAAGTTAAAAATTCATTTGACAATTTCCCCGCTTGTGCCAAAGTTGAGGCATATGATAATACGAACCCGAAGGCCTTTAGGCCAAATTCAGCTTGAAATGATGATAGCCTAATGCATCGTGGGATCAGCATTGGCTTTTGGCATTGCAAAGATATTGCTTTTAGGATTTAGTGGAATTTTCTCTTCCAATCTTGCCCTATTTTTTTTTTTTGTTCTCGTGTTGTCCTTAATTACTATTCATAATCTCTTACTGCGATAGATTTTGTTCGTCGGTCTAGATTTGTCCTTCATTTGCCAAGGGTTGACAGGGGTTGAGAGTCGCGAGGCTCATTGGGGATCAGGCATTGCTCTAGATTTGTTTGTCGCAGGACTTGTCGAGAGTCAGACGAGCCTCATCAAGGGTTGTCGAGCTTTGCCGATGGTCGCCTTTGATCATCTAGCATGGATGCTCGCCTCTAATCTTTTGTCGTGGCGCTTGCCTACCTCCTAGCCTCGTTGTATGAAAAATACACCACATCTGGTTGTCAAGCACTGTTTTTGGCAAATACTACTTAAGTGAAAATGTAAGCTCTCCCAAATAGACCATAAAAGGCAATTGAACGCTTCCGAAAAAACATCAATCTTAATTCTCACTTGTAACAAATGAAAATGGTAGCTTTAAAATAACACATTCAATACAACTACGGAAATTCTTGAACCAACCACATATCATCTCAAATATTCGCTTTGAGCACCCACCTTTTGGATGCCATGATGTTACATAGGCACATGCAATCATTAGACTCGTGATTAGGTTGTTCATTAAAAGAATACGAAACAATTTTATGGATGCAACATATGTTAAAAATAAAAATTGACAAACACAAAGCCAATCGAATCTCTCAACCGTCATAGTCACACATATTTTAATCTCAGTGATTATGCTGTGTGCATGCATTAAAAAGGTCCAACTAGCTAGTTATTGGATAATTCAATCTAGTTAAGTGTGCTTGCGTTCCGAGGAGCTTTAAAAAAATGGAGAGTGGCAAGGGATTTCGTCACTTTCGAAGGATAAAAGCTACACGACGAGCGAAACGGCGTAGCCGGACAAATGATGACGCCGTTTTGCTTAAACGGCTTTGCATTGGGTTGACTAGCCTGAAGGCGATAGGGGCGCATCCGGCGCGCGGTAGCGTGGCCCGATATATCCCGCATGGGATTTGATTGTGTGGATCGCATCCCGCCATCCGTGAACCGTGAGATGATCATTACGTGTTTCGCGACTTCGATGCATCACATTCACGCATGAGGTAGGAGTGTGCAATGGAAATCGCCCGAATCAAGACCAGACCGGACCGGCCGATTTTAGGTGGTTCCCACGGATGGTGGTCCGGTTCCCGGTTCCTAATCTTGGAACCGGCGGTCGGTTGGTCCGGTTCCCAATTCCAAGGTGGGAACCAGACCAACCGACCGATCGGACCGACCAAACCAAAATTTTTTATATATAATTTATATACATATAATATATAAAAACATATAATATATGAATATTATATATGAAACTTATTGCAATTGGAATTGCAATTAAGGTAACAACCTCTTACTTGGCCAAGAGACCACCAAAACTCTTAGAAAACTTATTTGTTAGGTTTATCTTCTACTCAACGTGGGACAAGGCTCTAGGAGTTCCTTATGCTCACACTTTCTCTCTTGCTCCCCTCACTTGCAAATGACAAGGCACTTCAAGCCTCAAAGGGTCCGACATCGACTAAACATTCAAAGCATAGAAGAGAAATTGTCTATAAACCTAAGCCAAGCACATGTTTTACTCAAATAGTTCATGGCTTTTATGCTTAAAATTAAGCGTGAAACACATAAACTATGATTGATATTCACGCAAGTGTAGTTTAAATATTTTGCACGTCGAAACGTGTGTGAGTAGTTTTATTAGATCGCTTGGGAACTGAATTGGATTGATTGGTCCGGAGCATAATTGTTCTTTAGTAAATGGTCATTCTTTAGTGAAAAAAGAAAGTGCCAATTCTATTGGACCGGACCAGAACCGATGGTCCAGTCCGATTCCCAGTCCTAAGACCAAACGGTCCAGTTTATGGTTCCCAAAATTGGGAATCGGTTCTCTCGGTCCGGTTCCTAGTTTCACCTTGGAACTGGACCGAACCGAACTGAGAACTAATCACCCTTAGCATGAGGTGTGACAAAATTAGTTATTTTTAAACTATATTCATTTTGCAAAAAAAAAAAATGGATAATTTTTTTTTTTACTAAAAATGGATGTTTATATCACTTGAAATAATTAATTAATGAAATATGTCATTATCATTATCGATAACATTTTTATGGATGATGAAATTTTTTTCATTTGTTCATTTTTATAAGCGATACATGCAATCATTTTCAGGAAAATAATTTTCAAATCATATATTTCTGCGAAACAAACCCACACTTGGGCTTTATTCACGGAAAATGAATAATTTAGAAAACATTATCCAATAAATATTACTTGTATTACTAACATAAATGAATGAATAAATAATATTTTTATGTCCATAAAAATATTTATATATAAAATTAAAAAAATTTTCATTAAATAATTATTGTAAGCAATACATACGATTATTTTAAGAAATTATTTTTTAAAACATTTATTTTTAATAAAAAACGGATTCTTGATTTTGGCTTCTTTTCTTGCTCTAAATGGTCAATGGCTCAGAATTTGGAAGTTGGCATCCCTTACATGCATTTCAATTTCAATCAATAATAATAAACAAAAAGCAAATTTCTTGTTGCTTCAAGTTTGTCTCTCCAAATCCTTCATTTTGGCAATTTCCTCCTCAATTCACAATTAAAATGTACTTCATTTACGCATGTTTTACATTTGCATGCGAAAAATTGCCATGATACTCTGAATGGTTAGGTTTTGAGTTGGAGTTTGAGCTTGATCCAACTCAAGTATTGACCGCAATCCTACCATATTCAAATACATCCAATGCTTATTGAATCGAATTTGAATTAAAAAAAAATCGAAATTTAATGTGACGGTACATATTTACTAATTAAGTTGCACCAACTTCAAAATTGATCATGCTATGTAAGACCATGCAATAACTAATATATTTTTCTAATAAAATATAGACATCCAATATATGGAAGGAAAAAGAAGAAGAATAAGAAGCTGACGTAATAAATCTAGATATTTTCAGTCTTCCATGTCATGCACCTTTTTGAAATTTGCTGGATAAACCGTTATCACCTAGCGCTTTGAATTTTGAGAAAAAGCGCACGAGATAGAAAAAGCGCACGAGATGAGAGATGACGAGCGAGCGCCACGTGGAGGCCTGACCGAACGCAGCTTTTTACCCGAAATTCCATTGACCTGGCAACAGCTTACGCCACCATCGTCGGAGTGCGCTTTCAGCTCTCGCACTTATTGCCTCCGTAGACCGCACCACCTCACCCCCTGCCAAAAAAAAAAAAAAAATGATTATTGCGAATAAAATAAAAGAAAGAAGAAGAAAAACTAAGTTAAATGAGAATGAAACTAAATAAATTTATGTTTGACATATTTAAAAATAAATCTCATGGCGTCGTTGTCTCGCTTGGTGCTTAGAGCCATGTATTTTGCTATAAGGCTTCATTTGTTTTTAAAAAAATGAATAATGTGATGTATATTTTCTTAAAAGTAATTATTCATATTGCTCACGAAAATAAACGAACGACAAATATTTTTATTGTTTACGATAATGAAGACACTTTTTATTGATTAGTATTCTTGAGTGGTTATTTAAAAAAATATATTTTTCAAATCATTTATTATCTATGGAATAAATAGAGCATAAAGCTATTTGTGAGTATTTATTGACATCGATTGAATTGAATGTGTGAATATGAGATAATATCATGCTAAAAATAAACTCCGTAGACATCCTCTCATTGATACAGCACGTGACATTCGACAAAATCTTACAAAGTCTAGAGACACGACTTCCACCAGTTATATTCAATCGCATCATTAATATGCCAAATTAATTTTTTTAACAAGTAAAGGGTTGGAAAAGGTGACTCGCGTTATCGATCATCATGGGACAGTATCTCAAAAATGATTTGTCCACCACGGTATATGCGTATCAATGCAAGATGACTTCACAGCCTCAGTGAGATGCCGGCAATTAGGAAGTAGCTTACGTTTCATTCATTTTGGACAATAATCATAAACACGAATAAAGATCCAAATTATTAAAAGCGAAGAATATAGTAAAATTAAATAATGAAAAAAAAAAAAAAGGTGGGGGGGGGGATAAATGAAAGGAAAAGGACCATCCATACTGGAGAGCAGAATATTCGGCGGGGGAGGAAAAGGTGAAAATTCCGAAGATGGTGGGGGCGGTGATCCAAAACGGGCGTGCGTTTTGGGACGTAGCTGCAACCGGTTTGGGCTCGTCGCGTGGCTGCTCTGCTGTGTGGCTTTCGCTTCCCCTTTCCCTTTTTTTCTGCCCGTTTCCCAAAACCGGGGGGGAGGAGGAGAGAGAGAGAGAGAGAGCGTCGTCGTCTTCTTCTTCTTCTTCTTCTTCACCATCTTCTCCACGCCACCTTCTCTCTCTACAATTCCCATTTTCTCTCTCTAAGGGAGCTCGGTCGAATTCAATTCCCTCTCCGTCGAGTCGCCGTCGCTGTCGCCTCGCTCCCGCGCAAACCCTAGCGGCCGGCTCGCCGCCGCCTCTCCGCCGCCGCCGCTTCTTCGCGAGGTGTCGTGTGGGGAATTCGTCGACCGCGGGGCTGTAAGTCTTCGATTCGGTTCCGCCTGATTCTTCCTTCGCGGATGTTCGATTTCGCTGCACGTAGTCTTTGCCTGCGTGAGTCGAATACGAGTTGCCTGCGTGAGTCGAATACGAGAGAGAGAGAGAGAGAGAGAGAGAGAGAGAGAGAGAGAGAGAGTCCTTGCGCGTGAGTATTTGAGAGCATTTCGGGAGGAGGTTGAAATGGTCCGTGCCGTTGCGTTTCGGCGGAGGGATGCTGCTTTAGGAGATTCGTGTTGTTGAGCTGCTGTCGGGGGTGGTCTGTTGTGCTTCTTTGAAGGTTTTCGAGTGTTCGCTTGTGTGATTTCCTTTTATGGCTTCGTAAGGATTGGGCTGCAGTAGGGATTTGAATCTTTGTTTTTGACTTGGTCTGGTTATGCTTTTAGGATCGAAATCGTACGAGTAGAACAAGCTTGGAGTTGCATCCAGTTGGAGTTTGAATACGCAGAGTTAGTATGGTCTAGCGAGGGCTCCAGCTTACTGCTAGCTGGCACTTGTCGCGGATGGCGGAAGATGGCCTGCGGATCTGTGGGCTTTCTTCTGGTTTGGCGGTGCTGTTGAATGAGGAGGATAGGGCTGATAATTCGTCGAAAGGCCATCTAGTCTCTTACCGTGATGAGATCCGGAATCAATCTGTGGAGCACACTTTGGAGCAGATATTCGATCTTCCGTGCAAGTCACTCGGTCCGCTTTGTCGTCCAGTCGAGAATGACTCGATTCATGCTATTATAAGGAGTGAGCTTTCGAAACTTGATGCAAATCTGAAATGGCAGGATCATAATAGAGATGGCATATTGATAACTGGTTGTGGACGTGGTCCAAACATCGTTGCTCTCGATGTTTCCAGTATTTGTGGTGAAATTACAACTTTAGGTCCACCATTCCTTGTTGAGAGCTTGGCAACGTTCAGCAGCGTGAGGGCTAATGCCTGTGTGTGGAAAGGAAAATGGATGTATGAAGTTATTCTGGAAACTTCTGGCATACAGCAGCTTGGATGGGCAACTGTATCCTGCCCTTTTACTGACCAGAAGGGCGTGGGAGATGCAGATGATTCATATGCATTTGATGGAAGAAGGGTGAAAAAATGGAATAAGGAAGCGGAGCCATATGGTCAGTCGTGGGTTATTGGTGATGTCATTGGATGCTGCATAGATTTAGATGATGATCAGATTTTGTTCTTCAGAAATGGAGTTTCTCTGGGGGCTGCATTTCATGGGATTCGGAAAATGGGCCCTGGAGCTGGGTATTATCCTGCCATTTCACTATCTCAAGGCGAACGTTGTGATATAAATTTTGGTGCCCATCCCTTTAGATACCCCATTGAAGGCTATCTTCCTGTTCAAGCACCACCTTCCACCAATATATTGGCTTCCCGTCTATTGCATTACTTCTCAAGGCTTTTGGACATGTATCGTATGGAGCGAGCTGAGTGTTCTTCAGTTGAGAAATTGAGGAGGCTCAATAGATTTGTTCCGTTTGAAGATCTTTTTGTGCCTGTATCTCGAGCTATATGTAAGGAACTTTTCTCTAAGCTTGAAGCAGATGATGGGAGTCTTGAGTACATTGCCTGTGGACCACTTCTTTCCTTTATGATGGACGTGTTCAGGGTGCAAGCCCCTCATGACAATTTGAACTTTGATAGAGTTCTTGATATCTTTCTAGAATTTGAAGCCTCACGTTCGATTTTTGAGCACATAATATATGCTCTTTCACGCTGTTGTAAAACGGCATGTTTGGTCCTAACAGAATGTCCATATTCAGGATCCTACCCTTACCTTGCCCTGGCCTGTCATTTTTTTAGGCGAGAAGAAATAATGGTGCTTTGGTGGAAATCTCAGAATTTTGAACTTCTATACGAGGGTTTTCTGTCCCGCAAGCCTCCAAATAGAGAGGATCTTCAGTGCTTAATGCCTTCTGTTTGGTGGCCAGGATCATGTGAAGATGTTTCTAGTGAAAAAAGCATGGTTTTGACAACTACGTTCCTTTGTGACGCTATAAGTAAGGTACGCATTACAGTTGCAACTGTTAGTTTTGAGCTATTTTGATTTGTTTTCCTCAGATGTATGGTTATTCCTAGTTTAGGGATGTCTTAACTTATCAGAATCCCTCTAGAAAGTCCTAAAAAACACGATTGAGGATTTGGCAGTGTCGCTGTATAGTTTGTCTGATAATCTTGGACTGAGGTTTCTCATGGGCTGTTTTGCCTTGTGGGCCTTTCTTTTATGCTACTGCTTCCATCAAAGAATTCTGAAGCTACAGCAAAGTCAGGGTGTCTGCTGCTTTGTTGTCCATGAATATTTGTTTGCTGTCCAAAATAACCTTTGTGCTGTCTTAAATTCATGATTCTGATTATTCTAGTCAATTAGGTCATAGTATTTAAGGGAACTGCAGAGGAATGGATTTTGACTCTCACAACATGCCACACATTCTTGTGCTGGCTACTGTTGATTGGCATGATCTGGACCATGGAAGTGGTTTATAATGTCAGTGTTAGACTAACTTTGCACATGCTTCAGCAATTTTTGTGAAATGTTTGGGTAATGTTATCTCATTTCTGAACCTTATGCTGATGTAGATCTTATTGATATAAGGTCAATTGGTAGTGTAGAAACTAATGCTTGCTTATTTTTTATCTTGGCAGATTGAGGAAAAGCATAGGGAGCTCTGTCGACTGGTAATACAATTTATACCTCCTGCAGCACCTCCTCAGTTGCCAGGTTCAGTTTTTAGGACATTCATACAGAATCTTTTATTAAAGAACAGGGGAGCAGATCGAGATGTTCCTCCACCTGGAGTTTCAAGCAATTCTGTTGTTGTTTCTTTATACACCGTCATCCTTCACTTTTTGTCAGAAGGGTTTGCCTTAGGGGAAATGTTTGGTGGTTCTGACGTCGCTTTTCTTCATAGAGGGGGACAACAAAGCTTCCCTGTCAGTCTGTTCCTTAAAGACGATCCACATCGATGTGACATTTCGAGGCTTGGAGGGTCCTATAGTCATCTGTCAAAATCTCACCCTGTACATGATCAGGAAGCTGAAGTAGTTCAGTGGGAGGAGGGATGTATGGATGGCCAAGAAACTAGAATAACCCATTCAACACTCCAAAAACCATGTTGTTGCTCCAGTTATGATGTTGATTATGGAAGAATGTCCAATTGTCCAAATAGACATAGAATCAAGGGTTCCCGTGCCCCTTGTAGTTCTATTCCAGAGAGATCTGCTCATGTTGCTGCTGAGTGCAGTGCGGGAAGTTTAAATGATGAAATAGCTGAAAAGCCTAGCAGTAGTGATCAAACTGAACCAGAATTTGGTTATCGGCCAGTTCAGAATATCAGGAGTTTACCAATAGAGTGCAGTATGTCTTCAGCGACAGTAAGAGAAGAAGAACTTCTGGACGCTTTGTTGCTGCTGTATCATATAGGTCTTGCGCCAAACTTTAAGCAGGTGAGGACTCAGCTACTCGCTTGATAGAAAACTTGCAAATCTTAATCAATTACCTTTTAGCATGCTGAATTCTCACATAGCCAATTGAGTTTTGTGACATTAATACTGTGTCGGATATACAGCTACAATGATCGAATGTTTTTGCAAAGAATGTGGATAGTGTATGGAGCTTAGGAAATTAACTTGGCGGATTGTGTATGTAGCTTAGGAAATTAGCTCGTCTAAGAAGATCAGGTCTTACACATACTGCTTTGTTACCTTTTTGGCAGAAAATATTTGTTTTATTTAGATTAATTTTACATAAAGATGGATATAGGTTGACCCAAGTAGCTGGTTCTCATTTTATTTCTCCTGAACTACAACTGATACAGCTGAAAAGGTACATGCAAAAGCAACAGTTGATGCTTAAAACATACTGTTTTTGTCAAGTTTCCATGAGATAGTCTACTATCTTTAGGATATTTTGTACCCTCTTGGTGCCCTTTTTATTAAAATTTTCTCGTACCTATAAAAAATTAAAAAAAGATGGAGTAAGAAAATGTTTAGCGAATCTTCTTGCTTTTGTTTTTTCAGACTTGGGATTTGTGTTTTCTAAGGACAATTTGGTGCTTGGAAGTTGAGTTCTTTGTTAGAGAAGTTTGTGACATCCTTTAAAT
Source organism: Eucalyptus leucophloia subsp. euroa (assembly GCA_017140325.1). Taxonomy (NCBI): domain Eukaryota; kingdom Viridiplantae; phylum Streptophyta; class Magnoliopsida; order Myrtales; family Myrtaceae; genus Eucalyptus; species Eucalyptus leucophloia. The sequence continues at coordinate 63,983,239 of CM029475.1, forward strand.
TAAGGTCTAATCTAAACACCTCAAATCTCCAACCTCTTAAAACTTTATTGCATCGAGGATTGAAAGCTAATGGCTGGACCTGTGTAAAGTTGTCTTTCTGTGGTTAGAATCCTTATGGAGGTTTAATTAGTACCAATAGTCATTGGCGGGCTTTGACACTTTGAAAGCTTAGAGATGATTTTAGAGTGTGCCATTGACCAAGGATCGTGCAAAGTCCTTCATTTTACTGTGCAAGTTCACAGTTATGGCAGTAGTTCTTCTATATTGTTTTTGGGGTTTTTTCTGGTCTTTTCTTAATTTTAAGAGTCATAGTGTACTAGTTTTACTTCCTTAGGTAGGAATCCTTCTATCTTTATGCCTATTTATTAGTCTTGGAGGATGGTTATCTGATTAGTAATTATTTTTCTTTATTGAATAAATTTTCTTTCAAGGAATCTGTTCTTTGTTGTTCCTGGCTCTGAAGTCCAGAAGGCAATCTTTTAGGTTGTTTGTTTCTGCTTGAATTGGTCCTTTGTGCTTCTTCAATTATTTTTTTGGTGTTGATGTACCTTGTTAGGGTTGCTTTTCATATATCAATTTGTATCAACTGCCAGGTTTCGACCTTGGGATCTGTGGATTAGGAGCGCCACAATTATCTTGTCTGATCTCTTTAGTGAGCATTATTCTCTCCTGATTGGAGAAAGCTCTGATACCAAATTGATGTAGGGAAAAGCAAAGACCTTACAAGGTACTCAACACCAATAACAGAATTGAGGAAGCACAAAAGAACAATTCAAGTGGAAACACAGTCTAAAAGATAGCCTTCTAGACTTTAAATCCAGGAATAAGAAAGGACAAGTCTCTCGAGAGAAACCATAGTCAACAATGAATAATAGTCCCTAATCTGAAACCAACCTTTCAAGACTAATAAATAGGCATAAAGACCCTTTATCAGTAGGAATTCTATGTAAGGAAGTAAAACTAGTAACACTAAGACTCATAAAACATAAGAAATGACCAAAAAGGACCCAAAAAACAAAATAAAACTGAACTACCATAGCCGCAAACAAGAATTCAAAAAATAAATAATTTAGAAAATATTCTCCTATGCTCCTGCATCAAGTTGCAATCTTCTCTTGAGCCTTAAATGGAGATAGCAATGATATTCGTTGGTACCTCATTCCTTTTTATCTATTTAGATCTCTGTAGGCTCCTTAACATCTAAAGCTTTTATTGCGAGGCATCTCATGCACTGGCTAGGAAAGCTCTGAATTATATTCAACCGATGGCTTGTATAATACATTGGGTTTTTCCTAGAGCCAAAGTGATGGAGTTTGTTTTTCCAGAAAAACAATTTTAAGGAAATTTCTCTTCCTTTGTAGTACAAATTAAATGGTGGAAACATAAGTGACATGATGCCAACCAATTAAGGATATTATGATTTCCCCTTATAGCTTATGGGACTTGATACTCATTTTAAGATAAGGAGTTAGCTAATGCATTGAATGTTTCAGGATGATCTACTGGTGCCTCTGCCTATATGGTAATATCTCTTGGTCTAAAATTTTCGTTGCTCTATTTTCAGGCATCATATTACACATCACATCAGTCCCAATTCATCTCTCTCTTGGAAGACACTGACAAACAAATAAGGGAGCAAGCCTATGGTGAAAAGTTGAAGCGTTTGAAGGAGGTTAGGAATGGTTATCGGGAGGAAGTTGCTAACTGTGTTAGACATTGTGCTTGGTAAGAGGACAAGGAGACTAATGATTTCATTGTCTCATATACATTTCAAAGTAACTGTGCTCTAAACTATATGACGGGTGTCGCTTGAGATGACTAGCTACTGATTCTTGTTTATAGGCAAGTTTGAAAGTGCATACGAGACTTGACTGTTTTATACTCTATCGAGTCCTAAATCCTATGATTTTGCATGCTATTGAGAAACATGCAGTGTCTATGTAACTTAGTTTATGAAGGTTGTACTGCCTCGATACCAGATTGCCTCTAAGGTGGTTGCTTTTACTGTTGATTATGATCTGAGAATGTTGGGGATTTGATTCTATTTGTCAAGACATTTGATCTTTCTTGTAATTGCTCTAGCATTGGCATTATCATTCCATAACAAGAGAGGTTTGGGTCTATGGATTTTTCTATCCCAAACAAAGTTAGCATGTCAGCTGCTTTATTTATTGTGAAAGAAAAAGTTTTGAGGCTTTGGTTTATTCAAACACATTTTTTGGTTATTGCAGCTAATGTGATTTTTTTTCTTTTGTCATTGTGGCTAATTCAAATTCTTGCACTTTTTTCTATGATTGACCTGTATAGTGTCAGAGGATTTCCTAGGGATTCTTGGTTGGATTGAGCCTACCTGACATGCCGGTTCTGTAAATCAAACAGAAATTTTTGAATGCATCATCCATGCTGGTGTCATCAGTTCCTGATTGTTATAATTTTTTTCTACAGGTACAGGATCTCTTTATTTTCACGATGGAAGCAAAGAGGCATGTTTGCTGCCTGCATGTGGACTGCACAACTACTTCTAGTTCTTAGCAAAGTGGATTCTGTGTTTGTATTTGTTCCCGAGTTTTATCTTGAATCTCTTGTAAGTCTTTCATTTCTTTTAACTCAAATGCTTGTGTTCTATTTGGTCTGTTCACTGTCCAGTTAATTTAGTATTTGCCACTTCCCTGGTACATTTCATGTGCATCTTATTAGAATCTTGGATTTGTACTTCAAACTTGGATGTTAACAAAGGAAACTTGCGTTCTCTATGACCTTTTATGATCTTTTCAACTTCAGAACTAACTTGTCTCTTGCATTATGCATTTCGTTTAGTAGCAGTACTTTTACCTGTTATCTTCATCTTTTCATCCATGCTTAATGAATAAACAAAGTAAAAGGACATCTTAGGACACGAGCTCCTGCCCTGTGAGGAAGGACATTCTGACCTGCTAGCATTTCAGAGACAATTTTCATTAGAGCATCCATGACATCCCAGTCATGTCTGGGCAAACTTAAAATAGAAATGAGGATTGACGTTTTGATTAGAAATTTTGAATGCATGGGCAATTTATTTCACTAATCTTTTGTTGTAATAATGCAGGTGAACCTCTAGATGCTGTGATTAATCAATAATTGATATATTACATTGATGTATCATTGCGTGTGCGCTCGCATGATTTGTTACTTATTTCTTTGGTTTTTCTCTTGGAGTGATTCGTGAGGATCACTGTGTTGGTTAGCTAACTTGGAAAAGACAGTATTTAATTGACATTCAGATTCATGGTCTCTGACTGTGCCCTTTGAGATGTTTTGAGTCACTAACAGTTGCATCTGTTGTTGCAGGTTGACTGCTTTCATGTCTTACGTAAGAGCGATACACCATTCGTCCCTCCAGCTATATTTATTAAGCAAGGACTGGCTTCATTTGTATGTTCTGCTCGACTTTTTCCTACTTCTCCTTCACATTCTAGTGCACTCCAACTTTCATTTAACTAATGATAAGTGTTTTCCAGGGTTGCATCTGTTATTATATATGTGCCGTGCTTAAACTGTAGCCTGATTATTTGCTGTTATTATATTGCAAGGTGCATACCATTTGAAAAATTGCTATCTGTAAATGACATAATCTCGTGGCTCTAGAGCCTTGGAAATTTGGAGCAAAGTTATTCATTGACTGGTCGCTGGTTTGCTATATGGTTTGCTTTCACCTTATTGGGATGTCCACATAAAGTGTGCGTGTGCATATGCATTTCTTTGTTGACAAGAGAAAGACTATCCTTGAAATGTATGATCATTGCATTTATGCCATCACATAGTTATCGAAATTCCTTGGACAATGTAAGCATGGTCATGTTTTAAGAGAATTACTCGTTAGGACAGAATAATGTCGAGCAGCACTTTCTATTTATTGCCGTTTCTTTTTCACATGAAGTAATTGATTTTTACCTTTAACCTATTAATAGTTAGAGCATGTAGCACCTTTGTATCTTGTTGAAATCTTCTAATAAGATTGTTATATGATAACACTTTTATGTGATCAAGGAGGGTTTGTTTGGGTGATGTGCTTGTCATATATATATATATATATTTTTTTTTTTTTTTTGGGGGTAAAGGAGGTGTTATTTGAAAAAGCTTTATATAGATAATTTTAAGTGTGTAAATTCATAGCTTGTCAGAGCCAAGATATGAGAAAACATGGATCTATCAAGAAGAATCAACTGAACAACCCAATTATTGGATGCAGATAAGAGGTTGTGATGGGGGGACGGAGATGAATTAAGTCACAATTATATATTCTGAACTATATTATTCGAGTGTGCTCTTTGGATTTCATAAAATGCTCTCCTGCAGTTCTCGATCAGTTACTTTTTTGTCAGGAAGCTGTTTGGATGGGCTTTGGGGTGGCTTTGAGCAATTCAATTAGCTGCACGTGAATTTTCTGCCAAGATGGGAACAATTTTGTACTTATAACAAGTTACAAAAAAAATAGTGGTTGACAGCACTACTATCGATAATTTTTTAAAGATAATAGTTGTTTATTGTTTAAAAAAGAAAAATGTCACGCATATGAACATATAGTAAAAGTTAAAAGCTAAGAGCCAATCACACACTCATTTGATGAGTATTCTCAATATTTTGACTTGAAGAGGACTTTTGGATGTCAGAAATTGACTGGTGTGCATCTTTGTTTAATAGCTATGGCATTCTGCAGAATATTATTGCGAGACTGCTATTCTTGAGCTTTACATATCCATCTTTGTTAATCAAGTAGGAGTAAGTTGTTTGCGTGTGTTGATCAGGTCACTTTCCTTGTCATGCATTTCAACGATCCAAGAATATCAAGTGCAGATCTCAAGGATCTGCTTCTCCAGTCTATTTCAGTCTTGGTACAATACAAGGAATTCTTGGATGACTTTGAGAACAATGAGGCCGTCATCCAAAACCTACCCACTGCATTGCTGTCATCATTTGACAACAGATGTTGGATCCCAGTAACAAACATTCTTCTAAGGTTATGCAAGGGCTCTGGTTTTGGTTATTCAAAGAATGGAGAATCATCATCATCATCATCAGTTATTTTCCAGGTAAATGATAAATTCTCTCTATCCCTCCGTCCCCTGTGAGACTTCTTTCTGACTATAATTCTTGCCTCTTGCTCGATAGAGATTGCTGCGAGAAGCTTGTGTCAATGATGAAGTCCTATTCTCGACTTTTCTTAATCAACTATTTAATACTTTGAGCTGGACAATGACAGAATTTTCTGTCTCAATTCGTGAAGTCAAAGAAAAGTATCAGGTACTTTGAAGAAATTTCCTCCTGACTGTTAATCATCTGTGCTTTGTTTGTTTGGCCTATGCAGGATAGTGATATGGGTGCTTAAGTTAACAACTGTACTAGCGGATATCTTTCATCCTAATTTAGACATATGATAGATCTCTTCAGCCTTGTTTATAACATGCCTATAGTATGCGGTGCTGCAGAGGCAAAACAGTTGAACTGCAGGATCAAAAGAAAAAATATGCTAGGAGTTGCAGAGAATCTTAGAAGTAGTAGTTTATAATTTGGAAAGGTTGAGTTTATAGTAAGTTGTAGATCATGGTGTGTGGGACGGTGGATGCCTGTAGTTGAAGAAGTGGTACTTGAGGGTAGACCTTCATAGTACAATTTGGATCACTAATTCAAGTCTACAGTTTGAAGTATGAAATTTGATTGCAGTAAGTTGGAGATCATGGTGTGTGGGACAGTATATGCCTATAGTCAGACAAGTGGTACTTGAGGAGTAGACATTCAAGTCTACAGTTTGAAGTGTGAATGTGGATCTTTAACCCAGCTTTAATAGGAATTGTAGTCTACTGGTGAACTGTAATCTGGAACATGACATGAATACAGATCGCCAGCAACTTAGAATGCCAAGTGTGGTATTTCGAACAATCGGCAAAGTCAACTGAGAGAAAAATGAACAATCAGCCCAGAGTGGATCATCAATAAATGAAGAAGGAAGTTGAGTTGAGAACTATGTTGGGATGCAGGGACTTGAGTTGTCCTTGCCATTGAGATGAAGCAACTTTTTCAAGTTTAGACAACCAGAATAGGAAGAGGTGAAGTGGTGTGCAACTCAGAGGCAAACCCTGGGTTTTAGATCCTAAAATAGAATAAGAAGACTTTCATGCAAATTATCTTTTAGAACGGGTTCTGTAACTTGGGCCCAAAAAGGCCCAAAAAGGAAATATATGTGAAAACACTTATTAAAAGCTAATTTAACTAAAGCGGAGAATAATATCTAAATAATATGTATCGTAAGAATATGTCTTGTATTCTAATCTACTTACGTTTGATCTTTTATATTGCTCCATGTTCTGAAAAACCGTGTTCCATTCTAATGAAAGATTCTGAAGAAGTCTACCCACAACTGTGTCCTAGGTAACTCGATTTCTGTGGCCCTTTTTCCGCTCCACGTTCTGGGAGAATCCGCATCTTGGGCAACCTTGGTTCCACATTGTAATGTGTGGATGAAGTAGATAAAACACTACAAATTAGATTATTGAATGGATTAGATAAAACAGCAGTAAATAAGGACTTAATTTGATTAGCTGTACCATATTGTGTTCTATTGTAGTTGCATTAGTCAGGTTCGTAAATTGGCAATCTGAATTGTGGGATCGTGTCAAGTAATATGTCAGATCAGTGCTGTCTTTAAGTCCCCAGCTTTTTAAAATCCACCAGTCCTGTTCTGTTAATGGTGAGGCATAGTGCAAACCTCACTTCTTTGTGGGAGAAATCGAGATTTTATACTTCCTTGCATTGGTTGTTTGAAAGCAAGTTATATGCAACATTAGCACTTTTGCCTACATGTGCACTTTGGTGCAAGTTATGTGGGATTCTTTTGCATAATAACTTTTCACATTCTATCCTATATGCTAGACATGGGAGCTGCAGTGCTAAATAGAGTTCCCTTTCTGGACATCACTAAGAATTTTCAGATTCTAGGTGTTTATGTTGTTAAATCATATAGTTCTGCCGGTTTATGTGGAAAATGTTCTCAATTATTATATTTAAGCTCGCTAGAGTTTCAGATGGATCTCATAGGCGCTACTTGTCTGTTGCTTCTTCATGGGAGGTTCTGAACTTCTTGAGTATATGTTGGTGGATATCAGATAACCAAGGTCAATTCATATCCAAGACTCTGCAGATCTTTCTGCTGTTTGTGTCTTATTGTGGACAATCCTATTGTACTGTTTACTCTTGACTCAAAATATAAACCGTGCTGTCAGCACTTTCATTTCATCTTCAAGATCTGAGTATAAATTTCATCCCTTCCTCTAACCTTTAGTTCAGTTTTCCTTGCTACTACTCGGCACCTCTTCATTTGAGGTGCAGCTTGTAAGATACAGCAGTGAGCAGAATAGAGTGTGATCTGTAATAAATCCATGAAATCTATAAAGCAACTATGACATCTTTTGGGGAGAATATCAGTATGGTTGAACCATTAGTGCAAACTTCATTTTGGCCATGTTCATGCATTTGTAATCTTACTTTGCTACTGAAATGAGTTTTCCAGATTCAGTTCTTGTGCTAGCTTTTTGGTGATATGAAAATGGATTGTGAGTAGATATTTAGGTTTCATGTCAAGTTATGCTCTTAATGGACTGCCAGCTTTTTCGTTTTTGTGTGTTTCTGTGTAGCACTGCTCCTTTCTCTCTCTCTCTCGCTCTCTCGCGTGCGTGCGCACATGCAGAATGATTGGAGAAGCTTCATTACTCACTGTTGGGGAACATTGTGCAGGTATTGGACTTCCATCAGCGAAAGTGCAGTGTCATATTTGATCTTTCTTGCAACCTTGCAAGGGTTTTAGAGTTCTGCACTCATGAAGTTCCTCAAGCTTTTCTGGCTGGAGCTGATACAAATCTACGAAGGCTGACTGAGTTAATTGTTTTCAGCTTGAACCATATATCTTCTAGTGCATATGCTGAGTTTGATCTGTAAGTTTTAGTGCTATCAATGTCTCATTCACCTTGTTCACTGATTCAGGCCATTTATTTACATTATTTGTAATGTCTCCTTGATTGTGTGTTGAGGGCTGTGAATCTTTTAATTGGCTTTCCAAATTTTATTTTAGTGCCAGGCATAAAATTCAGTTGAAAATTGAAGGCTAAATGGTTAATTCGGTACATTAAGAGTTTCCTCATCTTTTTATTTGTCCTTTGTAGGTCATTGAAAAAACACGTTCAATCTTCAGAGAAAGTGAACCGGGGGATGCTTTTGGCACCTCTTGTAGGGATTATCTTAAATCTCTTGGATGCTAGTGGGGAGAAATCTTGCCAGGATCATAACGATGTAGTGAGTGTGTTTGCAAGTGCAGACTGCTCCAACACAATTCATCATGGATTCCAATTTCTTTTGCAGTACAATTGGGTGAGTAAATTTGCAAGTCTAACTTTTGTTTCTGTTATACCTCAGAATTACGCAGATATTCCTGAATCTTGAGTCTTACCTTGTGAAGGTTAAAAGGTAATATTATTGAGTGGGCATGTCGTCTAAACAGCCCAATCACTTTTGGTTTGATCGGACCTGATCTTCCACTTACAAAAGCAGTGCTTGTTTTTGTGCACGTTGGGCCAAGATAATTTAACTGCTGGGATCATGACCTCCAACATACAAATTCATTGCTTGGTTGTGCTGTCAAAACAGTGTATGCTTTGCCGTCAAGTTAGGAATAAATAATGTAAATGCAGGGTTTTGTAATGGCTAATTTAAGTTATGGATTCCACTTGAACTATTTATTTTCCATTCTTTTCTGCCTTTGTGTACATCATGCGGAGGTGTCTGCGTTGTGTCCCTTCCGATGATAAACCAAGTATCCTTGCCATCTTTTTCATGCTATAGTTTTAGTTTCTTCATTGAGTTTTTAGGATGACATCAAGGTATGTTTTGCCGTTAAGATGCTTAAATCTTCACCTTTCTCTCTGACTGATTATTCACACTGTTGCCATTGCCAATCTTGACTGTGCTTTGATCTAGGTTGGGCTGTCCTGTGGACTTTACCCACTGAGTACTTCCTACTCATTTTGCAGGCCGAGTCCTTCCGAAGCAATGCTTATGTACCACAGATAGCACAGCTAGAGAGTTTCGTAAGTCAGCTCATCTGCCAGTCCGAGCTGAAGGAAGCTGAGGACGCTGGACCCATGGAAGAGAAGGATTCTGATGACATGTGCTGTATTTGTTACGAATCTGTCGCAAATGCACGATTAGTGCCTTGTTGCCACAAATCTTGCTATGGCTGCATAACCAGACATCTCCTCAATTGCCAGAGATGCTTCTTCTGCAAAGCAAGCATCTCGGAGGTCATACAGATTGGAGTGGACACATACGATAAGTAGTGTAGCGACCATAGCATCCTCACTTAATTTAGATAAGGTAGAAAAAAGGAAAAAAAAAATCAAAAAAGTTATCTTCTTTCTTCTGGGCACAAGAATAATATGTTGTCGTGCAGATTTAGCTGGCCGATGACTATTACATAGTTGCATGCTGCCTGGTGTTGATGCCAGACTTTTCTGAATCCACTTAGGTAGAGAGGGGAAAGAACTACCTAGGAAAGTTAATTCAATTCAAGTATTTATACCTGTGTATATGTCATATCACAGAATCGCGATCGGCACCTGTCATTTGGTCGAAATTTTGTAGAGAAAAATCGCGGGGCGTTTCCTTTTGTAAATATCGAGTTGTAAAGGGGGCAAGAAGAATCTTGCTTCAACTCTTGCCCAGAGTTAAATTCTGGTCTCTCTCAACTCTTTCTGTTCAGAAAGGACTTCTGAGAAGCTTTAGGACAGAGAGAAGCGTGGCAATTGTCTCCAGATTTGGTCTTTTTTCCTGAATGGTTTGTATATATCACCATTGCAGAATTGTTTTACATTGCCCTCTTGGGGTCAAATAAAATGCCACGTCTTATCATCAGTTATTTCAAATGATTGCTTGGTGATGCATGAAATTGTGTCTTGGAGCCGTAAAGAGGGTCTTCAAGGGGCTGGCTGAAATTGTCCAGTTGGTTGAAAAATGGAGTAAAAGCAAGTCTAGTTGATTTCTTTGAGCGGTTCATCGGGTTGGACCGGTTCACGGAGAGAGAGAGAGAGAGAGAGAGAGAGAGAGCAAAACAGTAGAAAGGAGTGTCAATGTGCAGCTTTATACTGGACATGGACACATGGTAGCATTAAATGGAGTAAAATAAATGTCCACGGGATTTAACCATAAAACTAAAATATTTTATGCGAACAAATGTCGATGGCAAAAGCAGTGAAAAGCCTGATATGAAGTTTTGGACACATGGGGATGGGGGCGCAGTGGAGACTTGAAATCAGCATTCAATTTGGAATCCACAGTCCTTTAATTGCTGCTGGGTCAGTGCCAGCGGTAGCGGTACGAGGCCTTAATGTTCGTGCGAACGTCGAGATCCCGCTACGTACAATCGAAAAACGACGGAAGCTGCACACTCCTTTTCCTCGATTACGCCAGCTCTGTCGTGTCGGTGCAACTTTAAAAATAAATTATTGCAGTCTGCGCAATGTGATGTCTATCTTCTTGCCATTATGGTGAGCGAATTTGATCGATGAATTGTTTGAACCATTTGAGCGTCGTGCCAGGTTCGAGGTGTGGAGTTAGGTTTTGCCACCTCTGCGTCACGTCACGAGTTCGAATCTGCTCACGATGGTAATGTATCAGTCAGGCACCGTGCGAAAAGGGAGCTCCGATGAGTTGCAGTTGGGGAACCGGCTGATCGAACATTTTGCAGCGTGCGGGGGTGCCTGTATGGTCGCATCCAACGGGGGTTGCTGCAAGGACTCAATTTTATCTCGGGAAATGATCCTTGTTTCGACGACTAAAATTACTTATACCTAAGGAACACTCAATCAAATTGCATCTTGGGATTTTGTTTCAAAATTCGATAATATCAGCTACTCGCTTTAGCGTTTACTATTGTGCCACGTGGTATTTGAGTGAGCCAAGAAATGATTTGTTGCGCTTTCCTAAGTTGCATGAGTTGGTTCAACCCAATGTTCTTTATGTTGCTCGATTCTATCATAGGTAAAGAAACACTTGATGAACTTCTTTCACAATATTACCCAAACACACTCAAATCATAGACAAAGTAATAAATAAAAACCCGACGGGGTAGACTGCATTAAATTCCTAAAGGTGCATCACTACATACATGTGCGGATTTCCAGTTGCTAGATTAGCATCCAATAGAAGAGACTTGAATATGTACGTTCAAGCTGGAAAAAGAGGGGAAAAAATGAAGAAAAAGAAAAATGTCTCTGCATATCTAATGAAAGCAGCCATCAACATACAAAGCAAAGGATAATGAGAGATGGCATGGCTAGGATTAGTTGGTTTGACCTCCCCTGCCGGTGCCTATGGGCGGTCTTGTCGGCCCCCCTTGCCGAGCCGTCCACCGTCCCTCTTCTGCGTAATATTCTTCTTCTCCTCCGTCGTCCTACATGAAGATCGATGTATATTAATGTATCTACAAATATGATGAGACGCAGCGTTACTTATGCCCCATGCATGCATCGCCTCCAAAATCCACACGGAAGTAAACCCAAACACAAGCACTTGTACACTCGAATATATAAAGACACAGAGAGAGAGAGAGAGAGAGAGAGAGAGTTGAGCTGATGCAGTACTAGTAGCGTTTGGTGGCGCGGCGCTTGTGAATCGGGACCATCCGGTGATCTCCAGGCGGTCGAGCCGGGGTGGAACTCGAAACCCAAGCACCTGAGGAGGGCATTGATGCACGTTTGTAGGCAATGGCAAGGGCTGTGCAGCTCCACTTTCCGCCCTCCTCCGCTCCTTCCTCTTCTCTCCCCTTCTTCTGAAGTCTCCATGCTCTCTCTCTCTCTCTCGCTCTCACTCTCTCTCTCTCAATATATAGAACGGCTTATAGGCTTTCTCGAACTGGGCGGGCCTTGGAAAATGATTCGGGAATGTTGGGCTTGGCCTGATTTCATTCATGACAATCTAGATTCTTTTCTATCTTTAAATCTTTGCGTGAAAGGTAGCGGACTTCATCACCAATTTTTTTGGCTCAACTACAACTATAAACCTCAGTGGAACCTCAATGAACACCAACAGCTACTAGAACAAGAAAAAAGCCACAAAAAATATCCATTGTAACACATTTACTCTAAATTTTTTTTCTGTAACATAGAATATCGCAAATTTATATTCACGTGACACATTTACCTTCCATCAAAATTTTGTCAATAAAAATCATTATCAATTAAACAACGTTGACATAGCATCCATGTAACTTAAGTAAAATAAAAATAACGTTGCAATGGGTATAAATTTGGGTTTTTTATGTCACAGGAAAAAGTTAGGGGTAATTGTGTTACAATGGGTATAGTTTAAGGTTTTTGATATTATAAAAAAAAAAAGTTTATGGTAAATATGTCATAGCAGCTATAATTTGGGGTTTTTTTTTTTTTGTAACTTATTCCCTTAAAATAATGGGATAGTGACATAAATTATCATGAACTTTGGTCTTATATATAATTGACCCTTGAACTATAAGAAAATATTCAATATTGTTCTTTCATCAATCCAAATTCAAAGACAATATTGAACATTTTCATATAATGGAATGATTAAATGGAATTATACAAAAAATTCAGGGACCTCATTGAGCCAATAAAAAGTTTAGGGATAACATTATATATTAGGCTAAAGTTTAGAGATTTCATTGCACACTAGACAAAAATCTAGGGACGTGTGTCATTTTCCTAAAACAATCTTTTGAAACTATTGGGCGAGAGCCCGACATCAAAACAATGATCTTGAACTAAGATTTTTTTTGAGCAATTTCATTAAATGAGGGACTGAAAATATTTTTTTAGAGATTCCTAATATCCTTTTTTTCTTTCACGTGAAGGAGCATGGTGCCAGGGCAATCCCTTTTTGTTATTTTATATGCTTGGAAATCTCTTTATTAATTCCAACTAAATCAACAGGAATTAGAAAATACAAGAACAAAAAGGTGGGGGGGGGGGGGGGGGGGGATACGTGGTATGTTATCGAATGTTGAAATGAGAGACTTCTCGTTTTCAATTAATACAATGTGAGACATATTTTTGCGCTTTCCGCCAGTATAGTCGACCAACTGCTCTCATGACCTCAGTATTTGCATAATTTAGGTAAAAAAGAAAAATGAATTGTATTAACAAAGTCACAATTCTATGAAGTAAACTCGGAAAAAGTTTCTAATGGTCTGATTCATACGATGCAATCATAAAATGTATGCAGTCGGAAGTTTCTACATTTGCAACTTTTAAGTTGTACAAGTCATTTCCGGAGCTGGCACATCAATCCCTCTTCTTTTCCACAACCGAGGTGGAGAGTCGTGCGCCGTCCTCGCCTCCCCGAGCGAGAAAGCCACAAGCTCTCGGCAGGTGATGTTGGAACCCAAGTAGAGCATCGCGGTGCAAAACGGCTATTGTGGAGATTAGGGATGAGCATGATTTGGGTAGACAGTTCCCACTTTAGAATTGGAAACTGTCCATTAATGATTAATTCCAAAAAATTAAAACTGAAGATCACTCATTAATTCTATGGATCCATCCAAAAGCCGGACCGTTGATTCAGTCCAATATCCGAGTAGGTCTATGTAACCAGTCCCTAATCCCTATAAAATTGCATTCATCAATTAATATTATGGTGAACCTACATTTTATGTAGAGCACTAAAACTTATTCAACCTTGAATTCTGATTAAATTGTGAGCCATTGATTTTGATGAATGATTGAAATTTAAAAGGGCAGAACGAATTGATAATATTTGTTGGCTAGGAATTTAATTTCTCTGAAAGTCATGGTGTCATTCTCATAGGATTTCTTGACATCGGGAACATATTAAGAAGTAGACTCTATGTTAGAAGTATTAACTTCCACATAAATCAAAATATTAATCGTTTGATCCATCTTTTTTCTACATTAACTTAATTTAACCATAGGATTGCTAAGGAGAAATCTAATTATGCTCTTAAAATGAGCCATTAGCTTTTAATTTTGTATCATAACGACAAAGTGCCACGACATTTATGGACATCTCCAATCGGTTTCCTCCATCCTCTTTATTTATTTATTTTGTTTTGACTGAGAAAGCAAGTGAATGGATTATTAGAACAAATAAAAAGTAAGGGAGTTAATCCTATTGTGCACCCAAGAGACAAAATTAGTCAATAATGTCTAATATTACAAATGTATATTACTCGAAAAACTACAAAATAATTAAGTAATTGAGTTGAAATTTCTTTTTTAACATACATACATACATACATACATACATACATACATACATACATACATACATACATATATATATATGTATGTATGTGTATATATATATATATATAAGTCTAGTTTGGGTGGGTAGTTCCATGTTTGGAACTATGAATTGGACTAATACTACCAATTCAAGTAAATTGGAACTAGGAACCACAATAGTCCCCTTGGGAACTGTTGATTTTGGGCGAGTTTGATTCTGGGCAATTCTTAGTTCTTTTGCATATCCCTAGTGGAGGCATAAGTCTAATAATATGCTACCTTTCAAGTATTGCAACTGTATCTTCGATGGAAATCTATCTAACCATCAACTTAGGCAATTTGCATTAACACAAGCCTTGTTGAAAGTTGAAACATATAAACAGTCTAGCATTTTAAGGAGTCACTTTTCGAGAGCCCCTTTAGTAAATGCAAGTACCGTTTGACAAATTCTTTGGAGAGCTTTGGAGAGATGCAATTGCATTTTCAAAGGTCAATGATTTTTGGCTCATAGTGGGATGCTTCATGTTTTGAGCATTTTGGAAATGCAAATATGTTTTTTCCTTCCAAGTTTGCTCTTGCTAAAGTTTCGTAATTCCAAAAATGTATCCACATCACATAATGCCATTGGTGAGGCTTCAGGCTGCCTGCGAGGCGATATCTCAATTGAGTCGCGTGACCCAAGCAACGCTGCCTCAAACAAGGCTAACTTATGGCTAGATCTGGCGGATGGTGGCTGAGTTCCACTGGCAAAGGTCTAAGAATTTTTTTGTTTAAAAAAAAAAAAGAAGCAAAAGTCCTTTACAAATAGCATTCAAGTCAAAGTTCTTTTTTAATGTGTTTTCAAATTACACCTTTCTTGAATATGATTTGCATTTTAGAAAAATCTTCTACCTAAAGTCCTATGCATTTTTCAAAAAGCTTTTTCAAAATGTTCTTAAACACACCCATCTTCTCACATACTTTCTAGCCTTTCCACATGTATCAAAAGGCTCCCGTGAATTTAGCAAGAGACAATTAGGTGTATTTGGTTCAACATTTCTAAAGGGCTTTCAACCTCCAAAGCTCTTTTGGGAAATGCTGAACCGTTTGACAACTATTTTAAATAAGCTTTTACTTCCAAGTTAGCATTGGGAATACTAAAAGCCTAATACTAGTAGAGACTAGTTTTGGGCTTTCAGTATTTAGTGAAACTCTTTTTTTCTTCTTCCAAAACTATCCTCACCAATTTTTCAAAATTCCAATTTTGTCTTTCATTATTATTATTATTTTAAATTTAAAAAGGACCAAACACTTCGATGGACTGGCAAAGGGTTACAGCCGCCGGTGAGCCAGATCTGGCTTCGGCAACCCTCGTTGAGGGTTGTTCGAGGTCGTTTGACCTCTAGTGGCCCTTAGATGGGTTGCGCAACCCTTGCCGGAGGTCGCCCAACGTCAAGCAACCTCGACCGATAGCTACCAGCGCCAAATCTAGCTTGTCGGATGCCATAGTAGCCCTTCGCTGGACAATCGAAGGGTGTGTTTATTTTTTTAAAATAAATATATATAAAATATATGCAAAGCTCATTGCAGAAGTTTTTTTTTTTTTTTTTGCCAAACAAACATTCAACTCAAAGTCCATTTGTAAAGAGGTTTTAACTGAACACAATTTGTATTTTCCCAAATAGTTTTGACTTCCAATACTTACTACTTTACACCCAATGCTCAATTGCAAAGTTGAACGAAACGCACCTTGACAATTACCATTAAACAATCTTAACATTGCCCGAAGAATGCATGAGCCTCGACCTATCCAAGGACAACCATCAATCCCATAAGACCTAACACGGCACAATCACGTTAGGGTTTGGGATAAATCCAATGGAGTTTAACTCACTCGTTTTAGGTATGGACACAGACGAAAGAATCAACTATAGTACACAAGAACCACACCTTAATTGTACCGACGTGTCGGGACACGAGACGGCAATCAAGATTAGTACTTGTAATTAAATGAATTGGTTGCTATCTAAGGGCCGCATGTTGACCCTAACAACCAATGGGAGCTTCCCTACATTGTGGAGGCTTTGTAAGATCGAAGGTATTTAGTTTCTTAATCAGTCCGAGGAAGCAAACGACCATTAATAAATGCAGAATGTCGTCCGCGGTGTCGGACTGTGGAGTGGAATCTCGGGTATGAAAGCGGCAAGCTTGGAGCATCAAAGCTTGAGAATCTTGTTGAAGATTTCATCTAATCTTGTTCACTTGGCTTCTTTCTACAAAAACTATTTTGAGAATATTATCTAGTAATCTACTGTGACATCGCCAACATTGACATTGATAAATTTTAATAATATTTTTTTCAAAATTTTTTATTTTAAATTTTCTAGGCAACCTTGTCTCTTGCCGGAATGATCTAGGCGAGGGCTAGGCAACCCTTGCTAGCCATAGTAAATAATAAATAAAATAAAATAAAAATAATAATAATAATAATAATAATAATAATAATAATAATAATAATAATAATAATAAAAATTCAAAAAAAATTTACGTCAACGTTGGTCATGTCACGTAAAATGACTAGCATTCACTCTAGTAATTTTTGGTTAAAATTGGCAAAACATGAAAAAATTTAGAATGGCAAAATTATAAGGTTTTTAATTAAAATTAGCAAAATTGAGGTTTGGGACTCTTTGGCCAATTTTTTCTTTCTTTATCATTGTGGAGAAAATTAGGGTAAGGTTCTTTTTTAATTAATCAACGATTCAATTATTGCTATGACTCAAATTGTTATTGGCCATGTTATTTTAGGGGAACATTGGAACTTATGCTTTGTCATAAAACCTGTCCAATCATACTACATAGGGTTCTACATTACAAAAAAAAAAAAATCGTTTCCCATGAAAAAATATCTATAAACATTAGAAAGATGTTGGGATTATCAATGCTATTAACGATAAACTGTGATTAGGGGCTAAATTATCTGAGTATGACCTGGTTAAAGCACTCAACACGTTAAAAATTGCATGCATGTTTTGTTCACGTAACTAGACTAAAATTAAACTTAATAGCTACCTAAACCCTTATTCAGGCCATGAGCGCCCTCTTCCAACAGAAATGTCTTAATTTTGAGAATGTTGGACCTCGTGAATATAATACATCGATCATGTAACTACAATGCATTGTACCCAAAAAATGAGCAAATTTTTCTTAAAATTAAAAATATCAAATCATCTAGACCATTAACGAAACTCGGTGGATCACCTGTGGAGTTGACATTCCTAACATTAACTTTTCGCTGTTATAGAGTTTACCACGAAATATTCATATCCCGTGACACGCATTATAATTATAAAAATTTCAAGGAAATTATTTCAGAATGTCTTTCGCCCTTCTATACGTGCATCCAATAGGCAGTTCTGGTTTTGGCACCGTCAAAGGGAAGGGGACACGAATTAGGGTTTCCATCGAAACCGTTTCGCAGACAGAGAAGAGACCGCTTTCTCACGCGCAAAACTGGAGATTTGAGAGACAAAAATCTGGCACCACCATCTCCCGCATGCCGCCTGAGATGAACATTTAATAGCCTGTAGTACATGGGTGCTGGTCGTATCGCAGCTAAAGTGAAAACTTTCGACGGTGGGAGACAACTATAGGATACGTTCCATAGAGACAGCCCAAGAACATGATTGGACAATACCATGCAATGTCAAGCAATTTTGCTACTCCCCACCAGGCATTCGCCAGTCTCCCTTCCTTGGTATCTATCTTGAAATAAAATAAAAAATAAAAAAAATGGATTTCTTTCCATTTCTTTTTTCTCCTAGAAGACACAATGAATAAAAGTCAGTCCCCATGGGGCATTCAATTCAAACCTTCGCGTCTCCCAATGCCTAACTTGAGCAGCTTCTACATCGCTTTCTCCATGGCCGAAGCTCACATCCATACCTCTAGCGCTTTCACTTCGCATTTAAATTTACATTTTGCACACTCTTCTAACCCTAAAAACTATGCTTTTGTCATAGTCTCTCTTAGGATAGTCTTATTTAGAAAATAATATTGGAACGGTCATGTTATCCTTAATCTGTAATTGGGGTGTATATTTCCTCTAATTTAGTCTTAGACTACTAGGTTATAAAAATGGACATCCTGCATACAGATGAATGTGAGTCATGTTAGTTTTTACAACTCACTAGTTTGAGGTTGTGCATTGGAAATGTTAGTTGGACCTATAGAGGTATGCCTGTCCTTGATGAGTTGACGCAAAGCATTTTCAAGGAAATTTAGATCTTTGTTAATTTGAGCCACATAATCTAACATGTTCCTTGAAATAAAAATCAGCAAATCGCTTGTTAGATAATCATCTTTTACAAAAGCTTACCATATATATACTTGTGTCTGACGTTGATTGGGTTAAGGGAGTGCTAGCAAAATCCAATTAGTCTACATTAAGATTTCTCAAAATGCTAATCATTCGAGAGAGGGTTTTGTTTGTAGTACCGGTAATAATTGGATATCCATATTCATGTCGGGGCCACCTTATGTTTCCTAAATAATGAGAAGTAAGAAGCTTCGCGCTATATGGACAAATCGATATGTAACGATGTGGTGAACGATATTATAAATTTCCTTTTCAAATCGATAAAATTGTGTTGAGGCAAGAAGGAAATATTATCACAACCTAAGGACTTCATAAGACTCATCTTCCTATGAACTTTCGCATGAACTCAATTCGGACAAAGGACATGCCATGGGTGCCGACAAAGACTTGGGAGCTTCTCATGAGTCCTCTTTGCTCCGGCGGACACTCAAAACATGCATATCTCATTGTCGTAACGCTCCCCTTAACACACCCCAACCACACATTTTCCAATCCTATCTTTACTCCCGCCCTGTCTCCTGCTCTCTCTCGAATTCATGCAAAGCCGCCGCCAACTACTCTCCCGCTCCTCTTCCCACGTGAAACTACTACTCCCTACTCGATATTTATTTCGACCTCTCGATCCCTTTTAAAGAACCATCGCCGATGCACCTTGTCCATTAAAAAACACCCCCCTAGCCTTCCCATCACATCTCTCTCCCTTCTGACAAAATACCTTTGGACTTGAAGCATCGCCCTTCCTAAACAAAGCGCTCTCTAATATCATCACTTCTCTCGCCACCTCCTTCTCTCCTCACTCCAACTTCACCTCTCTCTCTCTCTCTCTCTCTCCGCCGAAAAAAAAAAAAAGGAGGTCGCGACACTCTCTCTCCAGCTGAAACCTTAACTTCCCCGTCAAAGAAGCGGAGTCAAAGACCCAGAAGAGAGGAAAAGAGATGATCAGCAAGGACGCCGACTGGTGGATCTTCGCCCTCCCTGCGTTCTTGGGCTCCGACCGCCTCCTTGAAGATGCGTACGTCGTCGTTCCCTCCATCTTCCTTGCCTTCCTCGCTCTCTCCGTCCTCACTTGGGCTCTCTCCCCTGGCGGGATCGCGTGGCGCCACGGCAGGAACCGCAAGGGCCGCGTCCCCATCCACGGCCCCCTTGGCCTCCCCATCTTCGGCAGCCTCCTCGCCCTCCGCGGCCGCCCCAGTCGAGACTGCCTCCCCCACCGCGTCCTCGCCGCCGCCGCCGCCCGCACCCCGGCCGGGGCCCAGCTCATGGCCTTCAGCCTCGGCTCGGCCCCGGCCGTCGTGTCCTCCGACCCGCGCACTGCCCGTGAGATCCTCGCCTCCCCGGGCTTCGCCGACCGCCCGCTCAAGCGCTCCGCCCGCAGCCTCATGTTCGAACGGGCCATCGGGTTCGCCCCCGCCGGCGCCTACTGGCGGCTCCTCCGCCGCGTCGCGGCGTCCCACCTCTTCGCCCCTCGCCGCGTCTCGGCCCACGGGCCGGCCCGCCTGCTCGACTGCGCCGCGATGGTGAGCCACATCGCCACCGAGCAAAGGGTCCGCGGCTTCGTGGCGCTACGGGATCACCTCCAGCTGGCCTCGCTGAACAGCATCATGGGGAGTGTGTTCGGGAAGCGATACGACGTCGGCCGCGACGCCGAGGAGCTGGAGGACCTGAGGTCGATGGTGAGAGAAGGGTTCGAGCTGCTGGGGGCGTTCAACTGGTCCGACTACGTGCCGTGGCTGAGCTACGTGCACGACCCGGCTCGCGTGGACGAACGCTGCGCGAGGCTCGTCCCGAGGGTGAAACGCTTCGTTCGCGGTATCATCGCAGAGCATCGGCGGAAGAACGATGAAGGCAGCAACAAGGTCGCCGCCGACGAAGCTGATTTCGTCGACGTCTTGCTCTCCCTGGATGGCGACGAAAAGCTCGATGAGGATGACATGGTCGCCGTCTTATGGGTACGTATTTGCTCTGAACTTTCTACGCATGCTCCACCTAGTTTCTTACAATTCGTCACTTCATTTGACAAATTCATTTTAATAATCATGACATGCCATTTCCAATGTCAATTTTTATTACCATCGTCCTTTTCTTCATGGGGGCCGCCGACCATGTCGGATGAAATAATGATACTTTTCCATCGTGATCAGACCTTGTTCATCGTACGAAAAAGCCAAGAAACGAAGAGATTTGAAAATAATCTTGGGACTAGTTTGTTGTACTGCGGTCATTCGATTGTTTATGTCCGTTCTTTTTGATTGGTTTGAAATTGAAGTGCGACAAGCCTAATTTGATCGTAACGTCTCAAGGTGGTAGTAACATCGGGTCACTGTCCGCTACGCATGAGATGGGGAAAGGCCAATTTACCGCCGCCGTTTTGTCGTATCATCGTTTTTGCTATAATTGATTAGGTGAGGAAATGTCCGTTTGTGTAGGAAATGATTTTCAGGGGCACGGACACGACGGCTCTGTTAACCGAGTGGATCATGGCCGAGCTGGTGTTGCACCCGGGAGTCCAGGAGACGCTCCGGAGAGAGCTTGCCGACGCCGCCTCCCGCGGCAGCGGGGGAGGCTTGACTGATGCTGACATGGCCAGGCTGCCCTACCTGCAGGCCGTGGTCAAGGAAGGCCTGAGGATGCACCCTCCGGGCCCTCTCCTCTCGTGGGCCCGACTTTCCACGTCGGATGTCCAGCTCAGCAACGGGATGCTGGTCCCGGCCGGCACGACGGCGATGGTCAACATGTGGGCCATCTGCCACGACCCGAGCGTGTGGGAGGATCCGGACACGTTCAGGCCCGAGAGGTTCCTGGAGCACGACGTGGATGTCCGGGGCGGCGACCTGAGGCTCGCCCCGTTTGGGTCCGGGCGCCGGGTCTGCCCCGGGAAGAACCTCGGCCTGGCCACGGTGACCATGTGGGTGGCCGAGCTGGTGCGCCGGTTCGAGTGGGCCGAGCATGCAGCGTGCCCGGTCGACCTGAGCGAGGTCTTGAAGCTGTCCTGCGAGATGAAGCATCCGTTGCACGCCGAGGCCGTGGTGAGAAATTGAGCAAATGCTTCCAGTCCTAATTAGGGCCGCGACAAAGCACTTTCACTCGCTACGTAATAGAAGTAGTAGTAGAGTCTTCTTCTAGGGTTTTGCTTTCTCTCTTTTTTCGCGGGTTTATTTAGGATTTTGTCGGACTTGTGTATCTCTCGGCTATCTGTGGGTGTACGGGATTTATGTTTTTTATTACCTCTTTCGTTCTTGTTTTGGGAATGTTGCCAAGGGACACTCCCATTTTTGATATGTCGGTGCGAGGGGTCCTGTTATTCTGTGTATGGTTTTCGAATTATAACGGGAAATGATCATGCGATAGATTTTTTTTTTTTAATATCCAGGAAACCCCATACAAATGACGGGTAAATCTTGAGGTGGCAACACTAGCGAAGGATCTATTACTCCACGATTTATTACTCCGCGACGACATCGCGCTTAAGATCTGTTCATTTTGTGGGATTTGACTCTCTGTCCTGAATAGACTTCATGGAGGTTCTTATCTAATTAGGCCACCACAAGCGGTGGTATCATGCGATGGTTTTTGTAGTATAGGAATAAATGTATTCCGTAATTTCATAAATTAGCGTGTGATTCGTTTTTTCATGAATTTATAATTTATAATAAATTATTATTTTCACAATTATATCTCGTAAATTATTATGTTAACAAGGTTGAATTATAATAGCTTAAATATTATATCAATTTTGGTACTTGGCTGGAGATTCTTTTTTGGCATTCGAGGATTATTCATATTTTGATTTTTGGGTAAAAATAGTAATTTGATAGTCATAATCCGAATAATATTTTAGCTTATTATAATTCATAAAGCATGCAGGGAATAATAGGATCCCTTATGCAGACATCCCAAAACTGGAGTCTTTAGTCAACAAACACGCAATCTCAAAAATAAGAAGAGAAGAAGCAATAAAAAAAGGAATCCCGAAACCCACAAATATCTAAGAGATATACAAGTCCCGACAAAATCCTAAATAAACTCAAAAAAAAGGTAGGAGAGAAGTTCACCAAATTTAACGATGAAGTACAAATGAGCTCGCAATACAATACCCCATTAATTCCTTAGTGATTTGGTGGATTATTTACTCAATTTTACTACATACTATAATATAAAACGAGGAAATTTTAGAAAAATAGTGCCATAATGAAATGTCCAAAACACCCCTAAGATTTACTGCACAGATAATCAAGTGAGGTAGCTTTTTACCGGGGATAATAATTCGACGAGGCTAAAGGGTGATTGTACATCTCAACCGACATCGAATGCGTGCGTAATAAGACCACACCCCCAGGCGACTGTACATCCAATTTGACGAGGTTGAGGTTTTCTAGGGCCCTGTACCCCCATCCATCTGTCTCTACCCTAACTTCAATTTGTGAAAAACGTTCACTCCTTCTTTCGTAACTACTTCCATATATCCATCGCCTAAATGATCAAAGTATATTAGATAAAAAGAGAGTGACTAATACACCGTGATTTCTTCGACACATTTAGTGTAATTTATTCGAAACATATAGGATAAAGCGGAGATACTCTTCTTAAAGTGAAAAGAGGAGGAATTTGGTCGAGCATGCTAGTCATTACTAGGGTACCGCTCATCATCTAAGAGGTGACCACATGAGCTTGAACATCCTTCTCTCTCGCTCACGAACATGCTTATGGCCGCAGGAATTAGAGCGGAAATGTAACAAGGTAGTCAAGGCCTAGGTGTATGGAAGTTATTCTTATAAATAGTCTGGGCGGTTGATTTGCCTCGTGCAAAGAGAGGAGGGATGTTTCCACCGGTGAGGGCCATCTCAGAAAATTTCCTAAAGAGACCTTCAGTTGAATTGCGTTCTTTATTTTAACAAACGCCCAAATATCCAAGTTGGCAGTAGATATTTTTCTACTTTGTCATCTGGAAATATCAATAATTTTTATATTAAAGAGATATCACTTTCATATTAGATTCTCTTTGGAGAGTCGTTGAATGTTTAATGAGTTCAGTCAATACGTAAAAGAAGAAGCTACGTGTTTCGTTCGATACCGCCACTGTCTTGCATTTTCTGAGTCATGGTATCTGGTCATTTACTAATTTGAACTGAGGCACTGACAGACAAGATGTATCGAACAAGCTCTAGCTAAAAGATTGAGAGAGAGAGAGGGAGAGGGGGCTGGTCATAGCGAGCTCGAGGGAAAGTCTGGACAAAAAAGGAGCTTCTTCAGAGAGAGAGAGAGAGAGAGAGAGACGGAGAGATGCCTCGTATCTCGTGGCTTGGCAGTGGGATCTCAGTTACTGTGGCGTGGTGGCGGGCGTGGGCGTGTGTGGCTGGGGGTGAACGGCAGGTCTCTTCTGGCCGACACAGTTCAAGAACCAGAAAGACCGTATGATCGCAATCCTGCCTGATGTGACTGCTCCTGGTGTCTTTTTGAACCACTCGCCCTACAAAACCTAGCCTCTCTGGCCGTGACTTCCCCCAATTGCCCTTTTTCTCTCTCTCTCCTTCTTTTTCTTTTTTGGCTTATTACGTGTCAAGATCCCATACCTTCTCTCTAAGCACTCCAAGAGTAAGGTCCTCGTGACTTAAAAAAAATTCAAAGTCTTGTTAAGAACGCCCGAGAATAGCAAAAAGTGCATGTGAGAAGTGCGCGTCTGAGATGAAAACACAGATTGCTTATAAATTGACGCAAAAGTCATATGATCGTTTCTTTTATGTATGTTCACATGCCCTGGGCCATTGCCGCTTTATGACTCGAATTTTTGAGGCGTTGACTATCGATGACCTGAGAAATTTTAAATGAGGTTCATGTCGGTGCATTTGGAAACCAAAGCCAGTCATCATACTTTTCCACTTTACCTAAGCTAATGATGTTTCCCGACGGGTTTTGAGCTCTAAAACTCCTCATGTAAATGCAAGAACCAGTTGATGAATTTTTTAGAGTTTTGGAGAAACACAATTTTATTTCTAAAGGCCTTTAGGTTAAGGTAGGTTTGAAAATACTTTTGATTTTGAGCATTTTGGGAATGCTAACACATTTTTTTCTGTCCAACTTTGCTATAGTTAAACTTTCATAATTTCAAAAATATTATCACCTCACATGACATTTATAACGGATGTATTGCCATGCATCAATCCAAATAGACAAGAAATGTCGAATTGGTAGGTGGGACTCAATCTACATTATCGAATCCTGAGACAAAATGGTATTCACCATGATATATCTTTGTCATCAAATTGGCTGAAATGAAGATTGAATGTCTCTATTATTTGATCAATAAGTGGGAGTGAATCTCCACCGTTAGCTTCATAGGTGAGATTAAGTAGTGAGAATGAACTCTACCGTTAGATGGGAGGTGAGATTGATAGTTATAATTTAAGGGAAACTTATATAAATAGAGATATCTCTTCTGTCATTTGTATTATTCAATATTTGAGTAATAGAAATACATTTAATCTTCTATCTCTAAATACCTTCTTTTTCAATTAATTGAGTGGGCATCCAAGCAAGAGCTTAAGGGAGACTAAGTGTTGCATGGCTTGTGATCTTAAGTATCAAGTTGTGATACGTCATCGGCAAAGGGCTCAACGATTGACGGGCCATCGGAGAGGCTAGATCTAGTAGCCTAGCAAGCTAGGTTGACCTTAGGCAAGGGGGACTATTGCCTTGGGGTACACAACTCAAGTTACCTGGTTAAGAATATTAACACCAGATTGGGCCTCATTGACCGCTGAACCCTTTGCCAATCTTAATATATATTATAAATTGCAAAAGTCCTTTTATAAAATGTGGTTTTACCAAAAATTATTTAAATAACAATTACTTCCAAATGCATTTTTTTAATTATAATTTACTGAACATTATTACTTCAATTTGAAAGGCACTTTTAGGCCATGACCTTTCCAGGGGGGCTTGAGATGAAGTTGTACTCACCTTCTAATAATTTGGAGTGTGTAGAACATGTGAGGTTTACTTGAAAGGTTGGGTGTTGAGAGGTTAATACTCCGAATTTTCACTAGTAAATATCTATACTCTGTGAAGGTAGCCCCAGCTAGTCCTGCCATCAACGTGCGAGAATGTCTGCTGCAGTCGTGGCTCGCCTGCATCCGCATGGATTCAAAAGGCATCGTGCCATAATTTGAGAGAGCAATAATCAAAAGCCGACCAATGTGAGATCGAGGACACATCTGATAAGTAGCATCTAAATAATACCGAATCGAAGGCAACCTGACTCGAGTCCTTGGCCAATGTGAGGTTTGCTCTAATAACGTAATCTGCTGTTCTTGTCCGGCTCGCGTTGCGCACGACCCTATGAAAACAACGTCGTGACGTGAACACGGGATCTACGCGGCTTCCGAGTCGTGGAACTCTCCCCGTTTTGGTATCGATTCTGTCCGTTTTGGCATCGGTTCTGTCCGTGTTAAAGTGGCTTGTTTTGGCCAATACTGTGGATTGTGTACCACCCCGTGCGGAGGACTTGCTCTGTGGGGTCGATGTTGTGTCGCCTTTGTGTCAGATTTCTGAGCGCATGGAAAAGGAGGACAGCCCGTAGTTGGAAGAGCGAGGGCAAAGCCATGTGAAAATGGCAATCATTCATGTGCCTCTCAAAATTGTTGTCGCAAGTCACGTCCCCATCATCCATCATTATCGATCAACCATAAGCAATTGTTCCGGTTGTGTATCACGCTCAAGTTGACTCGACCATCCTCATCCTAATTTTCTCCTTCGTACGACCTCTCCATTTCGCTTTCCCTGAGTCGTTGGATCATATACCTTTTCCGAGCGCTAGAAGATTCACGTCATTTTATCGAATACGATTGATCTAACGACGAGGGTAGTCCGTGTCATGAGCCCTTTATTAGATCTGCTTTTTTTTTTAATTGTATTGACTCTTTTCCGATAATTTGTACACGTGAATTTGCAAATTCGACTTATTAAAGGTTCCTGAATTCTCTGCAAGTCTCCTGAAATGATCAAAGCACCTTCTCATAGGATAATTTGTTTGCAATTTTGGCTGGACTTGAAAGGGCACATCTAGTCCGTGGGGCTGAAAATCCCATGACATCGCAGTCAACTACATCAACCTTAAGGGATACAAGGGAGAACATGTTGAAGTCGTGATTTGTTTATTGATTTCGTACATTTGAGATGTTAAAAGGGCGATATGTTAGTTTAAATAATGGACGCTATCAACTTCGTCTCTCTTAGCATCCATTTCATGGCCACATGCATATTTTTTCCGGTTAAGCAATAGGAGATGAACTATCTGGCTCATTATTCTCCGTCCATAGGGATGGCCACAGGGCGGTGCCGAGTCAGGATTGAGGGTCGCATTCTCTTCCCTGCACTATGGTTTCTTCATATGAATATCTCCCGCCCGTCCGACCGACCATCCACCCTTTTCTTCTATTTTGTTTTGGTCGAACCCGACCATCCATCATCGGAAGGTAAACAACTGCCGCTGCTTAGCAGGACTTGGCTTGAGAATTCATTTGGACCAGCAAAATCTCGAAATGCATCGCAATAAAGGAAAGGAAAAGCATGGTTGGTTCACATCGTGAGTAACAGATGACCTTTTGATTAACTAAGATTCATTTCAATAAAACTTAGAATCCATTTATTTCACAAAAAATAAATTACACGAAAAATATATTTCTAAGGATGATAGCTCATATCACTTTAACTAGTTAGTTATTGGAAAATGTTTTCGTTATCAACAATAACTTTTTTCATAGATGATAAAAAAATTTTTATTTTTTTTTTTGGCAAACAATATAAATGATCATTTTTTGGAAAGTATTTTCTAAATCGTTTGGCTACCGCTAGACAAATGGAGCATTAATATTTCCTTCTTTTACCAAAAAATTGGATTTGGCATGAAAGTTGATTTCCGCACATTCTATCCCTTATGTGTTTTCATGGGAAGAGATTAAATTAGAGTATATGGCTCAATTATATCCCGAGAGTGATTTATTCACCAAACATTAATGACCCCATAAAGTAGGGTGGATCTTGAAAGGTTTGAAAGAAAACCCCAATTTTTCCCAACCTTTGATAAAATGAATCTTTTTAAATATTTTTGTGATGTATTTCGTGCTTTAATGGGTGGCACACATTAATTGCCAAATGGAGGAATTTTGTTTTCATGTGTCTACACCTTATGTGAAAGCTTGCTTTTGCATTTTATATACATCTATGGTGTGGTGGTAATTTGGGTGTTTCGGAGGTTTAGCCGGTTTGAGATTGACTTTTCAAAATTTGTTCGGTAAAATGGAAATTATCCCACTATTTGATTTGTATTTTCTGATGAGATGTGGGACATAGGAGTGATGAGTTGGACAATTGTAATCAAATTCCCAAACTGAATTCTGAGGTATATAAAGAAATGTACAAAATTTGAAAATTTCATTTTATGAGATGTTGGGACAAAATGGGTGTGGAATAATTTAAGGCTATTTTTGATTGGATTGAATATACATACATACATATATATGTATATAAAAAATAGTTGGTTCATGGCTAGCTCTTGACATGCATGCATCGCACGCAGGGAGCTCAGTTGAGCACGCAGGCCCAGAAGACCATGTTTCCTCTCGTTATTTTCCTAAATTAAGATACGGTAACCCAGTAAGATGTTCTTTAATTTTTATTTTTTAATAATTTAATTGAAACAATAAAGAGACGGATTTTATTAACAAGCACCTCTAGAGTACCTGTGAAACATCAAAATAAGGAGACCACCATATTCTTGATATTCAATCTCATTCATATTGTGTGATTAATACTTTGAAAATTGAAATATATATTTATTAGATATGATTAGTGCGTACATTATTGACGCGATCCAGAAAGAGGTTGGCATCTGCCCGATGACATGGTGTTGACGTAGCAGATGACGTGGTATTGATGTTAGCTGCTCGGAAGATCTTTGATGGTGCAGGCGCACGTCGTTATGGACGTGAATGGATCTCAAGCGTCGAACTTGCGCGTTCGACAGCAATTGGTGGTGACATTTCATGAGCTGCCCTAGCGGAGGGCGGCGAGCAGTGGGTCGGTGTTTGTTTTTCGAAATACGTGGTAGAAGGTGAATAGAACACCACTGAATAACCGTGGGCTCCACGGGTCCGAGACGAAGCGGTGCGTGTGGTAGCATTCGGCATTCGTTGACGAGAAAATTTAGGATTTGCCTCGTTTGAGAGCGACGAGTGGGATGGTGGTGTTGGTTTTCTGGACTGAGTAACGGGAGTATGACAAAACAGCATCTAAAAGCTTTGATCTTGGCGGAGAACCGGAAGCAAACGCAGTCGGTGCAACTAGGGCTGTGGCGGACTTGTAGCAGATTTGGTGGGCCCTCCTCAGGTTATAATAGCTTTGATACCAACTTGAGATTTGTAATAAAGGAGTGGAAAGTGATAAAATATTCACATTACCAAATGAAGAGTTCAAGCCCTTCCTTATATGTAAGTTGAGAAGGCAATTAGGTTTAATTACAATTGATGTAAATTATAATTTGCCTAATCTCAAATATATACATCTTAAAAAACCTTTACTGGGTCCGTTTTTCTGTGTTTGACTTCTTTTCGATAACTTGATGTGAATGCGCAAAGTCAATTGCTTGAAGGCCCATAAATCCTCGCAAACCCCTTGAACTAGTTAAAGCGTCTTGACACAGAAATGTTTGTGTGCAATTTTGGGAGGACTTGAAAAGGCCACATCTAGTTCATGGGGTTGGAAATCTCATGACGCCGCGATGGACAACGTCGACCTTAAAGGTTAGGAGGGACACGTCGGAGACATGTTTTGTCTATCGGCTTCACACATACGAGATGCCAAGAGAGATATGTGTTAGATAAAGTAGATAGTGGATGATATTGATTTTGTTTCTCTTAGTATCCATTTCATGGCTATAAATATTTTTGGTGATAGGATTAGACGCACAAACACAACAAAACAAGAGTGATACAAGAGAGCAATTGAGACACAATATTTATTTTGATTCACCATTAGATTAAGATTACATTTAGTAGAGGATTTTTGCTATAATTAGTATCTTCCACATCTTTGCTACAATTCTCACTTACAAGAAAAATAGATTATATATATGTGGCACAAATCAATAACTATTTATTAGCTCAAGCTCAAACTATCAATAAAATACAAGTCCAAACTATAAATGCCCCTTGGGAACTCAAGGGATTGTCTTGGACCCCCTAGACTCCTGCCCACTCATTGGAAAGGACCCTTGGACCCCTGCCTTCTCACCGGAGAGCTAGATCCCTTGTACATTCTTATCGATGGGGAGTATAAACCACATCCTAACATTACGGTTAAGTAATAGGAAATGAACCGTCCATATCTTTGTTCTTCGTCTCAAGGAATGGCTATGGAGTGGTGCCTAGTTGGGATTGAGGATCACATTTTTTCCGCCCATCCCACCATCCACCCTCCTGAGGCAAAGAACCGCTTTGTGAATTAGAATTTCCAACATCAAGCAACAAATCAATAATTTTCAAAATGAGTTAGACTAAGATACATGTCTAGTAGTCAAAGACTTGATGTCAATTTGACTTTTCAATCCATCAGCTATAAATATCCTAGTCGGAGATTGTGACAGCTCAAGCAATGGTGTGCCGGGAGGAGGGATGGCGGTGCTTCCACGCCTCGGTCCCTAGACGTGCGGAGGGAAGGGGAATGGGTCTTTTTCTAGTCCCACATTGCTTAGGGGAGTCTTGGGCTAGTTTATAAAGGCTTGGGTCATTCTAATATGTGTAACGCGTTTTAAAGCCGTGCGGATTCAGTGTCCAAAGCGAACAATATTACACAGTGGGGCCCGGGTCATTTAAATGGTATCAGAGCCAACTCCCGACCGCTTGTGGGGCCACAACGAGTATGCTGTGCTCCTAAGGGGTGGAGAGTGTGATAGCCCAAGTGATGGTGCGTGGGGAGGAGGAATGGCGGTGCGTTCGCGTCTCGGTCTCCTAAGGGGTGGAGAGTGTGACAGCCCAAGCGACAGTGCGTGGGGAGGAGGGATGGCGGTGCATTTATGCCTTGGTCCCTAGACGTGAGCAGGGAAGGAGAAGGGGTCTCTCTCTAGTTCCACATCGCTTAGGGGGAAGTTCTGGGCTAGTTTATAAAGGCTTGGGTCTCTCTAATCTGTGTAACACGTTTTAAAACTGTGAGGACTCAGTGTCTAAAGCGAACAATAATATACAGTGGAGCCCGAGTCGTTACATAGACAACAAATGTTAGAATATAATTTGAGATCTTGTCCAAACTTCCTAACACCTAGCTTTTAACCTTTTCTTTTTCTTTGTCCAAAAGGGCACGCGTGAAAGGGTGTGCAAAATGTGGAAGAGGATTGCCATGAGGGAAAGGGACAAGCATGATTGGTCGGCACAATGAGTATCAAATGACCCTACGATTGACTAGGATTTATCTTTATCTCAAGAAGTCTTGATATTTCCTTTTTCCTGCAGAAGTTTGAATTGGCCTGACGTGGATTTCCTCGCATTTTGTGTGTTTTCATCAAAATAAATTATAATTATTGGACACGGTCCCATTATAACCCGAGAGTGATTTGTTCACCAAACATTGATCGTCCTCATGAAAATCACCATAATTACGTGATCCGTTGCCAAACAACCCCGTATAGTAAGGTGGATCTCAAAAGATACAAAAAAAAGAATCCAATTTTTCCAATTCTTTGATAAAATGAGTCCTAATTAATAATTTGGGATCTATTTCGTGCTTTAGTGAGAGGCACACATTAATTGCCAAATGGATGAATTCTATTTTTATGTTTCTACAACATATGTGAAAGCTTGCCTCTATATTCTATATATACATGGTGTGGTGATAATTTGAGTGTTTAAGAGGTTTAGCGAGTTTAACACTAACTTTTCAAAAATTTACTTGGTAAAGTTGAAATTATTCTAACACTTGGTTTTGTATCTTTTGATGAGTTGTGGGATATGGGAGTGATGGGATGGACGATTGTAATCAATTTCCCAACTCGAAACCTATGAGACTGTGAAGTTGATAAAGAAATGTATAAGATTTGAAAATTTCTTCATGAGATGTTGGGACGAAAAGGGTGAGAATGGTTGAAGGGGCTTTTGATTGGAACGTACATATCTGGATTCATGGCTAGCTCTCGACATGCGTGCATCACGCGGAGGGGGGCTCAGTTGAGCATGGGGCCCAAATGAGCTTTTTTTTTTTTTTTTTTTTTTTTTTAATGGTAAAAGGTAAGTATACCCAACTGACCATGTTTGCTCTCGTTATTTTCCTAAATTAATTTGCGGTAACCAATTAAGATGTTCATTAATTTAATTGAACCAATAAAGAGACAAATTTTGTTAATTGGTACCTTTAGAGCACTCATTAAACATCAAAATAAAGAGAGAGCCATGATTTCAATAGTCAATCTCTTTCATATTATGGGAGATTAGAACATTGAAAATTGAAATATTATTTATTAGTTATGATTAATGCATGCATCATCTATGCGATTCAAAAAGAGGTTGACATCTATTAGATGACGTGGCGCTAACGTAACGGATGATTTAGCAATGATGTCAGCAGCTTGGAGAACCTTTGCCAAGTGCAGGCGCATGGATCTCACTTGTCGAACTTGTTGGCGGTGCGTTCGGCGGTGGTTTGTGATGAAAATTCATGAGTAGCCTAGTGCAGAGGGCAGCAAGTCATGGATTGGTGTTTGTTTTTTGAAATATGCGGCGGAGATGTCCAGATCACTGCTGAACAGCGGCAATTCCCTAGGTTCGAGACGTAGTGGTGCGTGTGGTGGCATTGGGCATCCGTTGGCCACGGAATTTCAGGTTTTGGCTCTTTTGAGAGCAGTGAGCGTGATGGTGGTGTTCATTTTTCGAAATGAGCAGCATAAATATGTCAAATAGCAACTAAAGTCTTTGGTCTCGGCGGAGAATAGAGTGCAATGTTGTCGGTGCAGCTAGCGTCATGCCAGCCTTGTAGTAGATTCGATAGGCTCTCCTTGGGTAGCAATGGTTTGATAATAACTTGAGATTTGTGGTTTGCAATAAAAGAGAGAAAATTGTAATATATTCACATTACCAAATAAAGAGTACAAGCCTAAATGCAACTTGTATTCAAGACCAACTCATTTGATCAAGAAAATTAGTGTGCATTCAAGATTGACGACACTCTCATTGAAAAATCCCTCATTCATAAGGCCTCATCTTTGACTTTGTCATAAAGATTGTCATTTCCTATGCATTGAAGCTTGCACTAAGGCCTTTGGGATGGCTACAAGCATTGAAAATGTTGTACATTTAATAGCTCATAGTTTCTAAATGTTTCTAGTTTCTATGTACATAAATAACTGTTAGATTTTTACCAAAAAAATAAAATAAATAACTGTTAGATTCTAGGTTCAAGTCTAGTCTTTTGCTTTTCTTTTGTTTTGCTATAAAAGGTCATTGAGCCTCTGTAAAGTACAAACCGAACTTGATTAATGAAATTAGTGCAATTTCCTTGAACCTTGAATAGTTCAAACCCCTTGAAAACCTATAAAAGTTTTCACTCCGTCCTTGAAGAGTCGGGGCTTTTAAAGTCTACATCCTTGAAGAGTTATAGCCATCAATCTTGAAGAATTGATACCATTTCAACTTTCTTGAGGGCTTAGAGGAGCCACCATTGAAGTTCCCATACTTTCTTCATTTTGTCCAATCCTGTTTCGCCCACTTCCATAAAAAATTGATAAGCCCATAGTTCTTATCTAAGAAAACTCACAATAGAAAAGTTGTAGATATAAGAGTCCTCGTTCTTTTGGTCATGGAATTAAGTCATTTTGATATCAATCAACAAAGTTATGCCCATTTCCCAAGTTAGTGTGGAACATAAATTTTGCTTGATTTTATGACTGAGTTTCCATGCGTGTAAGTCATTGTTCCAATCCCATTGTTTGAGTAGTTGACCTTGGGCTACATCATTTGGTATCAAAGCTTAGGAGGAGAGGACAATGCCTTCAAAACAAGCAAGGCATTGAGATGGTAGAACCATTCCATTAAATGAAGTAAAAACATCTGTAGAGAATTTACAACAACATATGCAGCAAAAAATTGATGATTTGGCCCGAGAAGTCTAGTGTCTGAGGGCTAAAGTAAACAACCCTCCACCCCATTCCAAAATTGAAGAATCCAACGGCAATTCCTCATTCTCAAAAAGTGTCCAATCATTTCCCAAAAGAGGAATGCCCCATATTAGAAGTTTGTGAATTGGATTGGGAAAGGAAAATCAAGAGAGACATTCTAGAGTTTTCAGGTACCAATTCTATTGATGAAATTGTTAATCGGTTGACAATTATGAATAAATTTTTTGAGCATAGGAATATCTCGAAAAACTACCGAGCTAGCATCATTATTATGCAGTTCCAAGGCAAGGCCATAGCTTGGTGGAGACATGAGATGCAGACTTGCCAAATCCGTTGGTAAGGCGGTCGCTTCATGGAGAAAAATGGAGAACAAGATTTGAAAGTATTTCCTTCCCAAAGGATACAAGAGAGAGCTCTACCAAAGATACCAAAATTTAAGACAAAGTACACGAACGGTATATTAATACACTAATGAATTCAATGAATTGGTGATTCACAACAACATTCGGATTTGGAAGAGGTGTTCATGAACAAGTACTTGAGTGGTCTTCAACTTTATACCTAAGATGCCTTAGAAGTCCTTGACATTTGGAACTTGGAAGATACACATCAGCGGGCAATCAAAGTGGAGCGTTCTCCCTTTAAGAGACAACAACCCTCTACCTTGCCAAACCAAGCAAATAAAAGTACCACCAATACCATCAAAATTGCTAAAGCCATGGTACAACCTACTAGTAAGCTTTCTACTAAGTCCAAGATTTCAAAAAAACAATTACTAAGATATATGTTGTTATTCTTGTGAATAGATGGGTTGTTGTGTTACTAATTGTCAAATCAATAAAAATTGGCCAGTTGGTGAAGCTTTCTTGGTGGATAATGAATTTGATGAGGACATAGAGGAGCCACCTAAAGAATATCAAAATATGACGAAGTTGCTGTGGAAGATGAACAAATAATTCATGTTGATTCCGGGAAGCTTCTCAAAATGAGGAAAATTTTCTCACTCCTAAAGATAACACTAGAGATAGGTGGTTGCACACCAATATTTCACCTAGCTTGCACTATTTTGGGGAAGGTATGTCGATTAATTATTGACTTAGATTGTTGTCAAAATGTGATTTCTCAAGTGGCAGCAAGCACACTAAAATTAGAGTTGAAGGCACACCCCACATCTTACAAAATGTCTTAGTTGAAGAGAGGTGCTAAGGTAATTGTTTACAAATGATGCCTTATTAATCTTTTCATTGGTTTTATCTATTTTGACAAGATATGATGTAATGTTCTACTATGGATGCTAGTCATATTATTCTTGGCTGATCGTGACAATTTGATAGAAAGACAATCCATGATAGTTATTGTAATATATATTCTTTTGAGTATGGAGGAATAAAAATTTACTTTGGTGCCTAGCAAGGAATCTTCTAAGAACCCTTTGGTTGAGAATCCCTTATCCCCTACTTTACTCATGAGAAGTAAAGGGTGCCATGAAGGAAGCTAGTGCGATGTCTCCTCCCCAAATGGATTGACAAACTGAAATTGTCAATTGATCCTGGGAAATCTATTAAGAACTTTGATCGATGATAACTCCCATTCTTAGGAAACTCAGTTTTCACTTGGGGAATTTGCATATAATTATTTGGTGAACCGTACCATTAGATACAATCTCCTTATGATTGTGTATAGACATCAACCAAAGATTGCTCTCAATCTTGCACCCATTTCGTTTGCTACAAAAAGTCGATCGATAAGGTGATTGATTTTGTATCTCAAATGAGGACAGTTCATAAGGAAGCGCCAAAGGTTGGAGAGCAAAACTGAGTCCTATAAAAAGGATGGTGATAAGTGATGGTATGAAATTATCTTTGAACCTAGAGATTTTGTTTGGGCTTTTTTGCCATCAGAGCGTCATCTTGTTGGAAGCTACAATAAGCTTAGTGATCAAAAGCTTGGTCCACTTGAAGTTCTTGAGCGCATTAATCCTAATGCATATTGACTAAAGCTTCTTTCTCATATGAAGATACATGATGTGTTCAATGTTTGACATCTAAGACATTATGTGGGTGATTCTTCCAATACCGTTGATTTAAATTTGGGGATGAATTCTTTTAAAGAAAGGGGGAATGATTACTCATATTCAAGACCAACACATTCAATCAAGAAGATTAGTGCACATTCAAGATCGATGACTTTCTTATTGAAAAGTCCCTCATCAATAAGGTGTCATCTTTGACTTTGTCATTTCTCATGCATCGAAGCTTACATCAAGATATTTTGGGATGGCCACAAGCATTGAAAATGTTGTACCTTTAATAGCTCTTATAGATTCTAGGTTTGAGTCTTGTCTTTTGCTCTTCTTTTGTTTTGCTATAAAAAGTTATCGAGCCTCTATAAAATACACGCTGAATTTGATTAAAGGAAATTTTCTTAGTCCAATTCCCTTGAACTTTAAAGAGTTTAAATCCCTTGAAAACCAAGAAGAGTTTTCACTTTGTCCTTGAAAAGTCAGAGCTTCTAAAGTCTACATCCTTGAAGAGTTGCATCATCAATCTCGAATAATTGATGCCATTTCAACTTCCTTGGAGGCTGAGATGAGAAACCATTGAAGTTCCTATCATTTTCTTCATTTCTTCTAAACCTGTTTTGCCCACTTCCTCCCAAAATTGACAAGTCTACAGTGCTTATCTGAGAAAACTCAAAACATAAAAGTTGTAGATCTAGACATCTTTGTTCTTTCTTTTGGGTTTGGATTCGGGTCATCTTGATCTGAATCGACAAAGTTATGCTCATTTTCTTGAGCTAGCATAAAATAGAAATTTCTGCTTGATTTTGTGATTGAGTTATCATGTGTGTAATTCCTCTCCTGATCTTATTGTTTGAGCAACCAGCCTCAAGCCCTCTCCTATAAATAGGGTAAGAAGTCTATTAGGTTTAACTCCAGTTGATGTAAATTATAAACCTAATCTCAAATATCTACATCTTACAAAACACTTCACTAAGTTTGTTTTTCCATGTATTGACTTCTTTTCGATAAATCGTAGATGATAACACACAAACTTAATTGCTTGAAGGCCCATAGATTATTGCAATTCCCCTTGAACTAGTCAAGGCGTTGTTTGTGTGCAAACTAGTCAAGGCATTGTGACGCATAGAAGTTTGTGTGCAATTTTGGGCGGACTTGAAAAGGACATTGCTAGTTCGTGAGGTTGGAAATCTCATGATGCCGTGACGAACGGCGTAAATCTTAAAGGTTAAGGGGAACACGTCAGAGTCATGATTTGTTTATCGACTTCACACATACAAGATGTCAAGAGAGATATGTGTTAGTTTAAATAGATAATAGATGGTATTGAGTTAGTTTCTCCTAGTATCAATTTCATGGCCACCCACCCATCCACCCACCCACACACACACACACACACACATTTTGGTGTTAAGATTAGACACACAAATACAACAAAATAGAGAGTAAGGCAGGAAAGTGATATCAAGATACACAATTTATCCTAGTTCATCTAGGGTTATA
The DNA here is from genome assembly GCA_017140325.1 of Eucalyptus leucophloia subsp. euroa. NCBI lineage: Eukaryota > Viridiplantae > Streptophyta > Magnoliopsida > Myrtales > Myrtaceae > Eucalyptus > Eucalyptus leucophloia. The sequence continues at coordinate 64,020,573 of CM029475.1, forward strand.
TCTAACTGAGAATTCCATTATAAGCATTTGCAATTTTCAATTTCAAGAGAAATAAATTATATAGAGGCATCACAATTTAGTAATTATTTATGGGCTCAAGCCCAAATTATCAATAAAATATAAGTCTAAACTATAAAAACCTTTTGGTGGTTTGAAGAGGCTGTCCCTATGACCCCCTAACCCCTACTTGCTCACCAAAGAGTGGGACTCCCATGTCTTATTGTTTATGGGGAGTATAAACCATACCCTAATAATGCGGTTAAGCAATGAACTATCCAAATATTTGTTCTTCATCCATAGGGGTGGCCATAGAGTGGTGCCAAGTCAAGACTGAGGATCACATTTTTCCACCCATTCAACAATCCACCCTCCTGAGGCAAAGAACTAGTTTACGAATAAGAATTTCTGATATGAAGCAACAAATCAATAATTTCCAAATTGATTTTGGCTAAATATGACTAATGATACATGTCTAGTAATCAAAGACATAATGCCAATTTGACTTTTCAACCCATTAGGTATAAATATTTTAGTTGGAGACGATAGAGGTCCAATATAATTTGAGATCTTGTCCAAACTCCCTAATTCCTAGATTTTAACATTATCTTTTCATTTGTCCACGAAAATACACATCAATGGGTGTGCAAAATGTGAAAGAAGATTGCAATGAGAGAAACGGACAAGCATGATTAGTTGACACAATAAGTATTAAATGACCTTACTATTAACTAGTGTTGACACCCAAAATACCCTCAGAAACACATGCTGATCATGAGAGAATACCGGGTAAAGCGCTTTGTTTTGGTTCACAAAGTTAAGGGTTAAACAATTTTCGTGGATATTACTTAAGCGGAGCATCGATGGAATTCTAGAAGCCAACTCTAGAGTTGATGGCTAGGTGACTGATTGCCAAGTGTCAGGCTATGGGCATAATAAACCAAATTTGAAGATAAAGCGAAATTAGCATTAGGACTCGAGCAAGACTAACTACTACGAAAAGTGCAATAGTAGTTATTTGCTTGATGAGCAAGCTACACGAACATTATTGATAGATGAGGAAGCAGTTGTTAAAGGATAAGGTGATGTGAATCGTTGCAGAAAGATCGTTCTACGAAGGCCAGGATGGTGCAAATTGCGAACCTTGACCTCCAATCAAACCTGTGATTGGCAATCTCGGTATGAACGTGATTTGTTGACGAACGCGTGTCAACCAACCAACATTATAGATGCCATGAGCGAAAGAATTCACTATCTCATTCGATAAGTCGAATCGACTGTCAGAAGGGAACTTTGATAAGGTCAAGTCTTCAAAAGAACAGTAGAAGAGAATCTCAACTTTTTTCCAATATATATTTTTATATATATATATATATATATATATATATATATATATATATCTGTCCCTCAAAGAAAGTTGGCCAGTCCTTAATATAGGCATTCTAGTTGCCACACAAACCCTAAAACCAATCATAGAAATCTAATACGTCATATTCTAGAATATATCTAAATAAGAAGATAATTTTTTTGACTTGGTTAAATATTTGATGACCATATAATCAAATTGCGCCAAAGATTACGCCAAGATTTACAAGATTCTTCAAGATTTGATCCAAGGTCATCTCCACGCCAAAGATTACGAACCATGACGCCAACAGCTTGCTTGAATTGCTTGGCCTGCACTCGAGTAATCGAACCATTAGGAATAGACAATGGGTCTCTAGCACTGAAAAAATGGATAACGTAAATGCGAAGAGTAGTGCCCAAGGAAGAGCAATCGGTTGAGGAACATCAGTCCACTTTATAAATACCACAACCCTACCATTGAAAAGCCCCCAAATAACACATCAATCATCTTTACTTTATTGCATTTTAGCTATAGTTTCCAGGATTCCCTTTGTTGATTAAATTCCTGTGGCTATCTCTATTCGGTCTAGCATGATCGATTAAATTTTGGTGTTGTTTCATAAGCCCAACATTGTTGAATAAATTCGGTGTTGTGTTTTCTATCAAGGGGTATTGATGTTGATTAGATTCCAATCTTATGCCTAAAACAGGCTGTGCTGTTGATTAAATGCCGACATAGTTTGAAAACGAAAGCATAGACTATCCAATTCCTAATGTCCAGATTATATCATTCATTAGATTATGGTATGATTTACACTTAGTAGTGAGTAGTCTTTGAGTCACCCTAGCATTGATTGTTAGGGGTTATATAAAAAAGTTGAAAATAAAATTTCTCTCGCATTTCATATTGTCTGTTCAAGTTCAATACATAACTCGAGCCTTTTATAATAAAACCAAAACGCAGTGTTTGGTGAAAGATTTTTTACGGGGATCAAAACGGGTGAAACAACTAAGATTTTATTTCAAGAAGTCTTGATATTTCCTTTTTCTTGCAAAAGTTTGGAATTGGTATGAACATTCATTTCCTTGTATTTTGTGTGCTTTCATCAAAAGAAATTACAATTATTGGGTACGGCCTGATTATAACCTGGGAGTGATTTATTCACCAAACATCGATCATCCTCATGGAAATCGCTGAAATTACTTGATCCATTGCCGGATGACCCTGTATGGTATGGTGGATCTAGAAAAAATACCCAAAAAGAATCAAAATTTTCTCATTTCTTCAATAAAATAAGTTATAATTAATATTTTGTGATCTTTTTCGTGCTTTTAACGAGAGGCACCCATTAATTGCCAAATAATGGGATTCTGTTTTATGTGTCCACAAGGCTTTCCTCTACATTATTATATATTATATATATTAAATATATGTATATATTGGATTGGGATTCATGGCTACCTCTTGACATGCATGCATCGCACGAACAGGGGATCAGTTGAGCACATGAGCCTAGATGACCATGTTTCCTCTTGTTATTTTCTTAAATTAACATGCGATGACCTACTACAATTTTTTTTTTTTATTTTCTATTGATTTAATTGAATCAATGAAGAGATGGATTACCTTTGGAGCACCGGTTAAACATTGAAATAAAAAGAGAGCGTGATATTTTCGATATTTAGTCTCTTCATATTACATGTATTTGGTACATTGAAAATTGAAATATTATTCGTCAGATACGATTAATGCGTCAATTATTGACAAGATCCGAAAAGAGGTTCGCATCTGCGAGACTGCCGCCCGTCGGAGATGGATTTTGGCGGCACTGTCGTGAAATGGCATGTCAACTAGCTGTGAAAGAGACTGGTCTTTAAAAGCCAATGCCCTTTTACCCTTTCGGCGCGCCTTCGCGTGAAACAAGCATGAGAAATCGCTAGAACAAATATTTTCGAATCTAGAGCTTGTAAAGTTACGAGTAATTACAGCATATGCTGTGGGTGCAAACAAAATCTCACAATAAGCAATCCTCGCGTACTCTTTATCTTAAAGAGTGCGTCAATTCATATAAATCCTAAAATCAAGGTCAAAAGTCAGTTAGGAAGTAGCAAGACTCTTCGGGAATTTTTGTATTGTATTAGATACTCTGACACGTTTTGACACACAGTCAATAAGCGTCAAAAAATTCGATAGGTGATCAACTCTTCTGACACGCTTTGACATGTGAATCAGGAATTCCAATATGCGCGGGATCAATTCTAAATTTTTTTAATAAGTGATGGATCAAAATGTAAATATATTAAAAAAAATAAAGATAATGAAAATAATAAAGGGATAATAAGAAAAACCTAGTCTTATATAATGTAGATTACTTTTTTTTCCCTTTAAGTTTTATGGATTATTGGAATGGAACGTGGTTGAATTTGTCAAATTGAAACAATAAATGAAATTAACAAATGGTGAGTTAATATTTTTAGTGTAAATTCATTATATGCTCTTTTTCTAATGTTTATTTATTTGTGAATCTCAATCAAATTAATTTGATTGAAATAATCATAAAAATGATAATTTATTATGTATATAGAAAAATATTCATTTAATATATAATATGTCCAAACGTGTCAACATTCTCTAGTTTTTGAGACACGCGGTATGTCATGTCGTGTTGTATCGCATATCGTAAGTCCATGTCAATCCTACTTAGAATGCCATAACTCACCTAACCTGATCTCCCATCAAAAAAGGAATCAAACCTCTCAGTGGCCTATATATAGTCAAGGTGTCCCAATTTACTAACTAGTCAAAACATGAGTTTCTTTCCCAAAAATTATGCATAATTTTGACATGCTAGAAATAAATCTAAAGATTCTGAATCCAAATAATGATCATGTCACCAAAGTTGAGAGGGGAGGTTGATTTCTGAAGTAATGAAATAGTAGCTTGTGAGTGATGCCCAAAGAAATTGCCATTTTAAGACCCAAAACGATACCCCATAAATCTATTTTGAGCAAAGGGCACGCTCCCATAATTTGAGCAAATCCAACGAGCTAGTTGCTTGATTCATGACACAGAAGCAGACCTTCTCAAACATGGCTTGGGTTGCCTTTAGAGGCCCCGTTGGTATTGAGTTTGACCCAATGAGTTGGATGGGTAGTCCAGCCCACAAGCTTCTCTCGTCTCCTTTTTAGAAGACAATTTATGTTTAGTCAGTCGAGCTGATACAATGTCCTTAACATATAATATGAAACCATGCACAAAGGTTCTTTGGTAAGACAAAAGTTCTCAAATTATCGTTTATTCCTACAATTTCAGAAGTGCCACAATGAAAAAAAGTGACCAATTATCTTGAACCCTATTTGCTGAATCGGATAGCTTTGTCATCAATCATGGGTGTAGATCTTGAGCAAAGAACCCACTTTGAAATCTTGTAGGTACGATCTCCGAGTACATGTAGCATTGTCTCCGGAGGGTGTGGGCACACCGGAAAGCAAAAATATACCGCGAGTTTACGTCGAAATCTTTCATCATTAGTAAGCAGACACTGGTGAGAGACCAACCTCAAGAAGCCTTCGATCCTTTGTGGCCCATCCCACTGCCACGCAAAATCTCCCCATTCGATTAGTCGTCATTTGTTGTGTCGGTGCGATCAAATTCATAGCCTTGTTAACTGCGGCGGAGCCACTGCTATTGCTGCCGCCCCAGATTAGCAAATCCTCTCCGCCACGATCAGAGGGCGGAAGCATCGAGTGGATGCGCATCAAAATTGATCGAGGGACGACTTCTGTGGTTCTTCTATCCGGAGTTGAGCTGATCCGACGCTTATCTGCCGGCCCATATTGTCATGTCTCCTCTGAGTTGGGGCGGGCCTGGACCCGGCCCAGACAAGGGAAACCATAATTCTCGTAATCGCAATGATGGGCCGTAGGCCCAGAGAACGATAAAGCCCATCAGGAACGCCCATTAAGACCTCGCGCGATGACGCAAAACCCCTCTCTCGCCTCTCCTTTCTCCCTGCGTTCTACACTCTTCTTCTGTCTTCTTCTTCTTCTTCTTCGCAATCGCGCATACCAGGGATAGCTCGAGCTCCGTCTCCGTCTGCCCTGTAATCTCGCAGCAACAATGGCGACCGTGATGCAGAAGATCAAGGACATCGAGGATGAGGTACTTCGATTAGCATCGCCGCGCTCTCGATCGCGGCTGCCGTTGGGCCGGTTTTCCTGTTTTCGGGTTCGAGAACGCGTTGGATTTCTAGTTGATCGGAGATGATTACCGATCGAATCGGATGGGGCATCTGTGTCTCGGGAATCGCGGCTAGCCGTGGCGGTTGTGTGAACAAGAATATTGCGTTTTCGTGCAATTTAGGCCTCGCGCTTTGAGTTAGCACGTAGCTATGGAGTTTGAAGTTTTCTTCTTTTTTTCAGTTTTTTTGGCCCTTTTCGGTTGGATTTGCGGACGTTGTTTGGTGAAAATCTTTGATTTGCCATGGCTTCTAAACTTTGGAGTTGAACTTGTTATCATCCTTGCTTGTGTCGCGCGAGTTTCAATGGATATATGTGGAGTCTCCTGTTGAGTAGGATCGAACGGGGTCGAGAGTGCGAGTGGGTATATATGAGGTTTCCATGATATCTTTTGGTTGTTTGTGCCCTTCAGTGCTTTCAGCACAATCCAACTGGCAATAGGGCTGGTTTTGGTGAAGGGGAGTCTTTTCCTTGTCTGTAAGATGAAAGCAATACCGATCGAACCAGAGCCCTATTGTTGTTTGTCGTGCTTTGCCTTTCATCTCCTCAACTAGGGGTTGTCGTATCCTCCTTTTGGAGGGTTCTCAACTGAAGTGCCTTTTTTGGTTGGATTACTTGTTGATTTAAGTTTGGAGTAGTGAATTGAATGATCAAACAGGGATGCTAACTATTTGGCTACTTCCTCACTCATGCTGGCTCTTGGTTTAGACTTTAGAATCCTTTGCTTAGCAGTTGTCAACAAATGGGGATCGGTTTGATATATTCTATTGGTTCCACAAAGTCTACTCTGCAAGCTGGAATGCAACTTATGTATATAGCATTTGAAAAGCAAGGCTTCCTAGTGTTGTTTTGCGCAATATTGAAACAGTCTATCGAAGTAATGAAGGAAGAATGGCAGGATAGATGGTTGGACACTTTTCAGTAAGTATTTGAAATAATAGATTGATATTGAGTCCATACGTGCATAAAGGTTGCCACTTCCATTATGTCTGATTACGAGTTCTCTTTCCTCTTGTTGGAATGCAATTAGAATTATTAGTTGTCACCGATTTCATCGAATTTGATTACATTCATTAGGTCTTTATAAAACTGTAACTTAAAAAAAGTATTAAAACAAAAGCAAAATCTGTAACTTGGGTGATTTGAATTAATTTTGGGTAATTTAAATTGATTCTTGTCTTGATACTTTCCACCTTAATATTTCTCCAGTTCATTATAAACTAGGAATTAATGAAAAACGGTTTAAATACCTAGTACTTCTTAGTCCTTTATTAAAAAAAGGATTCGTTTAAATTTTAAAATTGTTATTGATAAAGTCTTGAATATGAACGATTTCTCAAAACTCTCTGTGCCACTGCAAATTCTCTTCCTTTTAATTGTGTAGGTGTAGGTCAATTGAAAATTGCAATTGAATAATGACTTTTGATACCTTTATTGGATTTGCTTATGAGAAGATGGTGTGATCTATAGTGATGTGACTTTCGCCTGCTTCTGAACTGAAAAGGATTTATACAGTCAAAGATTTTGGTTGATATTGCGTACAAATTATACTGCTGTTTTCATTATGGATATATTCTGAGAGGATGCCCTCTTCAGTCTTTGTAGTTAAAGACGTTTCATGTGAATAGCTTGAACCAACTGACAGTGTGGACATTGCTTTCGTTTCCTGCAGATGGCTAGGACTCAAAAGAACAAGGCTACTGCCCATCATTTGGGTTTGCTTAAGGTACACTTTTCTTTTCCAATTGTATATGACCCTTAATTGCTTGATTCAGCACATCATTTCTGAGAATATATTTCTGAAAGATAGCCAGTTGAATACAGTATAGGTCTCATGGGGCATTTTTCTTCTTAACTGCTTTAATTATCTGTGTAATTAAATCTTTTGAGACAGCTAACTCTGAGAGTATGTTTTGTTAGGCTAAACTTGCAAAGCTACGGAGGGAACTGCTTGAACCTCCTTCCAAGGGAGGCGGGGGTGCCGGTGAAGGTTTTGATGTCACCAAAAGTGGAGATGCTAGAGTTGGTTTGGTGGGTTTCCCCTCAGTTGGAAAGTCTACTCTGTTGAATAAGCTGACAGGGACGTTCTCGGAGGTATGTAAAGTTTTTTAGTGCCTCGTTTCTACTTGATGTAAATTTGCTTATTTGTTAAGTGCTATCGCTATTGTTGCAGTCCCGCATGGTCATCAAAGAGGATTTTTTTTTTTTTTTTTTTTTTTTTTTTTTGATATGATAGTTCTGTACAATCACTCTAATTGCTTTTGTGCCAGTTTCTTTCAGTAATTGAAAGATCTACAGATAACGATGGTATATGTTCCAAAGAATCTAGAGGTGCCGATCTCTGGTTGACTATTTTACATTAGAAGAAGAGTTGTTAGCTTGATTTTTCCCTCCTAGTTTAATGAGATGGACCAGGGTTTGTAATACGTTATTTGAAATTCAAAGAAACAAGGAGTCTTAGATAATGGGTTTTTTATATTTCATTTTTTATTTTAGATGTTTCTTTGGCAGTTGTATGCTCTGAGGGACCATATACATGATAATTACCCCAACTCTCTCTCTCTCTCTCTCTCTGTGTATGTTTCTCTCTGTCTCTTGTCTCTCTCTCTCTCTCTCTCACACACGCGCACGCACACACACACACACAAGCGCACATGGACATGTACACAGTTGTTTGCGGGCAAGTGAAGCTCAAGAGGCTGAGGAGCATTTCTCTTGTGGGTGCTTGCGCATGCATTTGCTTGACATCTCATCTGGCGAATAGTCAAACTACTCATGAGCTTGCAGTGTAATTGTCAGAACTAGAGGAAGGGTGGAGTAGCTTGTTCAATCATCCTACTATTTAGCCTTATTTTCCTGTACCCTTATTACCGTTATCATAATAAGCTGTGAATCATGGGTTCATTACCATCTTTTGGTGATTGCAATTTTAATTCTACCATTTTGACCAAATCACTGCCTCTAGCAAAGCTGTGAATTATGGGAAATGATCTGATAGCAGGATAAGAACAGCTTCTAAGCTGAAATTCTTAATTGCTATCTCCCTATCTGCTAGAGTATATGTTAAAACCAAGTAGGCTTGCGCTAAATAATTCTTTTGTTATGTGTTTGGGCTAGGGGAATATGCACCTATATATTTTTTTTCTTCTTTATGACTGTTTCTATGCTGAATATGATTTTAATCATACACTTAGCATTATAGCTGTGAGCTTTTGCAGTTACATTGTCTCTTTACTCGAGGGATTGTGCATAAAGACTTATTAAATGAGTTGTCTCTACATATATTTGGTTATTGTCCGAGTTAATATTTTGGTTAAATCATAGTTACTTTGTCCTTAGAGCGGTTGTTTTTCCCCTACGACTTTTGCTATAGCCAATGGTGCTAGCAGTTACAGTGATATCCCTGCTGAGTTTATACTCTTTCTGGTTTGAAGGTTGCTTCATATGAATTTACTACTCTGACTTGTATCCCTGGCGTGATCACTTACCGTGGAGCTAAAATTCAGGTAAACTTCTTTCCAGTTCATATTTAGGAGTTTCTCTACAATAAGGTGTTGCACAACCAAAACTATGAGAACTCAAACATAGCGAGGCGTGTTTCAGAAGGCATCTCTCTTCTTGGTTTATCGTGTCAAGATATTGCAATACTTTAGCTTGTAGTAAATTGTAATTTAAATTAGGTGATTAAACAATGCTAGTCCCCGTTTTGGGGTGTTGCAAAATGTATATGAGCCATGGATATCTGTATGTAGGTCACCTGTTATGCTCATTTTGTTGTTAACTCATTTTCTTTCAATGTATCATTAAGATCCCCCTTTCTGAGAATCAGTGAAATCATCTTGATTTCTCATAGAGATGGTCTATCATGATGCTAAATACTTGTGTTTTACTGTAATTGGCAGTTACTAGATCTTCCTGGTATTATTGAGGGTGCCAAGGATGGAAAGGGTAGAGGCAGACAGGTAAAGCATGGTTATACATGTCTTCCTTGTGCTGGCAATGCATTTAATTTGTTAGTTATAATTCCTACACGAGCTAGTTGTTTGCTGTGAAGGGTTTCTCTTTGTTTAATGAGAAAAGATGGTCTATCTTCCCATCTTTAGTTTGCCTTGTTATAATTGTACTCATGTAGCATCCTTCTAATAATTCATGAATGCATATGTAAAATTAAGGACGATCTAGGCTGTCTGGCTATAGACAACCCTTACTCAACTACTACAAATTTGTAGTTGTTATTTGCCCAATCGCCATAATTTTCTGATGCCATGTTTGAGCCATTTCCAAGGTACTTTTTGGGCCTTGAGTCTAATAGATTCATAATTAAGACATTTATAATCAAGTTTTATTGAAAGTAAGATTGTCAATATTAGTACTTCTGAATTTACTGGAAGGGGATGTTTGTAGTGGCATAAGAACAGTGGTGCATGTCTATGACAGAGTCTGATAATCTGGGAAAAAAAAAAAAAAAAAATTCACAATACAACTAGTTCAACTTCCTGTTTCTGTTTTCATTGTTAGATGTTAATTAATCAGGGAAGACAGGTTTCTCAGGTGGCTTACTGTGTTATTCAGAGCATCACTTGTCAAATGTCAGTCATTGCTTTAACCAGTCAATGGAGTACTATAAATATTCCAAAGGAGAATAGCGAAGAAAAGAAATTTAATGCTACTCATTGTTTATTCTACATAGACACGCTAGAATTTAATCTACCAATACGCCACATCTTGAAACTGCTTGGGTACTTTGCTGGAATTATTGACCCTGAAAGTCAGATGAGGAAAATCAATTTTGACAGATTCAGCAACTGTTTGTGTTGACGGAAGACCAATGAACAGTTGCTGACACTTTTTATAAAGTTTAGGAGCTGTATGTTTCCCTTGGCATTCACTATATTGAAAAATGGCAATTTTATTTGGCACATTAGTGATTGCCTTATAAAAACAGTGAATGGTGTATAACCATTTCGAGGTTTTCTTAAAGTTGGGAACCTTAAGGCCCATAGGAACTTTAGATATAACTTGTTATATTTCCTTTTCTAGGTTTTTGACCATAAGTTGCTCTTTTGTCTTTCCAGGTTATCAGCACTGCGAGAACATGCAACTGCATCTTGATTGTTCTTGATGCAATAAAGCCAATTACTCACAAGCGTCTGATAGAAAAAGAGCTGGAGGGATTTGGAATCAGGTATGTGTGTGCTTAAAATATGTGTGCTTGACAATAACCACACAAGTAACAGTAAAATTAGAAGCTTTCAAATCTTTGGAGGGTAAAGTAGCCGGTGTCCTGTTCTTTAGTGTGGCTGCTACAGTTATTTCCTCCATCATGGTAGCCATATAGAGATTATTAGGTGTACTTAATGTGCGGACAACTTCCTTCTCCTATGCTAAGTCTCTCTCATATCATTTATAGTCGTTATAATTGGGGACATCCAAGGGTGGGACGGTACCGGGGGTTGCATTCCCCTTCCCTGGCCTGCAGGGGATCTAATTTTGCCATCCCGCCCTACATCTCCCACAAGGCAAGTAAAACTTGTGGCACGACATGCATTAATGCTTGGGCAATTAGCATGTGTATGAAACACGTGATTTATATTAAGCTTTCATCGTTAGTACATCTATGTGATTTGGTGGACTAACTGGAATGCCTCTAAAGAATATGTGTTGAACGACCAGATTGTGTGAATTAATAAATTTTCCTATCTATGGAGATTGACAATCAAGGTTACTTGGACTTGAAATTGGTTTCACTAGGAAAAACGGTGGAACCTACATCACTGGTGAGGTTGAGTTTATAGTATGACAAGTGGGAATTTATTCTGTAATGTCACATTCAGGTGTCTATGAAGTCCAGTCTAAAACGAACAGACTTTTTGTGGATTTATTTGGGGTTTGCATGATAACATAATCACATGACTATTGGCCCTTATGCTGATATAAGAACTGAATTGCATAAACTTATGCTTTGAAACGCTTTATGTTATGTCAGTGTTGCAAATCGAAATTTCCAGGAGTATTCTTGCTAATTTTAGATGGATAGTCAATATATGTCCTTCAATGTATGGTTTGAATATCCTGCATTTATTTTTACTGCAGAGATGATTCAACCTGCATAAATAATTTAAACTGTGGATGATCACACAAATATTTTTGCTGTTTCGGTCTTGACTTTTATGTGTTCATAACTAGAAATGAGAATTACTTTCTTTATTCTTCTTTACAGGCTGAACAAGGAGCCACCTAATTTAACATTTAGGAAGAAAGATAAAGGTGGCATCAATTTCACATCAACAGTGGCAAATACTCATCTGGATCTTGATACTGTGAAGGCCATCTGCAGCGAATATCGGACACACAATGCTGATATTACTCTTAGATGTGATGCGACTGCAGATGACCTTATAGATGTTATTGAGGGGAGTAGGAAATATATTCCATGCATCTATGCCATAAACAAGATTGATCAGATCACACTAGAAGAGCTAGAGATTTTGGACAAACTTCCTCATTACTGTCCAGTCAGGTAACTCAAATATTCTCTGATGGTGGTCCTTCTTGACTCTTGTTTTTTATGCTCAATTCATACTTTACCAACCAAGGATTAGTTGTTCAATTTAGTTCCAAAGGGGTAGTTTCTGGAAATTATAGTAATTGCTTGGATGGTTGTAAGCTAATTCTTTGTTTATGCTATGTCCCTTCCTCCTGTCATCTGATGTCAGTCTATAGGGTGCCCGATAGTAAATTAGTTTGTTCTTCCAACTGATCATATACTGCTTCATGGTTGACATTGCAGTGCTCACCTTGAATGGAATCTTGATGGTCTGTTGGAGAAAATATGGGAGTATTTGAATTTAACTCGTATATATACAAAGCCAAAAGGAATGAATCCAGACTATGAAGACCCCGTGATTCTATCATCAAGGAAGAGGACAGTTGAGGATTTCTGCACCCGGATACACAAGGATATGCTCAAACAGTTCAAGTAGTAAGTAGAAACCGAGACTTCAGCTTCATCTTTAGTCTTTTTGTTGATATGTGAACTTACGATTCGCACATTTGTCATGATTATGGAATAAACTTCAATTTAATTTTCTCAGCCTTCTTGCTACTGCTTATGTGAGTTTTTACTTTGCTTAAATACGCAGTGCCCTAGTCTGGGGTTCAAGTGCCAAACACAAGCCTCAAAGAGTTGGCAAGGTGAATCTTCACTTCTCAACTAAGTCGTGAATCTTTTACTTCATTCCCCCTTTCCCTTTTATCATTTCAAAAGAGTTAGTTGCTGCAGCTAATTTAAATGCCTGATGATGCTTTCCATGGATTAGGAACATGAACTTGAAGATGAAGACGTCGTTCAGATCATCAAGAAGGTGTAACTTTCACAGTACAGGAACCTATGGGAACCCCGAACGTTTGATTCGGTGCAGAGTAGGAGCTGGTGCTGATCTGATGTCTGTTGCGAGCTAGTTCCATTGGACTGGAAAACAGTGTAACGCGTGCAATTTTGAGTGGTCGATTAGTTCAACTTGAGTTAGCTTTTTACTTACGTGATGTCCTCCCCCTATCTATTAGCTTAAGTTTGTAAATTGTCTTGGCGAGGCTGTTCATTCAGTGGCTATCAATGTGATGGAGGCTTTGCCATTGCCAATTTTTTAGGATACAAGATGTGATGATAATCCCCTGGCCGAGGGTCTAAGGATAATGAAACTGGTGGTACAGTACCGGTATTGGATTCTGAATATTTTTTTCAATATGGAAGGCTTATAATTTGGTAACTAGATAAAGAGTTAAGATATTCAAGGGTGAAATTCCGCATGAAGAGTCACTACAAGTAAATTTTCGCTGTAAATAGCTAGCTTTTCATTTATTGTGACTAGTAAAATAAAATTTTCTAGTGTGAATTAACTGTGCTTGGTCAATATTGAGGAAGATTTTAAGTATTTTATCAAATATAGCATGGTTTTTGAGATCACTGCTTGGCCCTAAACTCGACGCTTTAGGTTATTTTGGGTGCTTGATTCCCCGATAGAGGTGGAGATCGGATACTTTCATGCCGTCTCTCACGGTTTTGACTGTCAAGTCTTCTGATAACTCTAATTAATAGAAAATTGATTTAATTCGATAATTATCATTCTCGGAAATATTTCAAAGCTTTGCCATAAACAATGGAAAAAATATAAAAGAAATTCTAAATTTATTATATTTGTATTAATTTAGTCCATAAATTTCTTATTTTTGTCAAGTGGGTTCTAAACTTTTTATATTTTTGTTAGTTTTTAGTTCATTTGGCTAGTTTGATATAAACATTAATCATGTTATGTGATGTCACCTATGCATTTTAATAATATTTTAATATATTTTTTTCTCTTTCTTTTCTTTCATTCATTCTTCCTCTAGTTGATTGTTGGCTTAGCGATCGGCTAGAAACACTCATCGGCTTGAGGTAAGCCTTACCATGGCTAGATAAGGCTCAAGCCCTTGCTAGAGGTTGTGAGGGTGGCCTTGCCTAGGTCGTTTGTTGGGTTGGCGAGGCTCACCCTCACTAGATCTAATGAGGTTCGAGGCTCCTTGACTATGGGTGAGGCCTGACCTTACTAGGCTAGTAGGGGCTTGACAAAGGTTGTAGGGTAGCCTTACTAGGTTGCCCACTAGGTTAACTAGGTGCATTTTATTAGATCGGGTTAGGTCTTATTAGCCATGGACAAGATTTGACCTTATTGTTCTACAATTGATTGAAGGAAGAAGGGAAGGTAAAAAAAGAAAAAGCAAAGAAACTGTAATAAAAGACAAAATGAAAAGGAAAGAAATAAAAAAATGAAAAATTGAAAATTGTTGTTAAAAATTATTTACATTAACACTTATAGCATCATGTAGAATGGTTGATGTCAGTGTTAGTGGGTTAAAATTGATTGGATAGATTGAATTGATGTTTAGGATTTAATTAGCACAATTATAAAAGATGTAGGAATTTTTTCAATAATTTTTCCAATAACAATTCCAATAAGCACTTGACTCGGAGATTATTGATGATTATGGTTATAGAAGTGATACTAATAAATTTTGAGGAGGATGAGTAACTTTTTGCTTATTCAAAATTATAATACTTTTCTTGCACCCGGTAAATTTTCACACGCAATAGTAAATTTCAATAGTTATAACAATTATATTTACACTTTAATTAATAAAATTTCATGTTAAATAAATTTATAAAAATGGATCGACGATTATCATAAGTAAGATTCTCATTCCAGTTAAAAAGGGGTCAAATGGTGAAATATCTTGCGAGGTCACTCCCAAAATTTTCCTTCACCTGTAAAGATATGATATATCAATATAGATGATTAGATTTTGATATATATAGATAAATATAATTCCCTTTATCTTTAGTTAGCGAAACAAAAAATAAAATATTACATCTATCTTGGCACCCGACATCGAAGGGTTCCCACGAGAGGACACCGTCGATTCCTTCACCGTCTTTGCTCTGCCGCTGGAGAACTTCCCAGCGCACGCAGACCGACCCAGCGAGAGCAAGAAGCAACTTGCTACGCAACCACAATCATCCCGGCAGGTATCGGTCTGATTCGTCTCGGTTTATGGCTTTCTTGAATCGTGTCATGCTGTGTGGCCCTTGCTATTCGACCGAAGTCTTTGACTTTGTGTGGGGTGTGTGCGCCTCTGCTGTTCTGCCCCGCTTCTTCTGAACCCACCGAGGAAATTCTCTCTTCTTTTTTCCATCTTTAATGTTCCCTTTGATGAGTTCTTCTGTAATGGGATATTTAATGTTCGGAAGCGTTTCTTGTGTAGTTAGGCTGTTCTTGACAGAGTCTTGTGGTGGCGCAGAAAAGAAATTTGGTTCTTGGGTTGTCCTGGCTCTCGAATCTTGTTTCTATGGGAGACATTGAAAGTTCAAATGCATCACCTTGTACTATTAGAGTGCAGCATGTGATGTGTTTTTCCGGGGAAATGTTTGTTTATTTTATTTTTGTTTTTTTTTTTTTTTTTGGTGCTGTAGTGAGCGATGGGCAGAGTCTTTCTTGGCATGCCGGGACCATGGGCCGATGAAAATCGTGAGGCATCCGACCATTATACGGCAAAGATTGGTGGACTGCCTGTTAGTGACTTCTGATCTTCTCTCACGGTGTTGTTGTTTGTCACAGGATGTTCTGTCTGAAGTGTATGATTCTTTTCGTTTGTCGCAGGACTGGCCTTCTCCATTAATGGACTGGGGATCAGATTTTCTCAAGTGCAGCTTATGTGAAAATAAACTTTGTCTCGTCGGACAGGTTTCATTTTTATCTGTCATGTATGGGAACAATTATGCTGAGGAAGTGTCTTATGAACGAGAGATCATTTGTGCTTGTAGGTTCCTGCTCCCATAACCAGTGGAAATTTGAAAGTTGAAGACCGTGTGCTTTACATCTTCGGTTGCATAGCTCCGAAATGTGGGAGCAGTCCCTTGAGGTCTCCTCTAAATTTCTGGCGATGTCTTTGCTTGATCATTGATTTCAAGAAAAACTCTTAAATGGATCTCAACGGTAAGCATAATGACTTGTAGCTGGCGAGCAATTCGTATTCAGAGATCTTGTGAAGAAAAAGAATCAAACTCCACTTGTTGCGACATGGGAATGGCTGCCACGCCCTCTGTTTCAGCCAGGGAAAACAACTGGTGGAATGATTTGGATGAGAATGATGAAGATGTGGACTTAGAGGAGCTAGGAAGGGCACTCGCAGAAGCTGCAACTGTAACTTCCAGCTCGAAGAAACTGAATAGACAAGAGAATTCTGAGGAAGTAGCAAAATTGTCACTTTCAAGGCCAATATCAAGACAAGTCGATGATTCCATACCTGGTACAAATTTCTCATGAATGTAGTCTATAATGGTCCCGGCTATGATGCTATAGTTATCCACCTGGTGGCTTAATCGAAATAACCTATCTGCTGATTGCAGTGATGCCTTGCTTTTATATTTATACCTTGGAAGAGCCTTATTCGAAGGATGCCACATCTGCTTGCTTGAACTATTCATCTCTTTCCAATAATGTCGACAATCATGTACGGGAAGAAGTATTGGATGAGGAATCCTTTGAGTATGATCGAGCTCTAATGGCTGACCGGACTTACTTCAAGTTTAAGAAACGGTTGGATCCTTATCCGGAACAATGTTTAAGGTGCTTATCTCTACTAAGTGAGACATGGCTAATGCAAGTAAAATTCAAGTTGTTGTTCTTATTGTCTTGGAAGATTTGGCGTAGGTGACAGATAATGAATCAATCTTGCATGATGATGAACGATTTACCTGGAAAGGTGTAATGCATCTTCAATATGAAGACTCTGTAGCACAGATACAGTGAAGTCTTGGTGAACACGAGCTTTAGTTTTTTAATTTTAGATTACGAGGTTTAGTTTTTTTGTTTTAGTAGACATAAATTTAATTCATGTTGATTGATAGCAGAAATAGGCCTGCATATAACCCAAACACCACTTGAGTTTTTGAGATTTTTTTTCCACGTCTTTAGAAGTTGATAATTTTTGGAGAAAAGATGATCTTACATTTTGCAATAAGCAGAGAAACATAAATACAGTCAATAGAATTGTTGTGTATTTGGGATTCAAAATTTGTCAAAAGACTGTACCCTTTTCCGTTTAAAGTCCAAGTAAATGATATGCCATACCCTTGCTGTGAGTGAATGTTTAGATATTCAAATGGAGGGAAGCCACTGTTGGCGACTAAAGAGATAGGAAATCCTGGGAGATGCAAACTCTGTGGTGGCCCAAGACAATTTGAGATGCAGCTTATGCCGCCGTTGTTATATTTTCTGCATGAAGCTGCTGATGATTCTCAAAAAGATGCATTGGAGAATTGGAACTGGATGACAGCAATTATATATACTTGTTCCAAGGTACAAACAACCTCCCCATATTGTTTTTCAATGGATGCTGTTTTGTAAGCACAATGACTCAGAGCGGTGGCACACTCTTTTCTAGAATCTGGTCAATAAAAAAGAGGACTTCGGGGATTCTTGGTTTTCCTTATAAAAGAAAGAACCTCTTTTCTAGATTTGCTATTTTGGTTGGATGAGTTTGTGGATTTCTTTTGGTTTTGGATTTTTTTTCGTGGAACCCTTTTTGACACCCCATGTTTTGTCCGCTATCACTATGATTATTATAAGGCTAGCTGCTCTTAGGAAACTCTGCTTTCAGGTCTTCAGTTGAAAAAGGTTTGGCCCTTCTCATTTCGATTTTTGGTTCCATGCTGCTCCGCTGGGATATATAACTAAGTCTTACGAGCATAATCACTCTTGCAAGTTTTGGTATACTCATTAAGCTCTTATATAAAGTGCATATATATAATTGTTGCTTGTTGCATTCCTCAGAGCTGTTATGACTCACAAAACGAAGAGTTCCGAAGTGGGGACTGGATTGTTGCTGAGGAAGCTGTGTTAGTACAATGTGAGAAATCATTGAAGCAAGCTGTACTTGATTATATATCTCATTACACAGCCGTGCCATCGCGTGGCCCCTTTTCTCATGGAGTAAATACTGGGTGTCCAGATTAAATGAATTAATTTTTGTAACAGTAATGCATTTAAATACTGATTGGGTAAGTTTTGGGATCTATCTGATATGGGGCCCTTGATAGTGGTACCGTAGAAGTGATTAGAAAGATTTGACCGAAGACAAGATTGTGGCTGTGTACCTTAGAAATTCTTAGAAGGAGATGAATTGAGCGATATATGTTAAATACACCTGATATAACCAGAATGTGCAAGAAAGCTCTCTGAAAAGGAAACTCGTTTGCCCATGTTTGGTGCAGAATTTTCTTTTTCCTTTTTTTGGTCATAGCACAATTATCTTTTGAAAGCTTATTTTTAACTGATCCTGCTATAAATTTTGCTATAAATTTTGCGAGGAGACATCAAAGGGTGCCACAGGCATACACAAGCATATATCACAGTTCTAGGTTTCATCTCTAGGGGGATTGATTTTGATCACGATAAACCACGATTTATATAAGGCTCATGTATGCTGCGTGACTTGGTAAAGCTGTTAACTTTTGTTGTATTGTGAATAACAATATACGATAGGAAATGTAAAAACAAGCATAAGACATACACACATATGTTCAGTGTAAATAGATTATACAGTTTCTACGTAATCCTCCCAGTGATTTGTCCATTTAAAGCCTACGCCTAGTGAGCTTCACCTTCAATCCATCTTTCATGTGAAGTATGATAGAATTAGAAGGTCTCACAAGGTGGCTTTCCACAACATGAACTTCGTAGTTGTGTATTATGGCAGCTGCGATCATTTTCATCTGAGTGAAAGCCACTTCTTTTCCCAGACAAGTTCTCGGTCCCGCATTAAATGCCAAGAACTTGTACGACGGCTCATGCCTTATTCCGCCTCTCTCTGAGATCCATCTCTCTGGTCTAAATTCAAAACAATCCTCTCCCCATACCGATTTCATCCTCCCCATAGCATACATAAGGATGAGTATTTTTGTACTGGGATTGACTCTGTGTCCACTGGGAAGGACATCGGGCTTTACAGGGCATTTGTGTTCGAATGGAATCGGTGGATACAGCCTTAACGATTCGCACAGCGCGCCATGTAAGTAAACCATGTTGTGCGCATGCTCACCAATCTTAAAGACCCTGAGACTTTGTTCTTCCTCTGGGATTACAGATCTGATCTCCTTTCTGATTTTCATTTCGACAGACGGGTTCGTGGAAAGAGCCCAGAAAAACCATGTGAGCGCTAAACTAGTTGTATCTTTCCCGGCGATCATAAGATTCAAAATCGTGTCCCTAAGGAACTTGTCGTTGCATTCTAAATCTCCCAGTGTCTCATTTTCCACCATGTACGATGTCAATAAATCTGCACCATTTTCATCTCCCTTCACTTTGCTGGTTCCTTCTCTCAGTTCAGCTTTCTTCATCTCTATGTATCTCCCCACAGTTTGGTCCATTACTTCCCAAGCTCTTCTCAGTTTCTCCTCCAATCCCAACCCCAACCACCTCTGCAGAGTCCCAAACCACGCGGGGTACAAATGGCGATAGAAAATCACCTCCTCGGCATCATCTAATGCCCTGGAAAATGGGACTTCTGGGAATTCGATGGATAAGCTGCCGGGTTCGAACCCCGTGATGAATCTGCAAGCAGAATCAAAAGTGAACCTCTGGAACAAATCCTGCAAATCCACCGCGACACCTCTCTGAGACAATTCGTCCAACACCCTGAGCAGGCCATTCTCCACCTTGTCCCTGGTCGTCTTCGCCAAGAACCGATGGAACCGTTGGTCGTTCATAAACACCTGAGCGACCCTTCTCTGCATCCTCCACATATCCGAGTCGGAGTTGAAGATCCCGTCACCCAAAACGTCGAACACCCTCTTGAACTCAGGCCCTTTCGGGAAGTTCTCAAAGTTGGTGCTCATGATGTAATGGACGTTGGCGGGATCGGCGGTGACCAGCATGTCCATGCCGGAAAACCAGTGGAACCGGAAGAGGAAGTTGCAGCGGCTCCGCTCAAGGATGCCGGTGGCCCAGTCGTGGACGTGGCTCAGGTTGAGGCAGAGCGCCGGTAGCATCCCCACGAGCGGCCAGTTGTTGGGGAGCCCATCGTCGCTTTTGCCGAGAGACAAAGGACTGCGAAGCAAATCACGGCCAAGAATATCTCCAAGAAACCTATCAATGCCATTGAAGCTTCTCACGACCTTAAGACTAGACGTGCTGGAGACTTGCATTGATTCACTCGTCCCGCTCGTTTATATGGATAACTTCACAGGACTGGGCATTAATTAACGGAGCCCACAAGTATGTCTCCTTTTAAGTAGGATTTTCTCCACACGTCACAACAACATTTAATGAAGAGCCTCCGTTTTAGCATTATGTCATTGTAGAGGATAAGCTTATGATTGAGTATTACTAGGGGGCTCGTTGGAAGCTCTTACGACCACAGGAAGAAAAAACAAGAGAGAGTTCGTGTCTGGTGGTCTGTTATTAGTCTCTTTTCTTCTGTTTTATTTGGGACTCTCTCTCTCTCGTGTATTTTTGAGATTTGTGATGTAAACAAGTGGGTAATGGGTGTAATTCTAGGGTTAGGAAATACTAGGGTGTGCGATCTATTATAATCGTGGGGTAGTTGATTATTGATGGCTAACTCTTTTGAGGATGTAGGTTTCAATATTCAAACCAAATTATATAAATCCTTATGTCATTTCTTGTTCATTGTCTTTAACTCTCTGATAATTTCATGTCTAAATATATTTGCAAAGATCCGGTCTGTTGTGTAAAATGGCCAATGGCATGGAGTTAATTTAGTGAAAATGCGTCTTCTTCTTGCATTGGCCATGGATAGCAGTGTCACTGGCCAACCATGGAGGAGCCAGCAACACCGACGTTGGTCCATGGTTGTCGTTGGCTTCATTCGGCCAGTTGAAGATTGAGATGAGCAAGGCCAAATCTGCAGTCTTGCGGATCAAAATCTGGATGAGCAAAGGCAGAGCCGACGGCAAGCAATGGTAGGGAGTTGGCTTCAGGCCACCATGAGTAGCGCCGGACATTGCTCGACAGGATTGGCTAGGCAACACTACTGTCGGGATCTGCAGCCATTGTCCAAAGCTAGACCACCCGCTTTCTTTAGGTTCCGTTTTTGTCATTCACGACCTGCTCCTGGTCTAGATCTACAACCGTTACTTGTCCAGATAAGGCGCCTAATGGGGCTTGGCCTGATCGATCAATTAGTGACGTCACTGGTGCATGACCGACGACAAACTCAAGCCCAGATGGCTGGACAAGCAATGCTTTATGGATGTTGAAAGAAGAGAGAAAAATGGATTTTTTTTTTAAAAAAAAAATTTAAAGTCAATGTCCACATGCCAGCCTATAATTTAACTTGAGTACACAAATGTGCATCACATCGAGGTGGGGAAAAGACACCCAAGTGCTCATTTGAGTGTTATAATTTTTTTTTCTTTTCAAGTGTTTGAATGCCATAACTTATGTACAGTACTCACTTAAGTGTTATAATATTTTTTTTCCTAATTATTTGAATACCATATAACTTTTCATTCGATTACTTGAGTACCAAAACTTTTTAAAGATGTTTACCACAAGTTCTAGGCATGTTGGATTTCGACACTTAACCGAAAGTTTTTAAACATTTTTGACATTTAAGTGATCTATTAAAAATTATGGCGCTTGAGTTAATATTTTTTAAAAATTACGGCACTTAAGTGCTCCAAAAGGAAAGTATAGCACTCAAATGAGTGTAGTATAAAAGTTGTGACACTTATGGTGTCTTTTCTCTTGATGGCGCTATGTAACCATTGAATATTTCCTGTGAATAGTAAATAGACTTGAACTCATGTATTAGAGATGCAAACCATGGGGAGGCCCATTTTGTAGTTTAGATTAGGGATGTGCAATGGGAACCACCCGGATTGGACCGAATTGGTTGGTTTTGGGCGGGTCCCATAGTGGGTCCAATTCTTGGTTCCTACTCTTAGAACCGGTGGCCGGTCGGTCCAATTGCTGGTTCCAAGATGGGAACCAAACTGATTGGAACCAACTTTATATATTATATATATATAATAGAACTTATTACAACCAAATTTGCAATTAAGGTAGCAACCTCACATGTGGCCAAGAGGCCACAAAAACTCTTATTGTTGCTCTTTATTTAAAGACAAAACTTACTTGTTAGTTTCTTCTTCTATCCAATGTGCGACTAAGGCTCCAAGAGACCCTCATTCCCAAAGGCTCACACTCACTCCCTTTCTCTCTCTTGCTCCCTTCACTCGCAAGAGACAAGCACTCCAAGCCTCTAAGAGTTCCACATTGAGCACATACTCAAAGAGCATTGTCTATAAAACTCAGGCCAAGCACAACTTCTAGTCATATTTTTTTATGGCCTTTGTGGTTAAGATTGAACGTGAAATACACAAAGTATGATTGATGCTCACACAAGTGGAGCTTGAATCTTTTGCACTTGGAAATACATGCGATTAGTTATATTGGGTTGCTTGGGAACTGAATTGGATTGATCGGTCCAGAGCACGGCCACTCTTTAGTGAGAAAAAATGGCCAGTTTTGTTGGACTAGACCGGACCAGAACTGATGGTTGGGTTCGGTTTCCATTCCAAGGACCAAATGGTTAGATCCATGGTTCCCAAATTTGGGAACTAGTCCTCTTGAGAATCGGACTAGACCGGGAATCAATCACTCCTAGTTCAAATTGATTGGCAAACAAAAATATACATGATAAATATGTGGGCTACTTGTGCATGCCTCGGGCCCAATTAGATTAGGCCAAAACGTAAAGCTATGTGCCCTCGTGGCCTAAGCTGGACGTGGGTTGCTCCATGGGCTGCCAAGGTCATAATCAAGTCATCTTCCTACGGAAATAAAATCTAATATAGATAGTCAAATTATAGTTGAACCATGTGAAATTGTTAGCACTTGATGACATGAGAATCGGATTAATGTTGTATATATAATGCCCTTACATCAATCAATTCGTTGATTGACCGGCCTCAAATGATACTTGTCCTTAATCCATTATCATCATTTTATTTATTGTTCTTCGATAACTATTTTTTTAGAGCAAGTTTGAGCAAGAGGATAGGGAAAATAGAAACAAATCCAAGATTCATTTTCTAGGTTAAATTAACAATTTCCAATGAAGATAGATGATGCGACTACGAGAATGAAGGTCATGAAATACACACTTACAGAGTTTAGCACGATGGTATGTTTTAGGGGTGTGCAAAAAAATCGAGAACTACTCGGAATTAGACCGGACCGGACTAGAACCGGTGGTTCCTATTAGGGCCGGTCTAGCTCTTGGTTCCAATATAATGGAACCAATGAATATTGGTCCGATTCTCGGTTCTAAGCATGAAACCACCCGCCCGCTCGCTCGCCTGGATTGGATTGGTATATTTATATTTGAAAAAAAAAATTCCATCTCAAATATTTAATGATTTTGTAGTTTTTCGACCAAATATATATGAATAAATATGTATATTTGTAGTTATTGGACATTATTGATTAATTTTTTTTTTGTCACTTAGGATTGTATATGGGATTAACTATATATATATATATATATATATATTTTCATCCTTAATCCATTTACTTACTTTTTCAACCAAAACAAAATAAAAAAATGTAGAGGAAGGAGAGAACTAATTTGAGAAGTCCATAAATGTTGGCTTGCTTTGTTTTCATGATACAAAATTAAGAGCCAACTGCTCATTTTAAGAATACAATTAGGTTGTTCTTTAGCCATTCCTATGATTAAATTATCTTGATGTTGAAAAAAGATTAATGAAGCAATTAATATTTTAGGAATCTAATTCTCCACATGTTTCTGGTGTCGGGAAATCGTAGGAGGACCATACCATGACCTTAGAAGAAACTAAGTTTTTAGCTAACAAATGTTATTTATTCATTACACTCTATAGTTTTTAATCCTTAATCAAAATCATTGGCTCGCAATTCTACCCAAATATAAGGCCGGAATAAGCTTTGATGCTCTAAATAGAAAATAGGTTCATTGTGATATTCATTGATGAATGTAATTTTGTAGGGATTGGAGACCGGTTCTATGGACCCATTTGAGAATCGGACTGGACAGTGGTCTAGTTCTCGGATAGATTCATGGAACCAATGGACATCTAACAACCCCAACTCAATCTTCAGGGTCATAAGTGGCAGGGGTTATTTTCGCGACATCCCAGGCTCATCGCCGTCCTGATTCTTTTTATCATGTTATCATGCACATGCGAAAACAAACAACTCCTCAGACAAACAACAATTAGAAGACTGGACATACATCACATAGAACACACTAATTTATATTATAACAATACTTGTACAAGCCCTTTCTCTACGGGCCCTCTTTTCTTTTTACATCACAGTACAAATTTTCTACATAGGTTAGGGGAATTCCTATCTCTTCTAGTGTCACAGCCCGATCCTTGAGCGCGTGCCCATCCCTCGGTGGTTGATAAAATTTTGTGACTTCCTAGGACGAGTTGCCGATCCTTTCTTTTTATTGCACAAGCGGAAACGAATAATAAATCTCTTGACAATAACCATCTCAGGATAGAAAAGTAGGACAATAGATTCACAAACAAAACATGTCTTTATAAACATACTGAGTCATATACAATAATCTATATCCAAAGGATTTCAAAAGACTGACTCTCAAAAAGAAACTGTCGTATCTGACCTACACTTCAGATCACCTTAGCTCGGCTCCAGATTCTTCACTCTACAGCCTTGAAAATTAAGCTCATGACGGGGTGAGATATAAATCTCAACGAGTTCACGCTCTAAACCTCGATTATGAGGGTAATATGCCTAGAAGCATCCTAATCACACAATTATACAACCATAGAGACTTACCTCGTCTCATATCTATCATGAGGTCAGCACAGTTCATATCATAGACATACACAAAAGTATGAGCAGTAAATAAGCTCCAACAACTGGAACGCCACACTCAATTCTCAAACCAGCACATGGGTCCTGATTATAGGGTCAAATCATTATGACACGTCCCATACTGTGCCACACAATTTTGTCCCATAATTCGGCGTGTTCAACTCAATCAATCATGCGTTCCTAGTTTTGATCTCAGCTTATAGCACGACCTACTCTCTGTTCGGCGGTCTTTTGGTATTTCCAGGTGTTGTTTCACACCATTAAGCATAGCTACGTCTTTCCTAGACGACTTTCCCAAAGGAGCACGTGTCCAGAATCTACTACAACCGGCTTCCCGTTATTTAGGAGCGTCCCATATAGGGGTTACCGTCCAGCTTAATAGCCTAGGATGGGTTCTCTTAATCAACACACGATCACTTAATTATGACCAATGACACTATGCATTACATTCAAATGTCTCAATTAAAATAATGCACTTGGCCCATTTTCCTTGTATTAAAAACACCCGGTGAAAATAGTCGTGTGTGGGTACACGGTCAGATCGAACTAGAAAAAAATTGATATCATTCTTTTTAAAATCCCACTGTTTATATAGTATATAAAACCATTTTTTGGTGTTAAAATCCGGTACTTGGGATTTTTTGAATAAATATCGAAATTCACAAATTTTGGAATTAAATAACCGAAATTTCAATCAGCACTCAATTTGCACAATTTAACACTCAATTGCAGAAATTAACCACACCATTGCAATCGCACAAAATTCCGATAACCGGCTATCCTGGTCTAATTTTCATAAAATATTTAATAATTAAATAATTATCAAAAATTAATTAAATAAATACATTAAATGCCAAAAATGCTAACTTAGGCGGAAATACCTAATTAAATACCGAAAACAGGCCCAGAAATTTTTTGAACCTATCTAGATAAATAATATAACTTATTTAGTTCCTAACTAAGCCGTTCTAACCACCTAACATGCAATATTGGCTAATTAAATCACTAATCTACTATAACTAACCACCTAAATCTTAATTAACTTAAACTAATTACTCCCTAAGCATAATTAACATACTAAGTAGAGTTTAGTGTATAAACTCACCGGTTTAGCGAAAATTGGTTCACCGCGATAGTGGCGTGATGGCGGCCGAAACCCGAGCTTTCGGTGGTACCAACGGAGGTCCGGATCGGGCTAAAAATGGCCCAACAGGTCACGGCTTGAGCTGGAACCCCGGTCCTAATCTGCGGAGGCTGCTGGTCGGGCCGAGATGCATGGGCTAGGTTGAAGATGGGTTGGACTGCTGAATTCGTGGGCTGCAGCGGCTAAAACTCGGAGAGGCGCGGTTGCTGGGCTCGAGGACTCTGGATGGGCTGATTTGTTTCGGTGGGTGGTGTCGCGAACGAAGGCGAGGGACAACGTGGGCTGCTTCGTTGATGCTGAAAGTGGGCGGTCAATTGATCGGCTGAAGAAACCGACGAACTGACCTCCACGTGTGGGACGATGGAGATGCAAGGGAGCTGGCGGATGTCGTGGCCTTCGTTGGAGGTGTTGCGGCTTCTGCTGGTGAACTGCTCTAGTCAAAGATGGGGCAGAGCACGTGGAGCTGGCACCCGGCAAGATAGAAGCTGTTTCAGTGGAGGAGCAGTGAGCAAGGAGTCAACGGCGTGGGCGCGAGGTGTGCAGGAGTTGATCGGTGAAGAGGAAAACGGACGTGTGACAGCGGCTAAGCAGAAGCTGTTCCGGTGGAGGGGATGGCAGATGGAGGGAGAGAGACAGCGATGGGAAAAATGAAAGCGAAAACTGAACAGAAGGAAAAACGGAGAGAAGCCGCGCAAAGAAGATGGGAACGGCGAAGGTGTGCTTGAGAAGCTTGGGAAATAAAGGGGGAAAAGTCAACAATTTTATCTCTTCCATTAATTGCTTGTTCCCCAATTCTTTCTTGCATAAATTCCACCAATTAATCCAATTTGGAAGGGGGAGGTTGGGGGTTCAAATCCATACATTCTCAGGGGGGATTGGGGTGGGGACGATTTCATTTCAGGAGTGGGTTTTGACTCCCACGCCCTGCAAGGAGGTAAGGGCAAAAGTCTGAGAGTGAGTGTTAGAGTAGGATTAGAGTAGGACCGACAAAAAAAAAAAAAATCAAATTTTGATGCAAATGTTGCACCCCCCCATCTTAGGTTCCAAATTCCCTCAAATTGGGACCTCAATTTCTTCACAATTCTCTCCAATTCGACATCCAATTTTGTTGAAGAAAAAACCCACACAAATTTTATAATTTCCTTTCACCAAGTAGCTCAGTAAGGAGGCCAAAAATTCTTTCGATTTGGCCCGTGTGAATTTCCGTGCTTTTCCGAATTGTCCGGAGTGATTTTTTTGTAAAAATCCCAAACTCTTTGAAAATTCTTCGAAGGATGAGTCGACTTTCCTAAAATAAATTGTGACATAATAGAACTTTCAATTTCTAAAATCAGGTTCAAATTTGCAGTTAATTTTAATTTGGCGTGACTTTAGCGTGACCTAATTTATCGGGTAGCTTTTAGGAATTTTTAGTGTAATTGACCCGTGGTCACTTATTTTCAAGTCACATTATACATCTTTGACGCATTGCCGACTCTCAGTTGTCGTGAAAATCTTAAGGTTTCAAATATGAACACATGGTACAGAAATGACAGAAAAGTCGGTTTAGTGCCATTTGACGAAAATTTTGCAATCAGGTGGAATCATCAACGCACTAATCACATACCTCTATCAAATCGACTTATCTCCGGTCTTTGATCGATTTTTGACTGTGAAGTAATGACCTTTGCAAATGAGCACGGTCGAGCAGTCGATTCTTGGTCGAATTCTTAAGTTTATTGCGTTAAAATCTCTTAACGACTCCATTTGATAGGCTAGTTATCTCGTGAGTGGCCAACTTAGAGAAAAATGCTATAGACATGTCGATGAAAAGCCCAACTTATTTAATCGAAAACAAAGCCTGAAATTCAGGATGTCACATCTAGCGTGACTGCAGCTCCCAAAACTGACATGAGACTTCCATGCTTGCAAGACTATAAGATGAGGAAGTGAGTCTTGGGAACTCAGTAAGTAAAATTCATAATTCTCTATTTGGAAAGCATCTCATTATCAAAGCCTAGCAAGTACAATACTCGCAAACAGTATAAATGGTAGATCAATTGCAAATCATATGTTATGCTTTATCCAAACACATGCCATCCATGCCAAAATTACCATATGCTTATCAATTACCATACCAACATATCATGCTCATATATAAGCGGCATTCATGCAAATTTATTTGTCGTCGTCTTGGCTCGATTAGGCTCTCTTGACTTAATTGGGGCTTTTTGGCTAGATTAGGGCATCTCGGCTTGACCGAGACTTCTCGGGGCTAGCTTCTCAAGGCTTTGGGGTTCAAGACTCAGGCATCCTAGCTCAACCAGGGTATCCTGGCTCAACCGAGGCATCTCATTCAATGAACGAGGTATTGCCGCCGATGTTGTGTGGCGACGGACGCTTTTTCCTCTTTAAGTGCACACATATATGCATCATACAAGTCAGTCCTTATCTTTTCTTCTTAGTTGATTCATACATGGCCCGAAGGCATGCTCATTCATATGTGTGTGCCATGAATCCTAGTAACATGTTGGGAACAACCTTTGGTTTGTGATTTATACCGATCACTTAGCACCTATTCTTGCATTGGACAAGGCCTAAGACCTTGAGGCTTGGGTATACCTCGCCTTAGTGAAGATCCTAAGCTTGATGGACCTTAGTTTTGACCTGATGTGAACATACCACGTGCTGTGAATAACCCTCGGCTCATGGCTTGGTTTAACATCAAGCACAAAGTCTCCACCAAATCAAATCCCTTAAATCGGCACCCTTTAGTGCCTTACCAAGATATCATGGATTTAGGCAATCTCCATATCGAACAAGGAATAGAATCAACACACCTTAATGTCGATTTAAAACCTTGTGGGCTTGGGTGATCCTCGCTCCAAGTGAGACTTGGAACCGGTACATTATTTATGTTGATTCGTGGCCTTATGGCTTGGGCGGCCTTGTCTTGCGATGAACTCAACCCGAGTGAACCTCGGCTTTATTATGGATGTGAATGACTCAAGCACATGTTCAAACACAATCATGAGTAAAACCATGCAAAAGATCTAGCATCTTACCCTCGGTTTAACGAGTGAGCACCTAACTTGACTCAGCAATGGAGACTACCATCCTAGAGAAGAAATAGGGATCTTACTTGGGCAAACCTTGAGATTAGCTCGAATGACTTGATGAGGGCCATGGTGTGAGGTCAAGAGAAAGGAATGGAAGGGGAAAAAATAGGCGTGAATGGCAATAGAGCTTAAGATGATGGAAATGAATGGGAGCCCCTCCTATTTATAGGCACCAAACTCATCATTACTCATACAAGTGACCCAATCACATTTCTTTAAGTGGCACGGCTATGGCATCAAGATGGCAAGCCTAGTTTGCAAGGTGGCATACCTAGGGTCCTAAGAGAACACTTGCTATCTTCTTATTAGTCCACCTATTGGTTTGCTCTCCAAGGCTCAATTTAGTTTCATGATGTGCCTATGGTCCTAAGGGACACATAGGCCCCTTTGATGCCTAATGCCCTCTTCTAATTGGTTGGCTTTTGCTTTGTTCACCAAGGCTATAATTTAGAGTCATTATGATCTAACAATTTAGGGGACACTTAAGCTTGGTGATTCATCATCCTCATTAATGAACTAAATTCCAAAGTCATTTAATGAGGCATTGATATTTTTGCCAAGTAACTTAGAAAGCAAGTTTCCTTTTCTTCCCTTGCAATTGGCATGTGGCACTTGGTGGGTAAGGATGGACTATAGTCAAAGTCATGGAAGGTTCTAGAACCCCTATTATATATCGTCATTTGTCTGATGACTCATCCAAGGCATTCATGAGATTTAGATATTTACCACATACCTAAATTCAAGAAATTGCTCAGTAAGCATTCTAGAATCTTCTATCATGTCTTCTCTTGATTGGTCCACATAAGTACTTGGTTCATTCTTGGAGAATAAGCCACTTTAATCAGTGGCACCCTAAGGGAGGTTAGGTGGCACCTAGGCCATATAGTAGCTATAATTTGTCGAAAGATGTCTCATTTTTCTTGGGACAATTGGCCTGGATTCCTTGCTTAATCCCTAAGGTGAATCCTTGGTAATTATGACCAAATCTAGAAAAATATACATGGAATGGTGAGTCACCCTCTTTCTTGAAGAACCTAGGGTGTTCTAGAGAGTTCCATTTTGTCCACATTTACTGACAACCATGGGAAATAAGCCATTGGAAGTGTAACCAGGATCGAGTAAAGGCTTTTTGTATACATCTCCTAATGACCATTTCGACACACCCGAGATTCGTGACAAAGCCATCCTCAATGTGGTTGTCGTAGGCAAAGTTTGCCCTTTTAGCTTGATTGGTGGTTTAGGGTAATAGTTTAATGACCGGCCCTGAGATCGATCTTGGTCGAATGGCTTGTGTCCAGGATTAGCCATAGGCCTCATCCAGGCTGAATCTCAATTTCATGCTGTCGGTTGAGATCGGTCAAGTTCGTGCCCAAATACATGGTCATACCGAGTCGAGTCATGGTCATCACGATCGGTGAATGACCAAGCATAATCATCCGTGATTGGAACATGACCGTTTGGATCGATTCATGACTGTCGATTCGATCCATGGTGGACATGACCATCCTTCGATCAACCCTTATGGTTGAACAGTCGTCGTTGATCGAACTACTCGAGTCCATTAACCTGGTCATTGGATCGGTCCATGACCGTTCCCTTGATCGATCCATGATCAATACATGGTTGAACCTTGGCACGATCCATAACCTATCCTTGCCTCGGCACACTTGATTCAGTCATTTCTCATAGGTCGAAAATCGGGATGTGATAGGACATGATCTCGATTTTAATTTTTCAGAATCGGTCCTTAGTGGGTAGTCCTGATTTTAAGGTGAGAATCGCCCATCTGGACCATGCTCACCTCTAGTATTTTTTGATTGATAGTACGTTGCTTGTTAGAGAAATGTATGAGTATCCTCTCATTGGACTTGTTCAAATGTGAGCAAAACCTACCCGATTCCTCCACTTGGATTTCTGTCGTATCCTTTCATGGCCGCTAGTGGTCGCTCTAAGCTTGGCAACCCACTGTTAGTCTCCACGGCCGACGGACTAGATGTGCGGCTCATCGCTCACCAACTTACAGGATTGATGAACTATTCCACATGCGCACAAGAATTTCGTTGGGCCTTAATTACGAAAGACAAAGATGGTTTTTTGGACAGCACCGTTTTGATTTCAATTGACGAACGATGGGATGATAGTGGAGAAAGTGTAATCAACTTGTTTGAACTTGGATAGGAAATTGTATAGCCCTAGACTTTGCGGTTGGACTATCCCCAACAAAAGATTCGAAGACCATGTGGGCAAATATAAAGGAGATGTATAGAAAGTTAGATTGGGCAAATATTTTCTCACTTTCTCAAGCACACGTAGAACTAAAGTAAGGAAATGTGTCGATTATGGCATGCTTCAACATGCTTTCCGCGCTCAAGAATGAGCTAGAGGCAGCGGAGGAAAGGCTTGAGGGATCGGAGTCGACCTTGCTTCAGTAGAAGGTGATGAAAGAGAGAGAGAAAGCAACCCGATTTCTCCTGATTTTAAATGAGACATACCTTCCATTTTGATCCCAAATATTGGCCCTGGATCTCGTGCAGTCACTTGGTTGGAACTACTAGCTAGCTATTCAAGAGGAGAGTTAAAGACTTACCTTGCCGTGGTACGCTAGAGGAGGAGAGGGTGTCTCGCTCGCCATTTGCTACAAACATAGGGAGTCAACGATGGAGTCTCACGACCAAGAGAAGAGGCGAATTGTGCTAGGGTTTGCTGAACAAAAGGCTTATAAGGGGTAAGGAATGGATGGCTAGGATTATATGCAGCGATTAGACGGCTCACAATTGGGCGATTTAACCCTACATTCGACAATGGGCATGAATTGAGGAACAAATAATCCAATGGCCAGATTTTTGCCACACCATCAAAGGGTTATGGACGAAATTTTAAAGGGAAAGACAAATTAATTTGTGATTATTGCAAACATCCTCATCACACCATTGATAATTGCTAGAAATTATATGGGAAATGGCGAAAAAGGAAAAAAAGGAAAAGGAAATTTTAGTAGCTTATCAAGTCACTGGCCTAACTAGTGCAAATGGTGATGAAATTAATCAGCCCATCACTTATGGACAGTATCAGCATCTTATGTAGGCTCTACAAAAATTGGATACTTCAAGTAAAGGGGGAGCTTTTTAGGTATTTCTCATTGCCTAATTAACTCAGTTTCAATAAATGCTTGGAAAATCGATTCTAGCGCTAGTGATCATATTATTTGCAACAAAAGTCTTTTTTCTATTATCCACAAAGGAAACCCTTCTTGTTTCAGTACGGTTACCCAATGGCAACATCACTTACGTCACAATGACTAGTACTATTAATCTTAGCCCCCATATTACTCTCCTAAATGTCCTTTATGTCCCTGATTTTTTAGTTTAGTCTTATCTCCGTATCTAAAGCTTGTAAAGAAAATTCATGTTGTGTTTTTTTCCGATTCTAATACCAGTTTCTTTCAAGCCCTTTCGATTGGCAAATTGATGGGCTTGAGTAGAGTCTTTGAAGGGCTATTTTTTTGGACCAGCTTTCCAAATGACCTTGATTTATCTTGCATTCCATTGAATAAACTATCGTTATGTAACATGACGACCAATGATAAAAATTTCCTTAAGTATTCAAGAATGGGTCACGATGCCTTTTTTCCTTACTCCCATAGTCATGCTCCATTTCCATCTAGCAATAATCGTGCCGACAATATTTTTTCTTTAATCCATGTTGATGTATGGGGACCATACCACACCACAAATTGTGATGGATCTAGATTCTTCCTCACGATTATAGATGACTATTCCCATGTGACATGGGTTTTTCTAATGCAATAAAAGGGCCGGGTTCTTTCCCGCTGGAAAATGTTTTTCTCTTTGTCAAAGAATCAATTTGGGAAATCTATTCTGTGCATTTGCACTAATAATGGAAGCAAATTTTTCAACAATGAATGTGCTCTCTTTTTTTCTTCCCATGGTGTCTTGCATGAGAGTTCCTGCACTTACACCCTTAGCAGAATAGGGTCGTAAAATGTAAACATCGCCATCTTTTGGAGGTAGCTTGTGCATTAAAGTTCCGGGCTTCTATTTCGGAGAATTTTTGGGGAGATTGCATGACTATAGCAGCTTATCTAATCAATCGAATGCTGACTCGGATTCTTGGTGGACAAACTCATTTTGAGCTACTTTTGGGAAGAAACCAGAGTTACGTCATTTAAGAATCTTTGGCATCTTGTGTTACGCAATGACAGTGAGTCCTTGGGACAAAATGGGTCTTTTGCTTGTTGTTGTATATTCATAGGATATCCAAATCCGCAAAAGGGATATCGCGTTTATGAACCCTCCACAGGTGATTTCTTCATCAGTAGGGATGTGGTCTTTCATGAAGATATTTTTCCATTTTAGGAAGAAGGTTCTTCCAATGATGATCCAAGGAAGACAGCCGACCCCATTCTCTTTTAATTTATGAGGAATTGACTCCAAGTCCTCTATACTTTATGGCTGCACCTCCAGCTAATTGGATTTCATCCTCAAGATCGCCCCAAATATCCGAACAGATTTCTACTCCTCCAACAATGCTTGACCATACTATTGAACATTATGATTTACAAAATGAAGAAGAATCGGGCTCATCACCAAGCACAGTGCCCACCACTAAGGATACTTTGATCGTACCATCACCTTCCCCACCAAAGTGCAATCCACCATGACGAATTGGTCATGTTGTTTGTCCACCCATGTGGACTAAAGATTATGTTTGTGCAGCACTCGATTCACCAGGTGCTTAGTACCCAATCTTGTCTTATGTTTTTTTCAACCGTCTTTCTCGGAACATATGTGTTGTATTAGTTGAATATAAGAGGAATGAGAACCATCATGCTATGATGAGGTAGTTACGACCCTCACTGGAAGAAAGCCATGGAAGCAGAATTAAAAGCGTTGATTGAAAATAAGGCTTAGGAGATTGCGACATTATCTCCTAATCGTAAATCAATTGGTTGCAAGTGGGTATACATAATTAAATATTGAGCAAATTGCTCCATTGAGAGATACAAGGCACGCTTGGTCGCCAAAGGTTTTACACAACAAGAAGGCTTTGATTACCATAAGACTTTTTCCCTAGTAACCAAAGATGTCACAGTTAGATCTTTTTTGTTAGTTGCGGCTTTTTGTGATTGGTCATTACATCAAATGATTGTGCACAACGCTTTTCTACATGGTGATCTGGATGAAGAAATCTATATGGATCTTCCTCACGGATTACGGAGACAGAGGAGTCTAGGGTACTTCTTTCCATAAAATGCAACATGAAAATGATGGCATATTGTGATACGGACTATGCAACTTGTCCCATGAGTTGAAGGTCCATCACTGGCTTTTGTATCAAGCTAGGAGAATCTTACTTTCGTGGAAGACAAAGAAACAACCAACTGTTTCATTATCCTCAACTGAAGCAGAATACAAAGCTATAACGAAAACCACCTATGAGATAATATGGATATCGGGCCTACTTTAGGACCTCGGGGTACAAATAAAGGGACCAACAAAACTATTCTATGACAATGATGCAACTCTTACACTCGCAACGAATCCCACAGTACATGAAAGAACTGAGAGTGCTAGTATGAACACCTAGAGGGGGGTGAATAGGTGTATAAAATAAACCTTGGCAAATATATAAGGAATAAAATAAATTTCGAGTAAAATAAATGAGTTAAGGAAGAGAGTAAGAACACAAGATTTGTAGTGGTTTGGCTTAATCCAAACCTATGTCCACTCTCCCACGCTAACAGCCTTCTTGGCTAGATTCCACTATGCAATCAATAAGAGATTACAACTTCGAGTGCAAACACTTAATAGATCACACTATCTCACTAAGTCACTCTTTTGGTATTTCTCTCACGATTACAAACGTTTAAGCTCTCCAAAGACAAGTGTATGATTGAAGGTCGCTCAAACTTTGGAATTATAAATTCTACGCTCTATCTCTTACTTGCTCATCGGTTCTTCATCTACTTAAATACTCCACCACTTCCAAACTAGCCGTTGGACAGTATCCCGGAGAATCGTCTTCAAATATACCCATTGGACAGCTCTGTATCTAGAAGATTTGGTAGCCGTTGAGTGACAAAGGTAGAATCCCAAATTGATTCCGATCACCCTTACAAACGGAATCTTGGTTTCCATAAGTAAAGCTTCTTCGTATAGAAAGTTCTCGTCTTCAAGATCCAATCGTCAATCAATTAGATTGAATCAATCAAATTAATCTTGATGTCGAGTCAAAACCAGATCACTAGCTGTTGTATGATTGAGCTTGAGTTACGATTCATCGAATCTGGATGTAAAGTCTGAAAGCAATAGACTTTACAATCTGAGTCTAAGTGCGATAGACTTTACAATATGAGTCTGAACATATTCTGCTTCTGAACAGATTTAGTTTTAAGGTCTGTAACCAGTTCAGCTTCAGCATAGAGTCTGTCTTCTGGTTCAGCTGTCTTCTAGTTTAGCATTCACATTCAGTCTGGAATTAGTTAGAGTTGACAGACTTCTGATGTAGAACAGACTTTGACACTAAAGTCTGGCAGTCTTCAGACTTTGACACAGAAGTCTGGAAATCTTCAAAATATACTTTGGACATATGTTACGTTCAGTCTTTTGGCCATCTTCAGACTTTGACAATATCCTTTACATGTTCTATTATCTGCATGATATATTACTTAACCATTAAACATGTTAGTAGCCTTTGATTTATTTTGTCATCTTCAAAACATCATAAGGGATTTCCCTAACAATCTCCCCTTTTTTTATGATGACGAAACAATCTCTGAATATGCAGATTTGTAAACACGCTTTTAAAAATATTAATTTAAATCAAAGGATATCAGAAGATAGGAAATAGATTGAGCATAACAATATATAGAAAAATAATCGCAGCTCAATATTATGCAATAAATAATATCAACCAATCAACACATTTGCATATTCATATCTTCTCCCCCTTTTTGTCATAATCAAAAAGTGATAATAATGTATATAGTATCATGTGGAGAATATAAAACGATAACAAATGTGTCTTGCATAATTTCCAAAAATCAGCTTTTATCGAATATGAAAGATATGCAATATGGCTCACTTCGATCATATTAGCAAATATCCAATAAAAATCTCGGATGCATCATGAAATTCACGTACCATTTTTGTTATAATAAAATGATAATATCAATGCAAGATTTATCAATGACAAAAAGTAATAAAAGATGCACTAACCGAATTTTTTAGAACAAATTCTGACACATTTACCATTCCTTCCATTCATAATAAGATCACGATCAATCCAAAAAGATTTTTCCATAATTGATCAATGCTCCCCCTCAATTTGTTGTCTTTTTGAGATGATCACGATTCTTTTTCTTTTTCTTGGATTTATTTTCTCCCCCTGTGATCATGACAATATTTGCGAATAGAAATAATTGTTGCTTGTGCACGTTGAACAGAATATTTTTCCAGTATTTCCTTTGTAGCAACAATATCCACAACGATCACTTGCATTTTGAAATTCGAGGCAAAAATTTATTTTCTTTAACCAAGCTCATCTCGAATTCAACCTGCATAAACTTAACAAACTTTTTCCACAAATAAGCTGTAATGATATCTACGTAATATATAATACCCTTTTCTTCAAATAAATAAATTGAATAGCTTATGTAAAATTCAGAACTATTCAACCTTCCGTACGATACATAAGTTATTTCCTCAACAATTTGCAAAAATTTTGCATAAGGAATGGAATCTTTGAACCTCCAGAAGATAGTATAGAATCTTCATAATTTTCAGATCAAGCTTACCAAAATTCATATGGAAGATTCTTTTGTGACCTGCAAATTCTTGTATAATGGATAACCATTTTTACAGAAATGTTACGTAATATATTCCTTTGATTTGCGGATCAAACTTGCTAGATATAATATATCTTCTAAGAATATAGCAAGAATATCCATGAATATGCAGTAATATCTTTCGAGATCAAAGGGATTTTCTTGAGCATAAATTTCAGATATGCATTTTGCAAAAGGAAAATAGATATTTCTATCACGTGCCAAAATTGCAATACCTTATATTTATGACAAAAGATATTCGCGATATAATAAACAATCATCCAAAATCGTAGAAATTTGCAAGGTAGGATGATAAAAATATTCTCTTACCCATGGTATATGTTTGAAATATACCATTGAAAAAATAAAATCATTACCAATTTTCACATGAGATGCATTTCTGATTGCATCATGATTTTCTTAGATTTGCGATCATTCATCCCTTAAAGAATTTCCTGCAATCAACTCATTTCCTTTTTGGTATCCATCAATTTGGATCCTTCCATGACGTTAGAGCAAAATATATAATCTTCAAATATTCTTTTTTAATTCATCATAACAAAGTATTCAAAGAAAGAATATTGTGCACAATGATATTTTGAAAAATAAATTCTCACTTAGTCAAAACACAATAAAATCAGGGAGAATGAAATCATTGAGTATCTAGGAATATTTTGCATAACTAACATCACGTAGAATCAGATTTTTATTTGGCAAAACATGATAAAATCTGAGAGTATAAAATTAAACCAAATAAATTCATTTGTCTTGTAAGCATGATATCAAATATGATCACACGTATCAAATTAAATCTCGAATCACAAAAACAAATCATGCGATTCTTTCTTCAATAAAACAAATCAAGGAATATGATCATTATAACAAATCTCAACCAACTAAGGATATATCAAATATCAAGCATAATAAGAAATTTTAAGTTGTGTACTCAAACCAAATTGAGAATAAAAATATACATTTCTTACCAAACCCTCTTTCTTCTTTCTTCTTTATATCCTGCAAAAATAACTCATCTTTTCTTTGATACCCATTTTTCCTTGGGTCCATGAGAGTTAGCAGAATATGCTGCTTTTATCCAATCTTTCTTAATAGGTCTCCAGACTTTAGGACAATCTTTTTCAAAGTGTTCCGAATCTCCACAATTTGAACACTTGACGTCATTTCCACCAACAGGTTTTACAAACACTTTTCGAAAATGATTTTTGTAAAATGCCTTTGGGGGTCTTTGTCTAAGTCTCTCCTTGACTTTAGAAAAATCAATTAAAGAATTATTTTCCTTATTAAAACCAAGTCTCGACTTATTATAGTAAGGAACTTGTATAGAAAGGATATGCTCTAATGTTTTTGAACTATTTGAAAATCTTGTCGAAATATTTGAAAATTCTTTCTTCAAAAAATCATTTTCTTTGACAAGTAAATCTCGACTTTCTTTTGTTTGTAGAAAATCTTTTTGCAAAATTTCAGAATTTTCTTTTTTGAGAAAGATCTTGTTGCCTAAGTCGAGAATTCTCCTTTTTAAGTTCGGAGATCCTTTTAAGAGAAGATTTGAGATTTGAACAAAGCTCATTTATATATTTTGAAACTTTGAGAGGAATTTTTGAATGACTTACCTCGATTTCCTTATCGGATTCTGAGTCTGTGTCTAAGTCAGACTCTGATTCTGAGTCTGTGTCTGAGTCAGACTCAAATTCTGAATGTGCCGCAAGCATATATTTTCTTGCTCATCATCTTCTTTCATGATTCTTTTCTGGCTATTCTGTTTGTATTGATTTCTTCCATCGAATTTCCTTCCTTTTCTACTCAGCTTTTTGAATTTCTTGACCATAAAGGCAAGTTCTTCATCGTCCATGTCATTTTCTGAGTCTGTTTCATCAAAAACAGCATTAGATATTAAAGCAATGGACTTTTTACCTTCGGGATCTTCGTCGTTGATTTGTTCCTCTTCATGGGATTGAAGAGTTCCGATCAATTCATCAACGGAGAGTGGCATAATCCTTTGAATCTCCCGAATTGAGGTCTTGATATGATTCCAATCTTTTGAGAGACCTCACAAGAGTTTGTTGACCTTCATTGGGGAAGAAATTGGATGGCCTTGATATGCCAAACCGTTTACAATTTCTGTAAAACGATTGAACATATCTCTAATCGACTCTCCTTGCTTCATCTTGAAGGATTCGTACTTGCCGAGCAGGAAGTTTATTTTTGTCTCTTTTACACGATCAGTCCCTTCATATGTAACATGAAGTTTATCCCAAACTTCTTTTGCTGTTTCACATGAAGAGATTCTATTATATTTAGTAGGAGAGAAGACGCAATATAAAGAATAAATAACTTTTGCATCAAGCGCTTCTCTTTTGGACATCTCCGTTCGAGATATAGGAGCGGGGAGTTTGGTTTCTTTGTCTTCGCCATTCTTATTTGATGTAGACGCAGCAATGTGGTTGATTCCTCTTTCCACAACATCCCATTGCAAGGGATCTCTGGATCTTAGGAATGCTTTCATTTTGTTCTTCCACACGTTGTATTCTTTTTCATCAAAATATGGTGGCCTTGTGTTGCTTTGTCCCTCCATAAGTCCTGGTGCCAAGATACTAGCCATAAAAGATCTTTAGCTCAAAAGTAAAAACACTTCTATAAACTGAGCACTTGGCTTTGATACCAATTGAGAGTGCTAGTATGAACACCTAAAGGGGGGTGAATAGGTGTATAAAATAAACCTTGGCAAATATATGCGGAATAAAATAAACTTCGAATAAAATAAAGGAGTTAAGGAAGAGAATAAGAACACAAGATTTAAGTGGTTCGGCTTAATCCAAGCCTACATCCACTCTCCCACGCTAACATCCTTTTTGGCTGGATTCCACTATGCAATCAACAAGAGATTACAACTTCGAGTGCAAACACTTAGTAGATCACACTATCTCACTAAGTTACTCTTTTGGTATTTCTCTCACGATTACAAATGTTTAAGCTCTCTAAAGACAAATGTATGATCGAAGGTCGCTCAGACTTTGGAATTATAAATTCTACACTCTATCTCTTACTTGCTCATCGGTCCTTCATCTCCTTAAATGCTCCTCTACTTCCAAACTAGCCATTGGACAGTATCCCGGAGAATCGTCTTCCAATATACCCATTGGACAACTCTGTATCTAGAAGATTTGGTAGCCATTGAGTGACAAAGGTAGAATCCCAAATTGATTCCGATTGCCCATACAAACGGAATCTTGGTTTCCATAAGTAAAGCTTTTTTGTATAGAAAGTTCTTGTCTTCAAGATCCAATTGTCAATCAATTAGATTGAATCAATCAAATCAATCTTGATGTCGAATCCAAACCAGATCACTAGCCGTTGTATGATTGAGCTTGAGTTACGATTCATCGAATCTGGAAGTAAAGTCTGAGAGCAATAGACTTTACAATCTAAGTCTGAGTGCGATAGACTTTACAATCTGAGTCTGAACATATTCTGCTTCTAAACAGATTTAGCTTTAAGGTCTGTATCCAGTTTAGCTTCAGCATAGAGTCTGTCTTCTGGTTCAGCTTCAGCATAGAGCCTGTCTTCTGGTTCAGCATTCAAGTTCAGTCTGGAATTAGTCAAAGTTGACAGACTTCCGATGTAGAATAGACTTTGACACTAAAGTCTGGCAGTCTTCAGACTTTGACACAGAAGTCTGGAAATCTTCAAAATATACTTTGGACATATGTTACATTCAGTCTTCTGGCCGTCTTCAGACTTTGACAATATCCTTTACATGTTCTATTATTTGCATGATCTATTACTTAACCATTAAACATGTTAGTAGCCTTTGATTTATTTTGTCATCTTCAAAACATCATAAGGGATTTCCCTAACAAGAACAAACGAGATAAAGTCCATGAAGGGATAATCGAAACAAGGGGAATCAGAATTGCAGAGCAGCTTATGGATGTCTTCACTAAACCTTTGTGTTTGAAACAATACACATATCTATTAAGCAAGCTAAGTATCTTGGACATTTACAAGCCACCAGCTTGAGGGGGAGTGTTGGAAGATATGCTCGAAATTAAGAAAATCCATTCAAATTGAGATCAATGCATAAAATCAATTAGGGTTTAGAATAAATTATTATGGGATTAGATATGATTTCTTAGAATACTTTCTTTCCTTTTCTCCGTATACCTTTTGTAATATATATACAGAACATTGTACATGTAATATTTTCAAGTTGAAGAAATACAGTATCTCCCAAAAGTTTCCCAAAAGCTTCAATTTCTTCCTTGTGTTTCTTCACTTCGATTTCTTCCTTGCAATCTTTCACACATCAACGGTGGCAAACACTCATTTGGATCTTGATACTATGAAGGCCATCTGCAGTGAATATTGGATACATTGTTGTAATCGGCGGTGCAGT
Organism: Eucalyptus leucophloia subsp. euroa; assembly: GCA_017140325.1. Taxonomy (NCBI): domain Eukaryota; kingdom Viridiplantae; phylum Streptophyta; class Magnoliopsida; order Myrtales; family Myrtaceae; genus Eucalyptus; species Eucalyptus leucophloia. Next base: position 64,062,106 of record CM029475.1, read on the forward strand.
GAAAGCGGATTGTAATTTTGCAATTATGTCGAGAGCTATAGAAATCAATATAAATAAAACGAGGATCAATAAAAGGATACTAGAAATTTACGTGGTTCGGTTTGAATGTTGGAACCTACGTTCACGGGGAGAGCTAGCAAAATAATCCACTATAAATCGGAGAAATAAAAGATTACAATCACTCATGCACTCAAGTGTTTCCTAGCCCTACTTTATCCATGATACCCACGGTGTTTAACAACTCAGCTTAATGGACTCAACTCCGGACAAACCTCTCTGAGCTCACGCTTCTCACTCTCTCTTGAGCTCTTTCCTTTCGCTCTATCTGCATCTTCAGACGTCTTCTCCTTTTAGCGAGGAGGGCAGAAAAACAAGACAAAAATGAAAGTAAACGATCTCATTAAATGCAGCACAAGTGCCCACAAGACAAGCCCACAATCGGCACTGATGCCCACCATATTTGTAGCCATGCATGTAGATCATGCATGTGCATGGGCACACATTTAATGAGGCAGAAGAGATGAGTGATAATAGTCAACAAACGTGTGCCTATAATCCTTGAAGATAACTGTGAAATGAGGTGGGCTGCCGTCTTCAAATTTCTTGTTCCTAGAGAGAAGCAAGTGCTATAGGGTTCTTTTTCATGCATATGCTGCAGGTTGTGAGTTCCTTTATTTAATGCAGAAGATTGTGGATGCCTTCCCTTTCGGCTGAGGTAAATCACTCTTCTTTGACTTCGCTTGCCCACTTGAAAGTCAAAGAACTTAAACCACCCATGCGGCTTTCTTTGGCTTCTTCCTTCTATGCATGGAGATAGAAAATTAATGGTAGAACAAAATTCGAAGACATCTCAAAGTCTCCCCTGAGCTTTGTTTATTCTGCCAGACTTATGCGTATTTGTCTAACAGGCCCAAACTCAAGACGTAATTTAACATACATAATATTGATATTACTCTTCGATGTGATGTGACTGCAGATGACCTTATAGATGTTATTGAGGGCAGTAGGAAATTCATTTCATGCATCTATGTCATGAAGAAATTTATCAGATCACACTAGAGGAGCTAGAGATTTTGGACAAACTTCCTCATTACTGTCTGGTCAGGTAACTCAAATATTTTCTTATGGCGGTCCTTTTTGACTCTTGTAGTTTATGCTCAATTCATACTTTACCAACCAAGGATTAGTTGTTCAGTTTAGTACCGAAGGGGTAGTTTCTAAAGATTATAGTAATTGCTTGGATGGTTGTAAGCTATTTATTTGTTTATTCTATGTCCCTTCCTCCTGTCGTTTGAAGTCAGTCTATAGGTTGCCCAATAGGAAATTAGTTTGTTCTTTTGATTGATCAAATACTGCTTCATGGTTGACATTGCAGTACTCACCTTGAATGGAATCTTGATGGTTTGTTGGAGGAAATATGGGAGTACTTGAATTTAACTCGTATATATACAAAGCCAAAAGGAATGAATCCACACTATAAAGACCCTGTGATTCTATCGTGAAGGAAGAGGACAGCCGATGATTTCTGCAGCCGGATACACAAGAATATGGTCAAACAATTCGAGTAGTAAGTAGAAACTAAGACTTCAGCTTCATCTTTAGTCTTTTTGCTTTTTTTTTTTATAAGAATTAATAATATATAGAGCTTTGAACCAATAATTATCAAATCCGGTGCCACAAAACTTACCCTCAGCAAGATAACAAGTCAGCGTGAGTGGAAGGGAACCGGGTGCAAGAGAAGCACCACAATAGCGGGGAACAAAGCACAAAAAAGCCAAAATAAGGCAAAGGCACATAGTAGAAAGGAGAAAGCCACACAGGGCCAATAGACTCCTAAATTAACCAAACTAACAAAGAAGAAAAGAAAGAACAAACAAAGACCACAAAACAGGTCCAATGCCAAAGACGACTAGCATACGTGTTGCTGTTTAGCACCCAACTCTTTCCAAAAGCGGTCTACAATCCACTCCACGGACGTCTAAGGCTGCGCTGAATAAGGAGAGAAAATGCAAGGGTTTAACCCCCAACTACGCTGGAGTCTTCTGTTCCTATGATTATCATCCACATTTCTGAAAGTTAAAGTTTCATCCTTGACCACTTTGATGAGATGATTTTTTATGGTGGCGACCGTGACAGAGTGGTTTCTGAACAGGATGTCATTCCTGTATCTCTAGATATTGTGGCAAAGAGCACAAAAAAAAAAAAAAACAGGCAACGGAGTAATAAAAGTCATTACTAGAGAGAAACTTCATAGCCCATTGAAGGTGTGAATGCTAGTATGAGCACCTAGAAGGGGTGAATAGATGCAAAAATAAACTTTTACAAAGTATAGAGTAAAAATTTACTTTTAACCTGAGTTTATTTAACAGTAGACTTTAAAATAGAAGCGAGACTCTAACAATTAAATACAGTTTCAAGTAAAGTAAAGAGTTTAGAGAAGAGAATAAGAACCCAAGGTTTATAGTGGTTCGGCTTAATCCAAGCCTACGTCCACTCTCCCGCACTGACAGCCCACCAGTTGGATTTCACTATGAATCAAAAGAGTCGTTACAGTATCACGTCCTTGATTCCACCGTGTAGAAACTTTGCTACACTTCCTTAAGGTCTCACAAATGTATAAACTCTCTTTTGAGTACAAGTTTACGCTCAACAATTGAATCGGCAAAGAAATAAGAGATTCAGACTTTGGAATTTTTCTATCGAGCACACACTCGAATAACTATAACGTTTTCCTTATATACTCCTCCATGCCTTCATAACCGTTGGCACTTTCCAAAGGAGCTCTTCCAATTTACCCATTTGATAGAATCAATTAGGGAGATTTTGAGTTATTTAAGGAATATGACGATAGCCCATCAATCCTGCTCGTCCATACAATCAGAATCTATGTTTTCATAAGTAGAACCTTCTAAGTATGCTTCGCCAATCAACGGATCCAAAATACCTGTATCAATCTTAAGATAAATAATGGATTCCGAGATGCTATATCCAGTCGAGAGATCTTCCTTAGATGATCGAATCAAATCCTCAAAGAAATGCTTAATTCTGGATAAGTCTTCTTCGACGGTCTAGAAACTGTTAATGATGATAGACTTTGAATTTTGAGTTTGGCGGACCAGCAGTCTTCAGATTTTGATGAAACAGTCTGTTCAGACTAGATTGATGGAAACGTTTTGTTAGCTTCAAAATACGTAAGGAAGTTTTCTCCAACAATCTCCCCCTTTTTGATGGTGACAAAACTTTCCTGCAGATTTGGATATTTTTGACCTGCAAGATAATACTCAAGCAAATATGGATGTCTCACAAAAGATAATTGGATTAGTAATAAATCTGCATCCACAGGAAATAAGTTAGTCCTGTACATTAAAACAACTATCTTTGCCATGAATATCACTAGTGCTTAAGATACTGCAAACATCAAACAATCTAAATCCAAACCAGTCATAACCACACCAAACAAAAGTAAAGTTAGTCAAGAAGTCATGATAAACAAAAGACAAATCTCAAATCTACAACATCTCCCCCTTTTTGTCAACATAGAAAAGGTAGAGATGAAAAGAGAATGAAATTAGGATTGTCTTGGAACGCGAATAAGCTAGAAATCTCCTATTGACTTGACAGTGTCTTCCAGCTTTTTCAAGTCTTCATTCAGTTGAGCCACATCTTTACCCTTGGCATTTACTTGGACTTGAAGAGTAAGGGTCTGAATTTGGTCATGCAAGGAAACTGAAGAAGCTTGACTGGCATTATGCATATTCTGAACTTCGCATCCTAGGGCATAAATTTGGCCTCGCATCTCCAAGAGAACATCAAGTAGTCTTCGAAAGTCTACTGAGTTATCAGTCTGAGTACTGGCCTCTGCATGATCAGTCTGAGGTGTATTGGCAGATGATGGCATTTCTGTACGAGCACCCAGATTTGGTGATGAAACCTCATGACCTTCCTTAGGGAACTAAGAGGCAAACACATCTTCTAAATCTGCAGGTGAACGGCTAACATCTTCACTAGTAAAAGCGATTGAAGAGGTACCTCTTTTCTCAGCAGCTCCCCCTATTTCAATGCCTTCAGGCAGAGAGAAGTACTCTTTATGCTCTGTTTCTTCTTGTTCACCTTTGCCCTATTCTTCTTTTGCAGTCCTTTCTTTCTCTGCTTCTTTTCTCAACGATTCTCTTTCTCCACTTCTTTGCTCTGACTCTTCTCTGTCTTGATCCTGTCTCTTCTCTATCTCTGGAACAGAATGTTGTAAGTTTTTTAGTGCGAGGGCGGAAATGGTAACATCTTCCTCATCATCTTAATCCTCTAAGATGAGTGCTCTTCTTCTTTTAGATGGAGCTGTCTTAGGCTCCCTCCTTTTCCGTTTTGCAACCGAAGAGACTGGGTGAGTCTTGACAAGGGTTTTCTCCTTGAATCGCACCAAAGCCTTGTTAAGTTCATTCAGATGCATTTTGGAAACCATTTTCAGTCCCACCACCATTTGATCGCAAGTTCGAACACATAGAATCTTGGGAGGTTGAATATTCAAATGTTTGAATAACTTAGTGACAAGTGCTGAGTAAGAAAGTTGGCCCTTGTGTTTCACCATCGTTCTGTATATATGGAACATGATAGTGTGTGCAAGAGAGAACTTCTTGCTAGCGTTAATAGCATACATTAGCTATGCCTCCGAGTTTGAAATATCAGTATTTGAAGTCGATTTGGGTCTAAGGCAGTTGATTACTATCTTGTGAAGCAAAATATTTGAGGCATTCATCCTCGAATATAAAATTTGTCCTTCCGCCATTTCATCCCGAACAAGCTCTATTGTCGCATGTCTAATAGACACACTAATTGATTGGAATTTCCCTCTTTCTAGCCCAATCACATCAGCCAATGTGTCCATGTCAACTACATAGTTTTGGTCTCGAACACTGAATGAAAATTTATTCGCATCCAAGAAACTTAGATTAGAATAGAAGTATGCAGTGAGTTTAGCATGAGCCTCTGTCATCTCAGAACAAAACCGTTTTAGTTGAAGAAGAGTGAATTTCTCTCGCAACTTAACATTAAGAGAATCAAGAAAATCAAAGTCCACACTTCTAGGGTTGATCACCCCCCGCTTTAGCAATTTAGAGTAAAGTCGCTTGTGTTCCTTCGAGCGAAACAAATCTGTCCTATTGCTTCGAATATTCGCCGCAACACCCATTCTAGGCTTAAAATGAGTGTATATCTTGTTATCATCATTCCCATCAGGTTGACTTAGCCCTCCAACACGTGGATCGCTTGGGATATTTGCAAATGCTTTTTCTGCCAACCCCGTAGGAGCAATTCCCAATCGTTCCATTGTGCGTAAAAAGTGGGTTTCATTTCGATACCCTTTTTCTTTCAAGAATTCATCAATATAGTTCAAGGGAGTACCACCCTTTTTCAAGGCAGAGTAAAGCTTAAAAATAAAAGCGGGCTTTTGAGTTCTTATAGGTTTTGCATCTTCAATGATTTCTTCCTTTGCTCGATGATCAATATCCTGAGGCCTAGATGGAGGAGATGGAGGCTGTTGAGAATGTTGTGGGCTTTCCTGCTGTTTTGGAGATTCTTCTTCCTCGGTGAGGTCAAAATGCGTAGGACCCCCATGCATTTGTTGTGGTCCCGTGTTCGCGATCCTTAAAGACTTTCTTTGGAACGACATTCTTCACAGTCTTTGAGAGATTCCAAGCTTGTTTCACAAGAAAGGTGAAAACTTTTCAAGGATTAAACAAGAGAGCAAAAGAGAAGTTGAAGATTTGTGCTTTCTTAGGGTTTTGTGAGTAAAACGGAGAAAAATCAACAGTATATAAAGTAATCGAAGAGCGGTATACGGAATGTCGTAAAAGGAAAAATCAAAAATGCCTTTTCAAAAATTAACTTCCTTTTAGATAACAGTCATTTTAAAAGATAACTTATTTTTCGAAAAGGAATGATTGCAATAATCACGAAAACTGAAGAAGATAACATTGATCAATTACAGATTAATAGACAAATGTACCTTTTCGAGTTTTTATCTGAGAGATAAATTTTAAAAATAGAAATAACTTACGGTCGTGATCCTTGATCTCCCGAGTTTGAGCCTTTTTAGACTTTTTGGCTGCGCATGATAAAATTTCTGAAACAGAAATTGATTTCTAGCCAGAAATCAATTTCTCAATTTCTATTCCCCAGCCAAGTTTCTGAGCAAATAAACCCGTTTGATAACGACTCAAAATTTCTATTTATGAAACAGAAATCTGTTTGATAACAGAAAAAGAATTTCTATTTCTATGAATCATGTTGTCCCCATCCTTTTACCTCACTCTTCTTGGTGCTTATGATGGTAATTTAATTTGATAAAAGTTGATAAATCATTTTAATTTATATTGGTAATTCGATAGAGTAGTTAGGAACTTCAAAACATTAGCAATTTATGTAAATAAAAGCTAGTAATTAGTATAAAAAATGCTAATATGCAAACTATAAAAGATTTGGTATTTTCAAATGCTAATATGCAAATAGTGAATGTATTTATTCTCCTCATTCAAGATTCGAGTTTAAGTCACTATACTTTTTTGCATTCTTTTGAGACCACAAAGTGATTTTATGTTAGGTATTAGTTGACATGGAGGGAGGCGCAATTTGCGAGCGATTTGAAAGTGCTAGAAATAGAAATTGATTAGATAACAACATAGGAAATCCTCAAATACAAAATAATAGTCGAAATAATACTAATACATTACAAAAGTTGAAAATACAATTTCATGGAATTTCTGGCATATTATTATCCCTTGCCATTTTATTGGCAATGGTTTTCCTAAGCATATTTATTTGGTTTCCCTCCTCGGTCAACTGAATGTTTGCAAGCTCATCCTACGTAGGTTCAGCCACGTGCATCGGATCTCCATATAGGGAAAATTTCTTATCAATCTTGTCTTGATCGCGGATGTAATTATGGATGGCACAATATGCAATTACGATATGTGCTTGCATTCGAAGTGCAAATGAGGGCATGTGCCTCAAAATGAAAAAGCGATTCTTCAATGCCCCAAATGATCTTTCAGTGACATTCCTTAGAGAAGAATGCCTATAGCAATAATATCATCATAATTGCAACTTAAAAACATAAATAAACAAAGTCTCAAATACATAAGTCATGAAATGAAATACATAAGTCATGCATGTTTCTTAAACAGAGTAAAAAAAAAAAAAAAAAAAATTTCTATTTCTATTTCATAAAAGAGAAGCTACAATTTCTAGCTTCGATTTCTCCCCAAAATAATTTCTGAAATAGAAATCTGTTTTAAATAGAGAAATCAATTTGCGTTACCAAACGGATTTGTTCCAAAACGTTCGAGGAACAGAGAAACGAGAGAAATCAAGAAACAGAAATTTTATCATGCGCAGCCTTTATCTTTGAGTCCGAACTTCTTCAGACTTTAAGATATTGAGCCTTGATCGAATAAACTCGAATTGACTTTTCTCCAGAGGCTTTGTAAAAATATCCGCCAGTTGATTCTTTGAGTCAATGAATTGAATCGAGAATTCTCCATTTTGAACATGATCTCTAATGAAATGATGTTGAATCTCTATATACTTTGCTCTTGAATGAAGAATTGGATTCTTGGTGAGATTGATTGTGCTGGTGTTGTCGCATTTGATTTCAGTGCATGAGTCTTGGATTCTATAGTCTCTTAGCTGTTTTTTTATCCACAGAATTTGTGAACAACAACTTCTAAGAGTCACATATTCTGCTTTTGCTGTTGAAAGAGTTATAGTACTTTGCTTCCTTGAAAACCAAGACACTGTCTTGTTACCAAGTAATTGACAAGTCCCGGAGGTGCTCTTTCTATCAACTCTGCATCCTGCTAGATCTGTATCTGAATATCCAAGGAGAGTAAAGTCTCATTCTTTAAGATATCGGAGACCCAAATCAGAGGATGTTGCAATGTATTTGATAATACATTTAGCAGCACTCAAATGAGATTCTTTAGGGTTCGATTGAAATCTGGCACAAATACAAACACTAAACAGAATGTCAGGTCTAGAAGTAGTAAGATAAATAAGTGAACCAATGATACTACTATATAGCTTATGGTATACTTTCTTTCCTCCTTCATCTTTGTCCAGCTTCAAGGAACTTGACATTGGTATATCAGTCTTTTTGCAATTCTCCAATCCAAATTTTTTGACAAGTTCTTTAGCATATTTTTCTTGGTGAATGAAAATTCCCTCCTTCAGTTGCTTCACTTGAAGCCTGAGAAAGAAGGTTAGTTCACATATCATGCTCATTTCAATTTCATCCTGCATGGACTTAGAGAATTTCTTGCACAGATTTTTATTAGGAGATCCAAAAAGAATATCATCAACATAAATTTATACAAGCAAGAAGTTTTTGTTTTCTCTTTTGATGAACAATATAGTGTTGACTTTACCTTTAACAAAGCCATTTTGGATTAAAAACTTACGTAACCTGTTGTATCAAGCTCGAGGTGTTTGCTTTAAACCATATAGCGCATTTTTCAGTCTGAATATAGAATCTGATTTCCTTGAGTCTTCAAAACCGGGAGGTTGTTCCACATAGACTTCCTCTTGGATAAATCCATTTAGGAAAGCGCTTTTGACGTCCATTTGGAATAACCTGAAACTCTTATAACAAGCAAAAGTAAGTAATAATCTAATTGCTTCTAACCTTGCTACTGTTGCATAAGTCTCATCATAGTCTATCCCTTCTTTTTGCGTATATCCTTTGGTCACGAGTTTTGCTTTGTTCCTTATGACTTTTCCTTTCTCGTTCATTTTGTTCCTGAAAACCCATTTAGCTCCAATGATAGATTTACCTTTTAGTTTAGGAGTCAATTCCCAGACATCATTGATATTGAATTGCCTGAGTTCTTCTTGCATAGCTTCAATCCAACTTTCATCAATTAAAGCTTCTTCTATGCTCTTGGGTTTTATTTCAGAAATAAGAGCCACAGCACTAGACTCTTCACGCCTTTTGGATCTTGTACGGATTTCTTCATTAATGTCACCAATAATGAGTTTTTTGGGATGACTAGACTTGTGCTTCCAGTTGTTGGTTGGCTTGTCAGACTATTGATCTTTTTCTTCATTTGATTCTTCAATGATCATTCGTTGCTAGTCCTCTGAAGTCTAAGCTGCTTCTTGAGGTTTAGACTTTATAGAGTCTGGAACAGATTCAGATTCTTTAGGTTGGGTTTGAATCGATTGATTTTGTATGAAGTCTTGAAATTTGACATTCATCGATTCTTCCACAGATTGAGTCGTTTTGTTGTATATTCTGTAAGCTTTGCTGGTAGTTAAATATCCAAGGAAGATGCCTTCGTCTGATTTTTCTTAAAACTTATCAACTCGATCATTTATATTTTTCAATATAAAACATTTGCATCCAAACACATGAAAATAGGAAACAATTGACTTCTTTCTTTTGAATAACTCATAGAGAGTTTTCTCCAGAATAGGCCTTAAGAAGACTCTATTAATAATATAGCACGTTGTAGAAACTACTTCAGCTCAAAAAACGAGAAGAAATATTACTTTCAATTAATAAAGTTATAGCCATTTCTTGCAACGATCTATTATTCCTTTCAACAACTCTATTTTGTTCTGGAGTGTATGGTGAGGAGAACATAAGCTGAAAACCAGATTCATCACAAAATTTAGCAAAGTCTTGATTTTCAAACTCACATCCATGATCTGTCCGTATACTTGAAATAACATACCCTTTCTCATTTTGAAGTTTCTTAGCAAATTTTATAAAATAAGAAAATGTTTCAAACTTACTTGCTAGGAAATATACCTAAGTGAATCGTGAATAATCATCCACTATTACTTGATAATATTTCTTGCCTCCAATGCTCTAGGTTCTGGTTGGTCCAAAAAGATCCATATGCAAGAGCTGCGACGCACGATTAGTGGAAACTTGATTTATTGGTTAGAAAGTATTTCTAACCTATTTTCTCAATACACACGGTGTACATAATTCAGATTTTTGGTATGTCAGGTTGGGTAGTCCACAAACAAGCTTCTTTGTTGAGATCTTGGCTATTTGCTTCATGTTGATGTGGCCAAGTTTTCTATGCCAGAGATTAGCTTCCTCTTGAATTGAAATTATACATTGAGATTTTTCTTGTTTGATATCCAAGAGATATATATTCCCATGTCTTCGCCCTATGAATGTCTGAGAGGAGTCTTTACTAGTTCTTGAACATATTCTTTCTTAAAAGTTGATTTTTTAACCTTTTTCACACAATTGGCTGATACTCAGCAAATTATAGTTGAGTCATTTCACTAAGGAAACGTCACTGATTGTGAGACTTCCAATCTTTACGGTTCCGCATTCCACAATTCTGCTTTTGTTATTACCACCAAAAGAAACTTTTCAACTATTAACTTGTATAAGCTTTATGAAACAACTTGAGTTTCCTGTCATATGTCTTGAGCATCCACTATTCAAGTACTATTTAACCTTTTTTCTTAATAGTGACCTGCATTTGAAAGAGAAACTCAAGCTTTCTTTGGTACCCATACTTTCTTGGGTCCAATGGAGTTAGTACTATATGCGGTCTTTGCCCAAACCTTCCTCACGGGTTTCCAACCCATTGGACAATCTTTCTCAAAATGTTATGAGCTGTTGCACTTAGAACATTTGAGAGCACTGCGGCCTACAAGTTTTACAAAAACTTTTTGGAAATGATTTCTGTAAAAATCTTTTGTAGGTCTTTGTTTAATTCTTTCTTTTACTTTAGGAAAATTAATTTGAGGAATGGTTTCAGTAGTCATTCTCAAACCTGATTTGTTAAAGTAAGGTTCTTGTGCTGAAAGAATCTTTTCTAATTTCTCAAATCCTATAGAAAACCCTTTTAAAATATTTGAAATATCATTTTTCAAGAGTGCATTTTCTTTTGAAAGAGAGTCTGCATTTTCTTTGAAAGTAGTAACACTTTTATCTAATTTTTCAACCTTTTCTTTCCAAACAATCTCCTGTTGCTTTAGTGCAAAATTTTCCCTTTTAAGTTCGGAAATCTTCTTGAGAGAGGTTGTGAGATTAAGACACAATTCATCAATATATTTAGAGACTTTAGTAGGAATTTTTAAGTTACTTACCTCGATTTCACTGTCTGAGTTTGAGTTTGTCTCAGAGTTTGAATCTGATTCTGATTGTGCCATAAGACAAATATTGGCATAATCATCATCACTTTCTTCACATTCGGTATCACTCCAAGTTTCTGCTTTAGGAGCTTTTCTGTACTTCTCAGCTTTTCCTTTCTTTTTCTTCAGTAAGGGATAATTGGGTCTGATGTGTCCCTTTTTCTTGTATTCAAAATAGATCACATCCTTGTTGGATTCATCATCATCAGTTAATTTATTTTGAAACTTTTGAGAATTTTGTTTCTTCAGATTGAATCTTCTTACCTTTCTGTTTAGTTTTCTGAACCTTCTTATCATGAGAGCTAGTTCTTTATCGTCCATATCGTCTTCAGAATCTATGACATTAGAATTATCATTAGATTTTAATGCAATGGATTTTTTATCTTTGGGATCTTCATCTTCGTTGATTTGCTCCACTTTATAAGACTGAAGAGTGCCAGCCAATTCGTTAATAGAGAGTGGCATGATTATTTGTGTCTCCCTTATTGAGGTCTTTACGTGATTCTAATCTTTGGAAAGTCCACGCAACATCTTGTTAACCTTCATGGGTCCAGAGATTGGTTGACCTTGATACTTAAGACCATTCACGATTTCTGTAAAATGACTAAACATGTGAGTGATAGATTTTCCTGATTTCATCTTAAATGCTTCATATTGACCGAGTAGAATATTGACTTTGGTTTCTTTTACTCGATTGGTTCCTTTGTAGGTGACATGCAATTTATCCTAAACTTCTTTAACTATTTCACAAGAAGATATTCTATTATATTCAGTGGGAGATAATGCACAATATAATGAATAAATTGCTTTTGCATCAAGAGCTTGTCTCTTGGTTAACTCTTCTTGAGTCATCTCACTGTACTCAACAGCATCTTTTCCCCTTTCTGAGACTGTTATGGTTTTAGGAATGATTCCTTTGTCTACCACATCCCATTGGAGAGGGTATTTCGATCTTAGGAAAGCCTTAATCTTGTTTTTCCATATTACTGTATTCTTTTCCATCAAAGTAAGGCAGTTTGATGTTGCTCTGTCCTTCAACCAAACCTAGAGCCAATAGATTAGCCATGGATCGTTAACTCTGAATTAAAAACACTTCAATTTAAATGAGTACACAGGCTCTAATACCAATTATAAATGCTAGTATAAACACCTATAGGGGGTGAATAGGTGCGAAAACAAACTTTTGCAAAGTATAGAGTAAAACTTTACTTTTAACCTAAGTCTACTTAATAGTAGACTTTAAAATAGAAGCGAGACTCTAAAAATTAAATACAGTTACAAGTAAAGTAAAGAGTTTAGGGAAGAGAATAAGAACGCAAGGTTTATAGTGGTTCGGCTTAATCCAAGCCTACGTCCACTCTTCCGCATTGATAGCCCACCGGCTGGATTTCACTATGAATCAAAAGAATCGTTATAGTATCACGTCCTTGATTCTACAGTGTAGAAGCTCTGCTACACTTCCTCAAGGTCTCACAAATGTATAAACTCTCTTTTAAGTACAAGTTTATTGAATCAGCAAAGAAATAGGAGATTCAGACTTTGGAATTTTTCTATCACGCACACACTCGAATAATTAGAACGTCTTCCTTATATACTCTTCCATACCTTCATAACCGTTGACACTTTCCAAAGGAGCTCTTCTAATCTACCCGTTGGACAAAATCAATTAGGGAGATTTCGAGTTATTTAAGAAATATGACGGTATTCCATCAATCCTGCTTGCCCATACAATAAGGATCTAAGTTTCCATAAGTAGAACCTTCCAAGTATGCTTCGCTAATCAACAAATCCAAAATACCCATATTAATCTCAAGATAAATAATGGATTCTGAGTTGTTATATCCAGCTGAGAGATCTTCCTTAGACGATCGAATCAAATCCTCAAAGATATGCTTAACTTTGGATAAGTCTTCTTCGACGGTGCAGAAACTTGAGTCTGGTGGTCTGGCAGTCTTTAGACCTTGATGAAACAATCTGCAAGTCTTTAGACTAGACTGATGGAAATGTTTTGTTAGTTTCAAAACACGTAAGGAAGTTTTCTCTAGCAGAAGGTTCTCCGACTAGGTCCTATTCCACTAGGGGAGATTGCATCTAGCCGCCTAAGAGAAAACCATGCTGGCCATAATACAACACCTGAAGTAGAGATGGTCGATGGAGTTCGGTGTTAGCTTACAAAAAGCACAAACCTCATTCCTAATTCTGCCATGCGACATAAGCAAGGTTTGGGTGGGAAGACGATTCTTGATAATGAGCTAGAGATTAAATTGATATCTTGTGGTGATAGCCTTGTTCCATATGAAGGATGCCCAACTAACCTTATCCTTCCTTCTACTAAGAGTATGCCACGCCGAGGCTACTGAGAAAAGACCAGAAGTGCTATCAGTCCAGGTAAAACGATCTGGTGCCTTGGAGAGGATAGGGAGAGACTGCTCCCAAGATTCAACAACTGCCTTGAAGGATTAAATTGTCAGTGAGAAAAGATCCACCACTGTTGCATATCAAGATAAACTCGAACTCATCATCATCGAATCCAAGAAAATAAGATGAGGTGAACCTCTCATGTGCTAGTGATCAAACCAAAGGGAAGTTGATTGGCTGTCTCCGATCTTCTAGCGAAAAGAGAGCCGAGATTCGGTTCTTAGGTAAAGGATTCTCTTCTAAGCCCAAGAACAACGAGACGACACCCCAACCACCCAGAAACTCTTCCTTTTCAGGAAGGTTAAGTGGATCCACTTGCACCATAATGACTCTTTGTTCGTGAATAGAATCCAAATATGCTTAGACATCGTAGCCTTGTTGCATTCCCTTAGCTTGCGAATTCCAAGACCCTCTTCCTCTTTTGGGAGGCATACGTCGTCCTATGAAACTTTCGCTCCACCCTTCTCAAGTGTCGGTCCCCTCCATAGAAACTGTCTGAGGATCTACTCAATACGATCCAACACTGCAAAAGGAATGGTGAAAACACTCACTCAATAAGCTTGGGTCACATGGAGAACTGACCTTATTAACTGCAATATGCCAGCAAAGGATAGAAATCTCTGATTCCAGGATTGGACTTTGGCTGTTATGCGATCAACTAGCGACACACAGTCCACTTTTCCGAGCCTTAATGAGATGATAGGAACCCCTAGGTATCGTACCGGTAACTTACCTTCCACAAATTGAAAGGTACGAAGAATCTCGTTCCTTGTCACCACTGATCCTCCAGCAAGAAATATTTCACTTTTGTTGTTGTTTGGCTTCAGTCCACTCCATTCTGAGAAGATATCCAGACCTTCCTTGAGAAGAGAGATCGAAGGAATGTCCACTCGGCGAAAAAGAAAGACATCATCCACAAAAAAGAGATGAGACAATCTTGTAGCCTTACATCTCCAAAAAAATTTGAAATTAGGTAGTGCCACACGAGTGTTGAGAATTCCCGAGAAGACGTCCATAACCAACATGAAGAGGTAAGGAGACATGGGATCGCCCTGACGAAGTCCATGGCCATTGGGGAAGAAACCATGGAGTTTGCCATTAAGGGAGATAGAAAACTTCGAAGTGCGCACACACACCATAATGAGCCGAGTGAGGTGGTCCGGAAATCCTAATGCACGTAGAACCAATTCAAGAAAGTCCCAGTCAACTATATCATAAGCTTTATGAAAATCCACTTTCACCGCACATTTAGGGATATACGGCTGAAGATGAAAACCAACAAATAATTCCTGTGCAAGAAGTATATTATCCCGGATTCATCGGCCTGTGACGAAGGCATTCTGAGAAGGGCTAATAGCATCGTGAAGAATTGCAGCGACTCAATTAGCTAACACCTTGGTAATACATTTGTAAATTGTGTTGCAACAGGCTATAGGTTTATAATCATTCACCATGGTCGCATTAGGCACTTTAGGGATCAACACTAGGATGGTGTTATTAATCTCTCTGAGAAGGCGCCTTGTGACAAAAAAAATCCTTTATTGCTTCAATAACCAGCGGCCTTACTAGCTCCCAATTGCTCATAAAGAACTCAACTCCATACCCATCCGGTCCAGGAGCCTTTCCATGGGCTAGGGAGAAGAAGGTATCATGAATTTCTCTATTTGAGAAGGGTCGAGAGAGAAAACTAACCTAATCTTTGCTAAGGAGGCATCGAATAACTTGATGCAGATCCCTTAGAGCAGGGCTAGATGACTGGGAACACAGCACGAATAGCTTTTGAAAGTGATAGACAAAAGTGTCCTGCACAAGGCTTGGTTTAGAGACCAACTGACCATTTCTGTCAAGAACTGAGAGAATCCCGTTCCTCAGTTGTCTTGTCTTAATGGAGTGATGAAAGTACCTTGTATTTCTATCACCATTCTCGAGCTATATGATCCTTGATTTTTGTCTAAAGAAGGACTCGTCTTGACTCCTCAACTCCATATAGGTCCTCTGATGAGATCTTTCCAACTTTGTGAAGAGTTCACTGGTCGGGTTCTATTACAAGCCAACCTAGGCTAATCTAAAAGCATTCCTGGAGTCTGCAACCCTCTCGGAAGCGTTGGAGAAGGACTCCCTATTGAGTTACTTAAGATGGCCTTTGAGGGTCTTCAATTTGCTCACCAATATGTACATCGGGACCCCTGCTATCAGTTCACTCCACACTCGTGAAACAATGTCCTGAAAGGAAGGATGCTCCATCTAGTATTCAAAGAATTTGAAAGGCTTCCTTCATAAAACTGGTTGAACAACCTTAACCACCATTGGCGAGTGGTCCAAAATTCCTGATGGCAAAAACGATGCTTCTGAGTATGAGAATTGGAAACTCCATTTAGCATTAACTAACACCTGGTCAATCTTTTTAGTCTTGCGATTAGCTCAGTCAATCTTTCTAGCCTTGCGATTAGCCCCGGAAAAGGTGGACCAAGTGAATCGAAATCCAACATACCTCAAGTTCTCAAGCTCCGCTTGAATCACGCATTGATTAAACTCATCAAATGAGGGTAGCCATGTATCTGAACTCCCGATTAGATTCGATGGGTCTCTAATGGCATTGAAGTCACCAGCCATCATTCATGCCATATCCCGTACACAAGAACTAATCCGGATCAAGTCCGCCCACAATGGTCTTCTAGAAATAAATGAGTGTTTAGCATAAATCACCGAAGTGCAACAATACAATCCCGACATGAGAAGTTTCACTTTGCCGTGGATCGCCTGACTATTAGAAGAGATCACTTGAAACTCAACTAGTGACAGGTCCCAACCAACCTAAATCCTACCCTTATGAGAATATTCATAATTGGCAATCCATATCCAACCCAACAGAAGCCCAGTAGACATGGAACGAAATAGATACTCTGGCACTTTAATCTCTAATAAACCAAGTAGACAAAGGCCATTAGAGTTAACCGGGTTTCTAACCTCGGCTCGCTTCAACGGGTTCATATATATATATATATATATATATATAAAGCTACAACAAGAGCTACTGAGGAAGGCATGATGCCTACCTTTGTTTCGCATGCTTCCGTCGATGATTTGCCGGTGCTCCTTGCTTCACCATCGGGATTGGATCCGGAATTAAAGCCTGCAATCTATTATGGATAGTCTCCACTTCCGTTGGACCAGCCTTCGGGGGGAGGGCTGGATTGGCCGGGAGACTTGATATCATCCTCCTCAGAGCACGAAAAGGTGGCTGCTGAGAGTGCTAGTATGAACACCTAGAGGGGGTGAACAGGTGTTTATAATAAATCTTGGGAAGTATATGCAGAATAAAATAAACTTCAAACAAAGGAGTTAGGGAAGAGAATAAGAACACAGGATTTATAGTGGTTCGGCTTAATCCAAGCCTACGTCCACTCTCCCACGATAACAGCCTTCTTGGCTGGATTCCACTATGCAATCAACAAGAGATTACAACTTCGAGTGCAAATACTTAGTAGATCACACTATCTCACGAAGTCACTCTTTTGGTATTTCTCTCACGATCACAAACGTTTAAGCTCTCAAGAGAAAAGTATGTGATCGAAAGTCGCTCAGACTTTGGAATTATAAATTCTACGCTTCGTTTCTTACTTGCTCATCGGTCCTTCATCTCCTTAAATACTCCTCCACTTCCAAACTATCCGTTGGACAGTATCCCGGAGAATCGTCTTCCAATATACCCATTGGACAGCTCTGTATCTAGAAGATTTGGTAGCCGTTGAGTGACAAAGGTAGAATCTCAAATTGATTCTGATCGCTCATACAAACGAAATCTTGGTTTCCATAAGTAAAGCTTATTCGTATAGAAAATTTTTGTCTTCAATATCCAATCATCAATCAATTAGATTGAATCAATCAAATCAATCTTGATGTGGAATCCAAACCAGATTACTAGCCGTTATATGATTGGGCTTGAGTTACGATTCATCGAATCTGGATGTAAAGTCTGAGAGTCTTTAGACTTTACAATCTGAGTCTGAGCACGATAGACTTTGCAATCTGAGTCTGAACATATTTTGCTTCTGAACAGATTTAGCTTTAAGGTCTGAACCCAGTTCAGCTTCAGCATAGAGTCCGTCTTCTAGTTCAGCTTCAGCATAAAGTCTATATTCTGGTTCTTCCTTCATGTTCAGTCTGAAATTTGTCAGAGTTGACAGACTTCTGATGTAGAACAGACTTTGACACTAAAGTCTGGCAGTCTTCAGACTTAGAGTCTTGAGTCTGGCAGTCTTCAGACTTTGACAATATCCTTTCCATGTTCTATTATCTGCATGGTCTACTACTTAACCATTAAACATGTTAGTAGCCTTTGATTTATTTTATCATCTTCAAAACATCATAAGGGATTTCCCTAACAATCTCTCCCTTTTTGATGATGACAAAACAATTTCTCAATATGCAAATTCGTAAACACGCTTTTAAAAATATTAATTTAAATCAAAGGATATCAGAAGATAGCAAATAGATTGAGCATAACAATATATAGAAAAATAATCGTAGCTCAATATTATGCAATAAATAATATCAACCAATCAACACATATGCATATTCAAATCTTCTCCCCCTTTTTGTCATAATCAAAAAGCGATAATAATGGAAAAAATATCACGTAGAGAATGAAAACAAATATCTTGCATGAATCACAATTTACAAAAATCAGCTTTTATAAAGTAAATCGAATATTAAATTTATGCAATATAGCTCACTTCGATCATATATCAGCATATATCCAATAAAAATCACGGATGCATCATAAAATAAACGTACCATTTTTGTCATAATAAAATGATAATATCAATAAGAGATTTGTTAATGACAAAAGGTAATAAAAGATGCACTAATCGGATTTTTTTTAACAAATTCTGACACATTTACCTTTCCTTCCATTCATAATAAGATCACGACCAATCCAAAAAGATTTTTCCATAATTGATCAATGCTCCCCCTCAATTTGTTGCCTTTTTGAGATGATCACGATTCTTTCCCTTTTCTTTTCGATTTGATTTCTCCCCCTCGATTTCCTCATCGGATTTTGAGTCTGTGTCCAAGTCAGACTTTGATTCTGAGTCTATGTCTGAATCAGACTCAGATTCTAAATGTGCCATCAAGCATAGATTTCCTTGCTCATCATCTTCTTTTATTGTTCTTTTCTAGCCATTCTGCTTGTATTTTCTTCCATCGAGTTTCCTTCCTTTTCTACTCAGCTTTTTGAATTTCTTGACCATAAAGGCAAGTTCTTCATCGTCCATGTCATTTTCTGAGTCTGTTTCATCAAAAACAGCATTAGATATTAAAGCAATGGACTTATTACCTTCGGGATCTTCATCGTTGAGTTGCTCCACTTCATAGGATTGAAGAGTGCCGATCAATTCATCAACGGAAAGTGGCAAAATCCTTCGAGTCTCCCGGATTGAGGTCTTGACATGGTTCCAATCTTTTGAGAGACCTCGCAAGAGTTTGTTGACCTTCATCGGGGAAGAAATTGGATGACCTTGATATGCCAAACCGTTTACAATTTCTGTAAAATGATTGAACATATCTCCAATCGATTCTCAAGAAGAAAGTTTACTTTTGTCTCTCTTACACGATTGGTCCCTTCATATGTAACATGAAGTCTATCCCAAACTTCTTTTGCTGTTTCACATTAAGAGATTCTGTTATATTCAGCAAGAGACAAAGCGCAATATAAAGAATAAATGGCTTTTGCATCAAGCGCTTCTCTTTTGGACATCTCCATCCGAGACATAGGAGCGGGGAGTTTGGTTTCTTTGTCTTTGCCATTTTTGTTTGATGTAGACGCGGCAATGGGGTTGATTCCTCTTTCCACAACATCCCATTGTAAGAGATCTCTGGATCTTAGGAATGCTTTCATTTTGTTCTTCCATACGTCGTATTCTTTTCCATCAAAATATGGTGGCCTTGTGTTGCTTTGCCCTTCCATAAGTCCTGGTGCCAACATACTAGCCATAAAGAATCTTTAGCTCAAAAGTAAAAACACTTTTATAAACCGAGCACTTGGCTTTGATACTAATTGAGAGTGCTAATATGAACACCTAGAGAGGGTGAACAGGTGTTTAAAATAAATCTTGGCAAGTATATGCGGAATAAAATAAACTTCAAACAAAGGAGTTAGGGAAGAGAATAAGAACACAAGATTTATAGTGGTTCGGCTTAATCCAAGCCTACGTCCACTCTCCCACGATAATAGCCTTCTTGGCTGGATTCCACTATGCAATCAACAAGAGATTACAACTTCGAGTGCAAATACTTAGTAGATCACACTATCTCACTAAGTCACTCTTTTGGTATTTCTCTCACAATCACAAACGTTTAAGCTCTCAAGAGACAAGTATATGATCGAAAGTCGCTCAGACTTTGGAATTATAAATTCTACACTCCGTCTCTTACTTGCTCATCGGTCCTTCATCTCCTTAAATACTCCTCCACTTCCAAACTACCCGTTGGATAGTATCTCGGAGAATCGTCTTCCAATATACCCATTGGACAGCTCTGTATCTAGAAGATTCGGTAGCCGTTGAGTGACAAAGGTAGAATCCCAAATTGATTCCGATCGCCCATACAAACGAAATCTTGGTTTCCATAAGTAAAGCTTCTTCGTATAAAAAATTCTTGTCTTCAATATCCAATCGTCAATCAATTAGATTGAATCAATCAAATCAATCTTGATATGGAATCCAAACCAGATCACTAACTGTTATATGATTGGACTTGAGTTACGATTCATCGAATTTGGATGTAAAGTCTGAGAGTCTTTAGACTTTACAGTCTGAGTCTGAGCACGATAGACTTTGCAATCTGAGTCTGAACATATTTTGCTTCTGAACAGATTTAGCTTTAAGGTCTGAACCCAGTTCAGCTTCAGCATAGAGTCCGTCTTCTGGTTTAGCTTCAGCATAGAGTCTGTCTTCTGGTTCTTCCTTCACGTTCAGTCTGGAATTTGTCAGAGTTGACAGACTTCTGATGTAGAACAGACTTTGATACTAAAGTCTGGCAGTCTTCAGACTTTGAGTCTTGAGTCTAGCAGTCTTCAGACTTTGACAATATCCTTTACATATTCTATTATCTGCATGGTCTATTACTTAACCATTAAACATGTTAGTAGCCTTTGATTTATTTTGTCATCTTCAAAACATCATAAGGGATTTCCCTAACAGCTGCAACCTCCGACTCCTCACCTTGGTCGCTGATCAGTGCAGGGTCTTTCCCTGGCCTGGAATCATCTTCTAAGGAGGCGAGCGGGAGGACCACTTCTAGATGGCATTTTGGAGGTGCGCTTGATCCCCTTTGAGGCTAATTTAAATGCTTGATGATGCTTTCCATGGATTACGAACATGAACATGAAGATGAAGATTTCGTTCAGGTCATCAAGAAGGTGTAACTTTCACAGGAGGGGAACCTTTTGGGAACCCCAAACAGTTGATTCTGTGCGGAGTAGCAGCTGATGCTGATCTGATGTCTGTCGTGAACTAGTTCCGTTGGATTGGAAAACAGTGTAACGCATGCAATTTTGAGTGGTTGATTAGTTCAACTTAAATTTGCTTTTTACTTACGTAATGTCTCCTTCCTATCTACTAGCTTAAGTTTGTAAATTGTCTTGGCGAGGTTGTTCATTCAATGGTTATCAGCGTGATGGAGGCCTTGCCATTGCCATTTTCTGAGGATACAAGTTGATGATAATCCCGTCCGAGTGTCTAACGATCATGAAACTGGCAGTACGGTACTGGTATTGAATCCTGGACATTACTTCAATATGAAAAGCTACTAAAATGGTAACTGGATAAGAGCAGTTGAGAGATATTCAAGGTAGTCCCTTAGCTTTTCATTTATCGTGACTAGTAAAATTTAATTTTTTAGTATGAATTAACTGTGCTTGGTGAATATTGAGAAAGTATTTAAGTGTTTTATCAAATATAGCATGGTTCTTGAGATCACTGCCTAGCCCTTAACCCGACGCTTTTAGGTTCTTTTGGGTGCTCAATCCCCCCGTAGAGGTAGAGATCGGATACTTCCATTCCGTATCGTACACTTTTAACTGTCGAGTCTTCTAAGGACTGATTATTAGAAAAGTGATTTAATTCGATAATTTTCACTTGTTGGATGACATTAATATAACTTTATCGCACCTTAAAATTTGCTCTGGAATATATTTCAAAGACTTGCTTGCCATAAACAATATTGGAAAAATTATACAAAAAAGTACTAAAATTATTGCAATCATGTCAAATTACACCAAATTTATTTTTGCCAAGTGAGTTCTAAATTTTTTTATATTCGTACCAACTCAATTCATCCAGCTAATTTTGATTATATGGTACTAATATGGATGCTAGCCATTCTATGTGGCATTGCTTATACTGATATGAATAATTTTAATAATTTTTTATTTTTCTTTCATTTCTTCTTCCCTTCCTTTTTCCTCTAGTTAGTCGCCAACTCGGCAACTAGCTAGAGGCGAGTGAGGCTTGAGCCCTTGCTAGAGTCTGTAAGGGTGACCTCACCTAGTCCACCTGTTGGGTTGGCAAGGGCTTGAGCCTTGCCGGCCCTTGGAAGGGAAGGAAAAAAAAAAGAGAAAGAAAATAAAATAAAATAATTATTAAAATTTGTCCACATTAGCATTAGTGTTGCCACATAATGTTAGCGCTGGCCTGCCAAAATAGATTTGATGGATTAAACTAGCATAAGTGCAAAAAGTTTATAGCTTAATTAGTAAAAAGAAAAAAAATGATTAAAGACTGAATTAACACAATTATAATATCTTTATGACTTTTTAAATAATTTTCCTAGCAACAATTTCAACAAGCATTCAACTCAGTGACTATGGTCACACACAAGTGATAGTGATACTAATAAATTTTAAGGAGGATGAGTAACTTTTTGCTTATTGCTAGTTACTAGACTCATCTTGAGCCCTAAATTGTCACACGAAAAAGTAAATTCCGGTAATTATAATAACTATATTTACACTTCAGTTAATAACATTTCATGTATATAAATTTTTATTAATGTATCGGCCGATCTCATAAGTAAGATTCTTATCCCAGTTAATAAGGGGTCAGATGGTCAAATATCCTGCAAGGTCTCTCCCCAAATGTTCCTTCACATGTGTAAATATATCAATATAGATATTAGATTTTGCTATATATCGAAAAATATAATTCTTTTTATCTTTAGTAACAAACATAATTTTACGTCTATCTGGACACCCGACATCGGGGGTTCCTACGAGAGAACACTGTCGATTCCTTCGCCGTCTTCGCTCTGCCGCTGGAAAACTTCCCAGCGCAGGAAGACAGACCCAGCAAAAGCAAGAAGTAACTTACTGCGCGCCCACAATGTTCCCTTTGATGGGTTCTTCGGTAATGGGATATTTGATGCTTGAGCTTGTTTCTTGCGTGGTTAGGCTGCTCTTGACAGAGTCTTGTGGTGGAGGAGAAAAGATATTTTGTTTCTTGGGTTGTCCTGGCTCTCGAATCTTGTTTCTATGGGGGACATTGAAAGTTCAAATGCATCACCCTGTTACTATTAGAGTGTAGCATGGGGGATGTATTTTTTCCGGGGAATTGTTTGTTTATTTTTTTTTTTTGTTGTTTTGTTTTTGGTGCTATAGTGAGCGATGGGCAGAGTCATTCTTGGCAGGCCGGGACCATGGGCCGATGAAAATCGCGAGGCATCCGACCATTATACGGCGAAGATCGGTGGACTGCCCGTTAGTGACTTCTGATTTTCTCTTACGGTGTTGTTGTTTTTCACATGATGTTCTGTTCGAAGTGTATGATTCTTTTCGTTTGTCGCAGGACTGGCCTTCTCCATTAATTGACTGGGGATCAGATTTTCTTAAGTGCAGCATATGTGGAAATAAGCTTTGTCTCGTCGGACAGGTCTCAATTTTTTCTATCATGTATGGGGACATGATGCTGAGGAAGTGTGCTATGAGCGAGTGATCATGTGTGCTTGTGGGTTCCTGCTCCCATATCCAGTGGAAATTTGAAAGTCGAAGAGCGTGTGCTTTACATCTACGGTTGCATAGCTCCGAAGTGTGGGAGCAGTCCCTTGAGGTCTCCTCTAAATTTCTGGCAATTTCTTTGCTTGATTATTGATTTCAAGAAAAACTCTTTTAAGTGGTTCTCAATGGTAAGCATATGACTTGTAGCTGGCAAGCGATTCGTATTCAGAGATCTTGTGAAGAAAAAGAACCAACCTCCACTTGTTGCGATGTGGGAATAGCTGCCACGCCCTCTGTTTCAGCTGGGAAAAACGACCGTTGGAATGATTTGGACGAGAAAGATGAAGATGTGGACTTAGAGGAGCTAGGACAGGCATTGGCAGAAGCTGCAACTGTTACTCCAACTCAAAGAAACTGAATAGACAAGAGAATTCTGAGGAAGTAGCAAAATTGTCACCTTCAAGGCCAACATCAAGACGAGTAAATAATTCTCTACCTGGTACAGATTTCCTATGAAAGAAGTCTATAATGGTGCCAACTTTGATGCTATGGTTATCCACCAGGTGGCTTAATCAAAATAACCTATCTGCTAATTGCAGTGATGCCTTGCTTTTATATTTATACCTTGGAAGAGCCTTATTCGAAGGATGCCACATCTGCTTGCTTGAACTATTCATCTCTTTCCATTAATGTCGATAATCATGTACGGGAAGAAGTATTGGATGAGGAATCCTATGAGTATGATAGAGCTCTAATGGCGGACCGGACCTACTTCAAGTTTAAGAAACGGCTGGATGCTTATCCAGAGCAATGTTTAAGGTGCTTATCTCTACTAAGTGATGAGATAGCTAGTATAAGCACCTAGAGGGGGTGAATAGGTGTAAAAACAATTCCTCAAGATACGGAAGCAATACTAGACAAACGATAGAAAGAGAGTTCTCTTTTGATTAACAAAATGAAGTACGATCAAAGTAAAGTAAAGAGTAGGGAAGAGAAAATTGAACGCAAGGTTTATAGTTGTTTGACTTATTCCAAACCTACGTTCACTCTTCCGCACTGACAGCCCATCGGCTGGATTTCACTATGAACAAAAGAAAAGTTACAGCACAGCTTTTTCTTGATTCCACAGTGTAGATATTCTACCACACTTTCTCAAGGATTCTCACAAATATAGACTCTCTTTTGTGTACAAGATTTTGCTCAAATTGATGAATAAGAACAAGGAGTTTCAGACTTTTGAATTCTTCTATCGTGCACACGCTCGAACAACTGGAACGTCTTCCTTATATACTCCTTTATGTCATCATACCCATTGGCACTTACTAAAAGAATTGCTCCAATCTACCCGTTGGACGGAATCAATTAGGAAGATCATTCGAGCTATTAAAGGAATATGTCGATAGCCCATCAATCCTGTTCGCCCATACAATCAGGATCTTGGTTTCCATAAGTAGAACCTTCAAAGTATACTTTGTCAATCATCGGATCCTTAATCTTCGAGTCAATCATGATCAAATAAAGGATTTCGTAATGTCTTATCTAGCCACGAGATCTTCTCCAGTCGATAAGGTCACATCCTTAATGAAACATCCAGTTCTAGATGGACTTTCTTCAACGAATTAGCAACTGTCAATAAGGATAGACTTTGAATCTTGAGTCTGGCTATCCAGAGGTCTTCAGACTTAAAATAGCAGAGTCTGCAAATCTTCAAACTAGATTGATGGAAACGTTTTGTTAGCATCAAAACACTTTACGAAGAATTTCTCCAACAATCTCTCCCTTTTTGATGGTGACAAAACTTTTCCACATATTTGGATAACTTTGACTTGCAAAATATTACTCAAACAAATATGGATATCTTATAAAAATAAACGGCTTAATGATAACACTAGAATCTGCAACCACAGAAATCAGGTTAGTCTTGCATGAAGCCACTCATAAGATATCAATAGTAGTTAATATAAGCAATCAAGTCCAAATCCAAATTCAGTCCACATCCAAACACAAAAGTAAAGTCAAACATCAATCCAAAATAAAAAAAAAAATGTAAAGATTCAAAGTTTGCAAATCTCGCATCTCTCCCCCTTTTTGTCAGCATAAAAAAGGTCGAGATGAAAATGGAGTAGAATCAAGAATGC
The DNA here is from genome assembly GCA_017140325.1 of Eucalyptus leucophloia subsp. euroa. NCBI lineage: Eukaryota > Viridiplantae > Streptophyta > Magnoliopsida > Myrtales > Myrtaceae > Eucalyptus > Eucalyptus leucophloia. Next base: position 64,087,807 of record CM029475.1, read on the forward strand.
TTGGGAACACGAACAAGCTGGAAATCTCCCATTGGCTGAACGATGTCTTCCAGCCTTTTCAAGTCTTCCTTTAGTTGTGCAACATCCTCACCCTTAACATTAGCCTGAATTTGAAGAGAAATGGCTTGGATCTAATCATTCAAGGAACCCGAAGAGACTTGACTTGCATTCTGCAAATTTTGAACTTCGCATCCCAGAGCATATATCTGACCTCGCATTTCCAAAAGAATATCCAGAATTCTACGAAAATCTGCTGAATTATCGGTTTGCGTATTGGCTTCAGCACGATTTGATGGAGTAAAGATAGACGATGGCAGATCATATTTACACAGATTTGGCGATGACACATCATGTCCTTCCTCTAGAAATTGAGAGGCATAAATGTCCTCTGGATTTGCTGGAGAGCGACTGACTCCCTTTCTGGTAACAGGATATGAGGACATTCCTCTTTTCTCTTGATCTCCCCCTGTTTTTATGCCTTCAGGTTGAGAAGAGTGTTCCTCGTGTTCTCCTTCCTCTTGATCTCCTTCCTCTTCTTTTTCTTTCTCAACTCTTTCCTTCTCAGCATCTCTTTCTTCTTCTTCTTCCTTCTCCTCTACTTCTTTTTCTTCTGCTTCTTTTTCCTCTGTTTCTTTCTCTTCTCTTTCTCTAGCCTTCTGTTCTGAGTCTTTCTCTGGAACAGAATGACTTAGATTCTTCAATGCCATTGCAGAGATGGTGATGTTTTCCTCATCATCTTCATCTTCAACGATGAGAGCTCTTCTTTTCTTGGATGGAGCAACCATAGGCTCCTTCCCTTTCCTTTTTGATGCAGAAGAGATTTGATGAGTTTTGACTGGAGTCTTTTCCTTGAATTTCTCCAATGCCTTGCTTAGTTCCTTCAGACACATTTTAGTCACCATTTTCAGTCCTACCACCATATGATCACACGATCAAGCACAAAGAATTTGCGGAGGCTGAATATTCAGATGTCTGAATAACTTTGTCACAAGACCTGGATAAGGAAGTTAACCCCTGTCCTTCACCACTGCTCTATACATGTGGAACATAACAGTGTGAGGAAGAGAAAATTTTTTCCCAGTGATGATGGCATACATCAGTTTTGCCTCTGAACTTGAAACATCAGTCTTGGAAGTTGATTTTGGTCTGAGGTAATTAATCACAATCATGTGAAGCAGAATGTTAAATGCACTCATCCTCAAGTAGGAAATCTTTTCCTCTGTCCTTCTATCCTTAACAAGTTCCAATGTAGCACGAGCAATAGAAATATTGATAGGTTGATATCTTCCTCTCTCAACCCCAAGGACATCCGCCAACATATCCATATCCACCACAAAGTCTTGATCTCGGACACTAAAAAAGAATCTATTCGCATCCAAGAAACTAAGATTCAAATAGAAATATGCGGTTAATTCAGCATAGGCTTTTGTGGTGTCAGAACAGAACTACTCAAGTTGAAGAAAACTAAACTTTTCTCTCAAATTGACATTTACAACATCAAGAAAATCAAAATCTACACTCCTAGGATTTATCACTCCACGCTTTAACAGTTTCGAGTATAGAACCTTCTGTTCCTTCGATCTAAACATCTTTGTCCTTTTTCCTCGAATTTTTGCTACAACACCCATTTTGGGTTAAATTGGCTGTACAGTTTATCATCATAATTCCCATCTACAGGATTAAATCCCCCAACATGCGGATCACTTGGGATATTTGCAAGGGTTTCTTCAGCCAACCCTTTAGGAGCAATTCTCCAACTCTTCATTTTTCCAAAAAGATATATTCATTCCCATATCCTTCGTCCTTAAGAAATTCATCGACATAGTTCAACGGAGTACCAGTCCTCTTTAAAGCACGGTAAAGCTTATAAATAAAAGAAGGTTTTTGAACTCTTACAGGATCTGCGTCTTCAATAATTTCTTCTTCTTGTTGATGATCAACACCTTGAGGACTAGATGGTGGAGAATGACGTTGTTGAGAATGTTGTGGGCTTTGCTGTTGATTTGGAGACTCTTCTTCCTCAGTAAGATCGAAGTGCGTGGGCCCCTCACTCATTCGCCGTGGTCCTTTGCTTGCGATCCTTGAAGACTTTCTTGAAAGACATCTTTCTTAGTCTTTGAAAGATTCCTTGCTTGACTTTCCCAAGAAAGATAACAACTTTTTCGAAGATTAAACAAGAGAAGAAAACATGAATGGTAGATCGGTGCTTTTGAGGGTTTTGAAGTTAAAACGAATAGGAACCGATTGTATATAACTTAGTTGAAAATGGAGGAATACTAAACATTGTAAAGGAAAGTGAGAAGATGCATTTTTAAAAAATAACTGCCTTTTTCAGAAAAATAATCATTTCAAAATAACTCATTTTTCGAAAAGGAAATGATGCAATAGTCATGTCAATTAAATATAGCAATAATCAAACATAGTTGACGATCGTACCTTTTTAAGATGAGATTCGAGGGAGAGAATAACTTACACTCAAAGTCTTGTATATTTGCAGTCAAAGTCTTGTATATTTGAGTTTGAGAGTCTCTAGACTTTAACTTCTTTAAACCTCAAAATGTTGAGTCTGGAACGGATGATTTCAAATTGATTTTTCTCCAAAGATTTTGTAAATATATCTGCCAGTTGGTTCTTTGAGTCAACAAACTAAATCGAAATTTCTTTATTTTGAACATGATCTCTAATGAAGTGCTGTCGAATCTCTATATGCTTTGCCCTTGAGTGAAGAATTGGATTTTTGGTGAGATTGATAGCGCTGGTGTTGTCGTAGTTAATCTCCATGCATGAATCTTCAATTCCAAAGTCTCTTAGTTGTTGTTTTATCCACATGATTTGTGAACAACAACTTCCAAGAGCTACATATTCTGCTTCTGCTGTAGAAAGAGCTACTGTACTTTGCTTCCTTGAAAACCAAGATACTGTCCTACCTCCAAGTAGTTGACAGGTACCCGGGTGCTCTTTCTATCAACTCTGCATCTGGCAAAGTCTACGTCTGAGTATCCAAGAAGAGTAAAGTCTCTCCTTTTAGGATACCAGAGACCAAAGCTTGAAGTTGATGAAATATATTTGATAATATGCTTTGCAGCATTTAAATGAGATTCTTTAGGGTCTGCTTGGAATTTAGCACAAATACAAACACTAAACAAAATGTTAGGTCTAGAAGTTGTAAGATAAAGAAGTAAGCCAATGATACTCCTGTATAACTTCTAATCGACTTTCTTTCCTCCTTCATCTTTGTCTATCTTTAAGGAACTTGACATTGGTATATCAGCCTTTTTGCAATTGTCCAGTCCAAATTTTTTGACAAGATCTTTAGCATACTTTTTTTGATGAATAAAAGTTCCTTCCTTAAGTTGTTTTACTTGAAGCCCAAGAAAGAAGGTTAGCTCACCCATCATGCTCATTTCAAATTCATCATGCATCATCTTAGAGAATTTCTTGCATAAACTTTCATTAGGAGATCCAAAAATAATATCATCGACATATATTTGAACAAGTAGAAAACTTTTGCTTTTTCTTTTATTAAACAGAGTAGTGTCTACTTTATCTTTTATAAAACCATTTTGAATTAAAAACTTACTCAGCGTTTCGTACCAAGCTCGAGGTGCTTGCTTTAAACCATACAAAGCCTTTTTCAGTCTGAATACTGGGTCTGACTTTCTTGGGTCTTCAAACCCAGGTGGTTGTTCCACATAGACTTCCTCATGGATAAATCCATTCAGGAAAGCACTTTTGACGTCCATTTGGAATAACCTGAAATTCTTATAACAAGCAAATGCAAGTAATAATTGAATTGCTTCTAACCTTGCTATTGGTGCGTAGGTCTCGTCATAGTCTATCCCTTCTTCTTGCGTATATCCCTTGGCCACGAGTCTTGCTTTGCTTCTTATGACTTTTCCTTTATCGTCCATCTTGTTCCTGAAAACCCATTTAGCTCCAATAATAGATTTACCTTTTGATTTAGGAGTTAACTCCCAGACATCATTATTTTTGAATTGTTTGCTTCTTTCATTTGAATAACTCATAGGGGGTTTTTTCTAGAATAGGCATTAGAAAAACTTCATTATTAATAATATAACTGGACTTATGCTTAGTTGTTGCTTGATTTGTCAAGTTGATGATTACTTCCTTCATTTGAAGCCGCTTCTTGAGATTTAGACTTTGTAGAGTCGGGGTAGGTTCAGATTTTTCTCGATTGGATTCATTTCGCATAGAATCTTGGAAAAATTCGTGAAGATATTGCCTTCAATTAAAAGAAAGTTCTAGCCATTTCATTTGAAGAAACCTATTCTTTTTTCTTTCCAGGGTTTTTTTTTTTTCTAAAAACTCCATTTTGCATGCTGTTGAAGTCAACCCAAAATGAAGAGATATTGCCTTCAATTAAAAGAGTTCTAGCCAGGAGAACAACTCCATTTTGCTCGGAGTATATGGAGAAGCAAGTGCTTTGATTCATCACAAAATTTTGTAAAATCTTGATTTTCAAATTCACCTCCATGGTCTGTTTTTTTATACTTGAAATAACATATCCCTTTTCATTTTGAACATTCTTAGCAAATTTTTCAAAGTAAGAGAAAGTTTCAGACTTACTTGCCAAGAAATATACCGAAGTAAACCGTGAGTAATCATCCACAATTACTAGGCAATATTTCTTACCTCAAATGCTTTGTGTTCTGGTTGGTCCAAAAAGATTCATATGCAAAAGCTGCAATAAATGTTTAGTGGAAACTTGATTTATTGGTTTAAAGGAATTTCTTACCTATTTTTCCAATATGCATGGCGTACATAGATCAGACTTTTGGTATGATATATTGGGTAGACCACGAACAAGCTTCTTTGTTGAGATTTTGGCTATCTGCTTCATGTTAATGTGCCCAAGCTTTCTGTGTCATAAGCTTGCTTTGTCTTGGATTGAAATTAAGCATTGCGATTCGTCTGGTTTCACATCCAAGAGGTAGATATTTCCATGTCTTCGACCCATGAATGATTGAGTAGAATCTTTACTAATTCCTGAGCATATTCCCTCTTGAAAGTTGATTTTGAACCCAGTATCACATAACTGACTGACACTAAGTAGATTATAATTGAGTCATTCTACCAAAGAAACATTGCTTATTGTGAGATTTCCAATTTTTACAATTCCAAATCCCACAATTTTTCCTTTGTTGTTTCCTTCAAATGAGACTTTTCCACCATTTACTCGTACAAGCTTTATGAAACAATTTGAATCTCTTGTCATGTGTCTTGAGCATCCACTATCTAGATACCATTTTACCTTTTTCTTAATAGTGACCTACATTTAAAGAAGAAACTCAAACTTTCTTTGGTCCCATATTTTCTTGGGTCCATTGGTGTTAGTATGATATGCAGTTTTTGCCCATACCTTCTCAATAGGTTTCCAAACCATAGGACATTCTTTTTCAAAATGATCCACACTATTGTATTTTGAACATTTGAGAGCATTGCGACCTATTGGTTTTACAAAGATCATTTTCAAATGATTTTTGTAAGCATCTTTTGTGGGTCTTTATTTGATTCTTTCCTTCACTTTTGGAAAATCAATTAAAGAAATGGTTTCAGCGGTCATTCCCAAATTAGATTTATTGAAATAAGGTCTTTGAACATAAAGTATTTTTTTTTTTCCAGTTTTTCAGATCCTAAAGAAAATCTTTTGAAAATATTTGAGATATCATTTTTCAAGAATGCATTTTCTTTTAAAAGATTATATTCACTTTCTTTAAGAGAAGAAACATTCTTGTCTAAGTATTTCACTTTTTCTTCCAAAACATTTTCTTGTTGTTTTAGAGCAGAATTTTCCTTTTTGAGTTCGGAAATTCTTTTAAGAGAAGTCTTAAGACTAAAACACAATTCATCAATGTATTTTAAAACTTTAATAGGAATTTTGAAGTTACTTACCTCGAATTTGCTTTCTGAATCTGAATCTATCTCGGAGTTTGATTCTGAATCCGATTGTGCCATTAAACATACATTGGTATAATTATCATCACTATCTTCGCACTTTGTATCACTCCAGGTTTCTGCTTTAAGAGCCTTTTGATACTTTTCAGCTTTTCCTTTCTTCTTCCTCAGAAGAGGACTGTTGGGTCTGATGTGTCCCTTTTTCTTACATTCAAAGCAGACTGCATCTTTGTTTGATTCATCATTTTCAATAGACTTAGTCTATTGCTTTTGAAAACTTTATTTTTTTGAATTGAATCTTCTTCCTTTTCTGTTCAGCTTTCTAAATCTTTTTATCATGAGAGCAAGCTCCTCATTATCCATATCGTCTTCAGAATTTGAAACATCAGAATCATCATTAGATTTTAACGTAATGGATTTCTTACCTTTAGGGTCTTCGTCTTCATTGATTCGTTCTACTTCATAAGACTAAAAGTCCCAACCAACTCATCAACGAGATAGTGGCATGATTCTTTGGGTCTCTCGATTGAGGTCTTTATGTGATTCCAATCCTTGGAGAGTCCACGCAGTAGCTTGTTTATCTTCATGGGATCAGAAATTGGTTGACCTTGATTTTCAAGACCATTCACGATTTCTGTAAAATGACTAAACATATCAGTTATAGATTCTCCTAATTTCATTTTGAAGGCTTCATATTGACCGAGAAGAATGTTGATTCTAGTCTCTTTCGATCGATCGGTTCCTTCATAAGTAATATGTAATCTATCCCAGACTTCTTTGGCTGTAGCACAATAAGATATTCTGTTATATTCAGTAGGTGATAAAGCACAATATAAAGAATAAATTGCTTTTGCATCAAGAGCTTGTCTCTTGATTATCTCTTCCTGAGTCATTTCACTAGACTCAATAGTATCTTTTCCTCTTTCTGAGACTAGTGCAGCTTTAGGAATGATTTCTTTTTCTACAACGTCCCATTCCAGAGGATCATTTGATCTTAGGAACACCTTCATCTTGTTTTTCCATATGTTGTAATCCTTTCTATCAAAATAAGGCGGTCTGGTATTGCTTTGCCCTTCTACTAGCCCTGGAGCTAACATATTAGCCATGGATCTTTAACTCTAAAGTAAAACACTTCAAACAAAGTGAGTACACAAGCTCTGATACCAATTGAGATAGCTAGTATAAGCACCTAGAGGGGGGTGGATAGGTGTAAAAATAATTCCTCGAGATACGGAATAGGTGTAAAAACAATTCCTCGAGATACGGAAGCGATACTAGACAAACGATAGAAAGGGAGTTCTCTTTTGATTAACAAAATGAAGTACGATCAAGGTAAAGTAAAAAGTAGGGAAGAGAAAATTGAACGCAAGGTTTATAGTTGTTCGGCTTATTCCAAGCCTACGTCCACTCTTCCGCACTAACGGCCCACCGGCTGGATTTCACTATGAACAAAAGAGAAGTTACAGCACAGCTTTTCCTTGATTCCACAGTGTAGATATTCTACCACACTTTCTCAAGGATTCTCACAAATGTAGACTCTCTTTTGTGTACAAGATTTTGCTCAAATTGATTGAATAAGAACAAGGAGTTTCAGACTTTTGAATTCTTCTATCGTGCACACGCTCGAACAACTGGAACGACTTCCTTATATACTCCTTTATGCCATCATACCCGTTGGCACTTACCAAAGGAATTGCTCCAATCTACCCGTTGGATGGAATCAATTTGAAAGATCATTCGAGCTATTAAAGGAATATGTCGATAGCCCATCAATCCTGTTCACCCATACGATCAGGATCTTGGTTTCCATAAGTAGAACCTTCCAATATACTTTGTCAATCATCGGATCCTTAATCTTCGAGTCAATTATGATCAAATAAAGGATTCTGTAATGTCTTATCTAGCCTCGAGATCTTCTCCAGTCGATAAGGTCACATCCTTAATGAAACATCTAGTTCTGGATGGCCTTTCTTCAACGGATTAGCAACTGTCAATGAGGATAGACTTTGAATCTTGAGTCTGGCTGTTTGGAGGTCTTCAGACTTAAAATGGCAGAGTCTGCAAATTTTCAGACTAGACTGATGGAAACGTTTTGTTAGCATCAAAACACTTCACGAAGAATTTCTCCAACAAGTGAGACATGGCTAACACAAGTAAAATTCAAGTTGTTGTTTTGGTCTTGCCAGAAACAACTGTAGTTGCATATAAGATATGATACATCGGATTGGGTTTTGACAATCTATGTATTATATAAAGCTAGCCAAAATAGGGGACTCTTGGAGCTTTTTGAATCTTGGATTTTGCAGACCAATTACTTGTCATATCTTTTAGGGTCTTACTGTTTTGGAAGATTTGGCTTAGGCGGCAGAAAATGAATTAATCTTGTATGATGATGAACAATTTACCTGGAAAGGCGTAATCCATCTTCAATATGAAGACTCTGTAGCACAGATATAGTTAAGTCTTGTTGAACAAGAGGTTTAATGTTTTTATTTTAGTAGACAAAAGTCTAATTCATGTTGATTGATAGCAGAAATAGGCTTGTATATATTCAAATGGAGGGAAGCCACTGTTGGTGACTAAAGAGATAGGAGATCTTGGGACATCTATTCAAATGGAGGGAAGCCACTATTGGTGACTAAAGAGATAGGAGATCCTGGGAGATGCAAACTCTGTGGTGGCCCAAGACAATTTGAGATGCAGCTTATGCCGCCGTTGTTATATTTTTGCATGAAGCTGCGATGATGCTCGGAAAGATGCATTGAGAACTCGGAACTGGATGACAGCAATTAAATATACTTGTTCCAAGGTACAAACAACCTCCTCATATTGTTTTTCAATGGATGCTGTTTTTGTGAATGCTGTTTTGCAAGCACAATGACTTAGAGCGGTGCGGTCGGGGAAAGTTTTAGTGATTGATATCGGTTTTACACTCTTTTCTAGAATCTGGTCAATAAAAAAGAAGACTTTGGGGGATTCGTGGTTTTCCTTATAAAAGAAAGAATGTGGCCCTTCTCACTTCAATTTTTAGTTCCATGACTACAAAGGTCCTTTCAAAATGATTTTTGTAAGCATTTCTTGTGGGTCTTTGTTTGATTCTTTCTTTCACTTTAGGAAAATCAATTAAAGGAATGGTTTTGTCATTGGATTTATTAAAATATGGTCTTTGAATGAAAAGTATTTTTTTGGTTTTAGATCCTAGAGAAAATCTTTTGGAAATATTTGAGATATCATTTTTGGCATTTTCTTTTAAAACCCTTTGAGAGAAGAAACATTGACATTTCACTTTTTCTTCCAAAACATTCTCTTGTTGTTTTTAGAGCAGAATTTTCTTTTTTGAGTTCAGAAATTCTTTTAAGAGAAGTTTTAAGTCACTATAATTATTATAAGACTAGCATATGTTGCTCCGGGTTTCAACTTAAGAAACTTTGTTTGATTCCTGAAACTTTGTTTCTTTGAATTGAATTTTCTTCCTCTGTTTAACTTTCTGAATCTTCTTATCATGAGAGCAAGTTCCTTTCAATGAATCATCATTGATTTTAATGCAATGGATTTCTTATCTTTAGGATCTTGTCTTCATTGATTCGTTCTATTTCTGAAGAGTCCCAACCAACTCATCAAACGGTGGCATGATTCTTTGAGTCTCTGCGATAGACGTCTTTATGTGATTCCAATCCTTGGAGAGTCACGCAATAGCTTGTTTACTTTCATGGGATAAGAAATTGGTTGATGATTTTCAAAGCAATTAAATATATTTCATTTTGTTTCCAAAGAAGAATGTTGATTCTAGTCTCTTTCACTCGATCGGTTCCTTCATAGGTAATGTGTAGTCTACCTCCTCACAAAAGAAGATATTGGTATATTTTTAAAGCACAATATAAAGAATAAATTGCTTTTGCATCAAGATGTCTCTTGATTATTTTTGTGAATGCTGTTTTGCAAGAGATCTTGTTTTTCCATAGAGTGGTGGTCTAGTATTGCTTTGTCAGGGGCCAACATACTAGCCATGGTTAAAACACTTCAAATAGAAAGTTTTAGTGATTGATATCGGTTTTATACTCTTTTCTAGAATCAGTCAATAAAAGAAGACTTTGGGGATTCGTGGTTTTCCTTATAAAAGAAAGAACCTCTTTTTCTAGATTTGCCATTTTGGTTAGATGAGGTTTGTGATTTTTGGTTACAATTGGGTTTGTTTCATAAGTAGAACCTTGGAATATTTAGGACACCCTATGTTTTGTTCACTCGATCAACCAAAGTTCCGTTATAATTATTCCATAAGATCTTCTTCATGTCATATCTAAGAAACATCCGGATAACTCTTCAGGTTAGAGGCGTCAATGCAGGATAGACTTTTGAGTCTTGAGTGCGGCTGTCACGAAGGTCTTGAGACTTTAAATAGCGAGTGCGCAAACCTTGAGACTAGGCGATGGAAACGTTTTGTCAGCTTCAAAAACACTTCAAGAAGACCTTCTCCAACGGGGTGAAAAAGGTGTGGCCCTTCTCACTTCAATTTTTAGTTCCATACGCTCGGCTATGGATATATAACCAAGTCTTACAAGCATAATCACTCTTGCATGTTTTGGTATACTCATTAAGCTCACATATAAAGTGCATATACACAATTATTGCTTGTTGCATTCCTCGAGCTGTTATGACTCACAAAACGAAGAGTTCGAGGTGGGGACTGGATTGTTGCTTTGAGGAAGCTGTGTTAGTAGAATGCGAGAAATCATTGAAGCAAGCTGTACTTGATTATATATTTCATTACACGGCTGTGCCATCGCGTGGCCCCTTTTCTCATGGAGTAAATTCCAGGTGTCCAGATTAAATAATTAATTTTTGTAATGGTAATGCATTTAAATACTGTCTGGGTAAGTTCTGGGATCTCTCCGATATGGAGGTCTCAATAGTGGTACCATAAAAATGAATAGAAACGTTTGATTGAAGAGAAGATTGTGGTGGGTACCTCAGAAGTTCTTAGAAGGAGATTAATTGAGAGATATATGTTAAATACACTTGATATAACCACAATGTACAAGAAAGCTTTATGTAAAGGAAGCTCCTTTGCTCATGTTTGGGTGCACAATTATCTTTTGAAAGCTTATTTTTGACTGATCCTGCTATAAAATTTGTGAGGAGACTTCAAAGTGTGCCAGTCATATCCAAACATATATTATGGTTCCATGTTTCATGTCTAGGGTGATTGATTTTGATCACGAGTTTCTCCGGCAGAGAATGAAACAAAGGCTCATGTATGCTGCATGACTTGCTAAAGCTGTAACTTTTGTTGTATTGTAAACAACAGGATACAATAGGAAACATAAAAAAAAGCAGAAGACACATACATACATACGTTCGGTTAACGTAGATTTAAAGTTTCCAACAACCAGAAGGCACATACACGCAAATGTTTAGTATGTTGGAGAAATTTTCGTGAAATGTTTTGAAACTGACAAAACGTTTCCATCAGTCTAGTCTGAAGATTTGCAGACTCTGCTATTTAAAGTCTGAAGACCTCCGGACAGCCAGACTCAAGACTCAAAATCTATCATCATTTACAGTTTCTAATCCGTTGAAGAAAGGCTATCCAGAACTGAATGTTTCATTAGGGATGTGACCTTATCGACTAGAGAAGATCTCTTGGCTGGATATAACATAACGGAATCCTTTAATTGATCATGATGTACTTAATAGAAGAATTCCAAAGTCTGAAGCTCCTTGTTCTTAGTCAATTCATTTGTTGAACGAAATCTTGTACACAAAAGAGAGTCTATATTTGTGAGAATCCTTGAGGAAGTGTGGTAGAATATCTACACCTTTGTGGAATCAAAGAAAAGTTTGTGCTGTAACTTCTCTTTTGTTCATAGTGAAATCCAGTAGGTGGGGCATCGGTGCGGAAGAGTGGAAGTATGCTTGGAATAAGCCGAACCACTATAAAACTTGTGTTCAATTTTTTCTTCCCTACTCTTTACTTTACTTTGATCATACTTCATTTTGTTAATCAAAAGAAAACTCCATTTTTATTGTTTGCCTAGTATCGCTTTCGTATCACGAGAAATTATTGTTGCACCTATTCACCCCTCTCTAGGTGCTTATACTAGCTATCTCAATTGGTATCAGAGCCTGTGTACTCACTTTGTTTGAAGTGTTTTACTTTAGAGTTAAAGATTCATGGTTAGTATGTTGGCTCTAGGGCTGGTAGAAGGGCAAAGCAATACCAGACCACCTTACTTTGATGGAAATGATTACAACATATGGAAAAACAAGATGAAGGCGTTCCTAAGATCAAAAGATCCTATGAAATGGGACGTTGTAGAAAAAGGAATCATTCCTAAATCTGCACCTGTCTCAGAAAGAGGAAAAGATGCTGTTGAGTCTAGTGAAATGACTTAGGAAGAGATAATCAAGAGATAAGCTCTTAATGCAAAAGCAATTTATTCTTTATATTGTGTTGTATCACTTACTGAATATAATAGAATATCTTCTTGTGTTACAACTAAAGTAGTTTGTGATAGATTACATATTACTTATGAAGGAATCGATCGAGTGAAAGAGACTAGAATCAACATTCTTCTCGGTCAATACGAAACCTTCAAAATGAAATTAGGAGAATCTATAACTGATATGTTTAGTCGTTTTACAGAAATCGTGAATGGTCTTGAAAATCAAGATTAACCAATTTCTGATTCCATGAAGGTAAACAAGCTACTCCGTGGACTCTCCAAGGATTGGAATCACATAAAGATCTCAATCAGAGAGACCTAAAGAATCATGCCACTATCTGTTGATGAGTTGGTTGGGACTCTTCAGTCTTATGAAGTGGAACGAATCAATGAAGACGAAGACCCTAAAGGTAAGAAATCCATTGCATTAAAATCTATTGATGATTCCGATGTTACGCATTCGAAGACGATATGGATGATGAGGAGCTTGCTCTCATGATAAGAAGATTCAGAAAGCTGAACAGAAAATGAAGAAGATTCAATCCAAAGAAACAAAGTTTTCAAAAGCAATAGACCAAGTCTGTTGAAGATGATGAATCAAACAAAGATGTAGTCTGCTTTAAATGTAAGAAAAAGGGACATGTCAGACCCAACTGTCCTCTTCTGAGGAAGAAGAAAGGAAAAGCTGAAAAGTATCGAAAGGCTTTTAAAACAGAAACCTGGAGTGATACAGAATGTGAAAAAAGTGATGATGATTATGCCAATGTATGTCTAATGGCACAATCGGATTCAGATTCAAATTTCGAGACAGATTCAGATTTATAAAGCGAATTTGAGGTGAGTAACTTCAAAATCCTTATTAAAGTTTCAAAATACATTGATGAATTGGGTTTTAGTCTTAAGACTTCTCTTAAAAGAATTTCTGAACTCAAAAAGGAAAATTCTGCTCTAAAACAACAGGAAAATGTTTTGAAAGAAAAAGTTAAATGCTTAGACAAGAATGTTTCTTCTCTTAAAGAAAGTGAAGTAATCTTTTAAAAGAAAATGCATTATTGAAAAATGATATCTCAAATATTTCCAAAAGATTTTCTATAGGATCTGAGAAATTGGAAAAAATACTTTATGTTCAAAGATCTTATTTCAATAAATCTGATTTGGGAATGACTGCTGAAACCATTTCTTTAATTGATTTTCCTAAAGTGAAGGGAAGAATCAAACAAAGACACACAAGATATGCTTACAAAAATCATTTTAAAATGACCTTTGTAAAACTAGTAGGTCGCAATGCTCTCAGATGTTCAAAGTACAATAGTATAAATCATTTTGAAAAAGAATGTCCTATGGTTTGGAAACCTGTTAAAAAGGTATGGGCAAAAACCGCATATCATATTAACACCAATGGACCCAAGAAAATATAGGTACCAAAGAAAGTTTGAGTTTCTCTTTTAAATGTAGGTCACTATCAAGTAAAATGATATCTGGATAGTGGATGCTCAAGACACATGACAGGAGACTCAAATTGCTTTATAAAGCTTGTTCGAGTAAATGGCGAAAAAGTCTCATTTGGAGGAAACAGCAAAGGAAAAATTATGGGATTCGGAACTGTAAATATTAGAAATCTCACAATAAGCAATGTTTCTTTAGTAGAAGGAGTGTCAGTCAGCTGTGTGATACTGGGTTTAAAATCAACTTTCAAGAGGGAATATGCTTAGGAATTAGTAAAGATTTTACTTAATCATTCATGGGTCAAAGACATGGAAATATCTACCACTTGGATGTGAAACCAGATGAATCACAATGCTTAATCTTAATCCAAGACGAAGCAAGCTTATGGCACAGAAAGCTTGGGCACATTAATATGAAACAATAGCCAAAATTTTAGCAAAGAAACTTGTTCGTGGTCTACCCAATTTATCATACCAAAAGTCAGATCTATGTACACCATATTAGGAAAACATGTAAGAAATTCCTTTAAACCAATAAATCAAGTTTCCACTAACCGTGTACTACAGCTTTTGCACATGGATCTTTTTGGACCAACCAGAACACAGAGCATTAGAGGTAAGAAATACTGCCTAGTAATTGTGGATGACTACTCACGATTTACTTAGGTGTATTTCTTGGCAAGTAAGTCTGAAACTTTCTCTTACTTTGAAAAATTTGCTAAGAAGTTTCAAAATGAAAAAGGGGTATGTTATTTCAAGTATAAGAACAGACCATGGAGGTAAATTTGAAAATCAAGATTTTACAAAAATTTGTGATGAATCTGGCTTTCAGCACTTGTTCTCCTCTCCATATACTCCAGAGCAAAACGGAGTTGTGGAAAGAAAGAATAGGTCTCTTTAAGAAATGGCTAGAACTCTTTTAATTGAAAGCAATATCTCTTCACGATTTTGGGCTGAAGTAGTTTCAACAGTATGTTATATTATTAATAGAGTTTTTCTAGGGCCTATTCTAGAAAAAACCCTTATGAGTTATTCAAAGGAAAGAAGCCTATTGTTTCATATTTTCATGTTTTTGGATGCAAATGTCTTATATTAAAAAATGCAAATGATCGAGTTGGTAAGTTTGAAGAAAAGTCAGATGAAGGAATCTTCCTTGGATATTTAACCTCAAGCAAAGCGTACAGAATCTACAACAAGAAGACTCAATCTGTGGAAGAATCAATGAATGTTAAATTCCAAGATTCTATGCAAAATGAATCCATTCAGACTCATCTTGAAGAATCTGAACCTGCTCCAGACTTTACAAAGTCTAAATCTCAAGAAGCAGCTCAGACTCTGAAAGACCAGCAACAAATGGTTATTGAAGATTCAAATGAAGGAAGTGATCATCAACCTGACAAATCAACCAGCAATTGGAAGCATAAGTCCAGTCATCCCAAAGATCTTATTATTGGCAACATTAATGAAGGAATTCGCATAAGATCCAAAAGGCGCGAAGAGTCTAGTCTTTGTGGCTCTTATTTACGAAATAGAACCCGAAGCATAGACGAAGCTTTATATCGATGAAAGCTGGATTGAAGCTATGCAAGAAGAACTCAGACAATTCAGAATCAATGATGTCTAGGAGTTGATTCCAAAACCAAAAGGTAAATCTATTATTGGAGCTAAATGGGTTTTTAGGAATAAGATGGACGAGAAAGGAAAAGTCATAAGAAATAAAGCAAGACTCGTGGCCAAGGGATATACGCAAGAAGAAGGGATAGACTATGACGAGACTTAAGCACCAGTAGTAAGGTTAGAAGCAATTCGATTATTACTTGCATTTGCTTGTTATAAGAATTTCAGGTTATTCCAAATGGACGTCAAAAGTGCTTTCCTGAATGGATTTATCCATGAAGAAGTATATGTGGAGCAACCACCTGGGTTTGAAGACCCAAGAAAGCCAGACTCAGTATTCAGACTAAAAAAGGCCTTGTATGGTTTAAAGCAAGCACCTCGAGCTTGGTACGAAAGGTTGAGTAAGTTTTTAATTCAAAAAGGCTTTATAAAAGGTAAAGTAGACACTACTCTATTTATTAAAAGAGAAAGCAAAAGTTTTCTACTTGTTCAAATATATGTCAATGATATTATTTTTGGATCTCCTAATGAAAGCCTATGCAAGATAAATTTAAAATGAGCATGATGGGTGAGTTAACCTTCTTTCTTGGGCTTCAAGTAAAAGAACTGAAGGAAGGAACTTTTATTCACCAAGAAAAGTATGCTAAAGATCTTGTCAAAAAGTTTGGACTGGACAATTACAAAAAGGCTGATATACCAATGTCAAGTTCCTTAAAGATAGACAAAGATGAAGGAGGAAAGAAAGTCGATCAGAAGTTATATAGGAGTATCATTGGCTCATTTCTTTATCTTACAGCTTCTAGACCTGACATTTTGTTTAGTGTTTGCATTTGTGCCAGATTCCAAGCAGATCCTAAAGAATCTCATTTAAATGCTGCAAAGCGTATTGTTAAATATATTTCATCAACTTCAAGCTTTGGTCTTTGGTATCCTAAAAGGGGAGACTTTACTCTTCTTGGATACTCAGACGCAGACCTAGTCGGATGCAGAGTTGATAGAAAGAGTACCTTGGGTACTTGTCAACTACTTTGAGGCAGGACAGTGTCTTGGTTTTCAAGGAAGGAAAGTACAGTAGCTCTTTCTATAGCAGAAGCAGAGTATGTAGCTCTTGGAAGTTGTTGTTCACAAATCCTGTGGATAAAACAATAGCTAAGAGACTTTGGAATTGAAGATTCATGCACGGAGATTAATTGCGACAACATTAGTGCAATCAATCTCACCAAAAATCTAATTCTTCACTCAAGAGCAAAGCATATAGAGATTCGACATCACTTTATTAGAGATGATGTTCAAAATGGAGAAATTTCGATTTAGTTTGTTGACTCAAAGAACCAAGCGGCGGATATATTTACAAAGCCTTTGGAGAAAAATCAATTTGAAATCATCCATTCTAGACTCAACATTTTGAGGTTTGAAGAAGTTAAAGTTTAAAGACTTTCAGACTCAGGTATACAAGACTTTGACTGTAAGTTATTCTCTCTCTTGAATCTCATCCTGATAAGGTATGATCATCAACCGTATTTGATTATTGCTATCTTTAATTGACATGACTATTGCATCGTTTCCTTTTCGAAAAAAAAAAAGGAGTTATTTTGAAATGACCATTTTCCCGAAAAAGGCAGTTATTTTTTTGAAAAGGCATATTTTCACTTTCCTTTACGACGTTTAGTATTCCTTCGATTGAGTTATATACAGTCAGTTTCTCTTCGTTTTAACTTCAAAACCCTAAAAAGCACCGATCTACCATTTCTATTTTCTTCTCTTGTTTAATCTTCGAAAAAGTTGTCATCTTTCTTGGGAAAGTCAAGCAAGGAATCTTTCAAAGACTGAGAAAGATGTCGTCTTCAAGAAAGTCTTCAAGGATCGCAAGCAGGGGACCACGGCGAATGAGTGAGGGGCCTACGCACTTCGATCTCACCGAGAAAGAAGAATCTCCAAATCAGCAGCAAAGCCCACAACATTCTTAGCAGCGTCATTCTCCACAATCTAGTCCTCAGGGTGTTGATATCAACAAGAGGAAGAAATCATTGAAGACGCAGATCTTGTAAGAGTTCAAAGACCCTATTTTATTTATAAGCTTTATCGTGCTTTAAAGAGGACTGGTACTTCATTGAACTACATCGATGAATTTCTTAAGGACAAAGGATATGTGAATGAATATATCTTTTTGCGAAAAATGGAGAGTTGGGGGATTGCTCCTAAAGGGTTGGCTGAAGAAACCCTTGCAAATATCCCAAGTGATCCGCGTGTTGGAGGACTTAATCCTGTAGATGAGAATGATGATGATAAACTGTACAGCCAATTTTAACCTAGAATGGGTGTTGCAGGCGAAAATTCGAGGAAAAAGGACAGAGTTGTTTAGATCGAAGGAATAGAAGGTTCTATACTCAAAATTATTAAAGCGTGGGGTGATAAACCCTAGGAGTGTGGATTTTGATTTCCTTGATGCTGTAAATGTCAATTTGAGAGAAAAGTTTAGTTTTCTTCAACTTGAGCGTTACATTACGACACCACGAAGCCCATCTTGAATTGATTTGCTTATTTCTTTTCGAATCTTAGTTTCTTGGATGCGAATATATTCTCTTTTAGTGTCCGAGATTAGGACTTTGTTGTAGATATGGATATGTTGGCGGATGTCATTGGGGTTGAGAGAGGAAGATATCAACCAATCAATGTTTCTATTGCTTGTGCTATATTGGAACTTGTTAAGGATAGAAGAACAGAGGAAAAGATTTCATACTTGAGGATGAGTGCATTTAACATTCTGCTCCATAAGATTGTGATTAATTGCCTCAGACCGAAATCAACTTCCAAGATTGATGTTTCAAGTTCAGAGGCAAAGCTGATGTATGCCATCATCACTAGGAAAATTTTTTCTCTTCCTCACACTGTTATGTTCCACATGTATAGAGCAGTGGTGAAGGACGGGGTCAACTTCCTTATCCAGGTCTTGTGACGAAGTTATTCAGACATCTGAATATTCAGCCTCCACAAATTCTTTGTGCTCGATCGTGTGATCATATGGTGGTAGGACTGAAAATGGTGACTAAAATGCATCTGAAGGAACTAAGCAAGGCATTGGAGAAATTCAAGGAGAAGACTCCAGTCAAAACTCATCAAATCTCTTCTGCATCAAAAAGAAAAGGGAAGGAGCCCATGGTTGCTCCATCCAAGAAAAGAAGAGCTCTCATCGTTGAAGATGAAGATGATGAGGAAAATATCACCATTTCTGCAATGGCATTGAAGAATCTAAGTCGCTCTGTTCTAGAGAAAGATTCAGAACAGAGGACTAGAGAAAGAGAAGAGAAAGAAGCAGAGGAAAAAGAAATAGAGGAGAGAGAAGAAGAAGAAAGAGATGCTGAGAAGGAAAGAGGTGAAAAAGAAGAAGAAGAGAAAAGAGATCAAGAGGAAGGAGAACATGAGATACACTCTTCTCCACCTGAAGGCATGAAAATAGGGGGAGATCAAAGGAAAAGAGGAATGTCCTCATATCCTGTTACCAGGGAGGGAGTCAGTCGCTCTCCAGCAGATCCAGAGGACATTTATGCCTCTTAATTTCTTGAAGGACATGATGTTTCATCGCCAAATCTACGTGATTATGCTGATCTGCCATCGTCTGCCTTTACTCCATTAGATTGTGCCGAAGCGCACGTTGCGACCGATAATTCAGCAGATTTTCGCAGAATTCTGGATGTTCTTTTGGAAATGCGAGGTTAGTTATATGCTCTGGGATGCGAAGTTCAGAATTTGCAGAATGCAGGTCAAGCTTCTTCGGGTTCCTTGAATGATCAGATCCAAGCCCTTTCTCTTCAAATTCAGGCTAATGCTAAGGGTGAGGATGTTGCACAACTAAAGGAAGACTTGAAAAGGCTGTAAGGCATCGTTCAGTCAATGGGAGATTTCTAGCTTGTTCGTGTTCCCAAGCATTCTTGACTCTACTCCACTTTCATCTCGACCTTTTTTATGCTGACAAAAAGGGGGAGATATGCGAGATTTGAAAACCTTGAATCTTTACAACTTTTGAACTTTTGGATTGGTTTGATGTTTGAAGATTGTTTTGATGTTTGACTTTACTTTTGTGTCTGGATGTGGATTGAATTTGGATTTGGACTTGATTGTTTATATTAACTACTATTGATATTTTATGGATGGCTTTATCACATGCAAGACTAACCTAATTTCTGTGGTTGCAGATTCTAGCGTTATCATTCATTAAGCCATTTATCTTTATAAGATATCCATATTTGTTTAAGTAATATTTTGCAGGTCAAAGTTATCCAAATCTGCAGGAAAGTTTTGTCACCATCAAAAAGGGGGAGATTGTTGGAGAAATTTTCGTGAAATGTTTTGAAGCGACAAAACGTTTCCATCGTCTAATCGAAGATTTGCAAACTCTGCTATTTAAAGTCTGAAGACCTCCGGACAGCCAGACTCAAGACTCAAAGTCTATCCTCATTGACAGTTTCTAATCCGTTGAAGAAAGGCTATCCAGAACTGGATGTTTCATTAAGGATGTGACCTTATCGACTGGAGAAGATCTCTTGGCTGGATATGACATAACGGAATTCTTTAATTGATCATGATTGAATCTAAGATTAAGGATTCGATGATTGACAAAGTATACTTGGAAGGTTCTACTTATGGAAACCGAGATCCTGATTGTATGGGCAAACATGATTGATGGACTATCGACATGTTCCTTTAATAGTTCGAATGATCTTCCTAATTGATTCCGTCCAACGGATAGATTAGAGGAATTTCTTTGGTAAGTGCCAACGGATATGATGGCATAAAGGAGTATATAAGGAAGACATTCCAGTTGTTCGAGAGTGTGCACGATAGAAGAATTCCAAAGTCTGAAGCTCCTTGTTCTTAGTCAATTCATTTGTTGAACGAAATTTTGTACACAAAAGAGAGTCTATATTTGTGAGAATCCTTGAGGAAGTGTGGTAGAATATCTACACTATGGAATCAAGGAAAAGCTGTGCTGTAACTTCTCTTTTGTTCATAGTGAAATCCAGCCGGTGGGCTGTTAGTGCGGAAGAGTGGACGTAGGCTTGGAATAAGCCGAACCACTATAAACATTGTGTTCAATTTTCTCTTCCATACTTTTTACTTTACTTTGATCATACTTCATTTTGTTAATCAAAAGAAAACTCCATTTCTATCATTTGTCTAGTATCACTTCCGTATCATGAGAAATTATTATTGCACCTATTCACCCCCCTCTAGGTGCTTATACTAGCTATCTCACAGTATACATAGATTTAAAGTTTCTAGGTAATGTTGCCTATCATTTGTCCATTTTGTTGTTACAGTAAACCAGAAGCTATATTTTTGAGTGAGGAAGAGAAGCACAGAGAAAACAGAGCACAAACTTGTGTACGTCAGTTTTTTAAAGAAACTGTCAAGTACAGCCACTAAATACAAAACAAAAAAAACTGCTCATGTGCGTGCAACACATAACTGCACACAAACGTGCTATTAACTTCCTAGAAAATAACAAAAACACTAAATGCATAACTAAATGAACTTGGCTGTTTTTTAATAAAATAACAGAGTAAAACAGAGGAAAACATGACAGAAAACAGCAGCTGAACAATTCCAACAAACTCCTCCTTGGATCAGTTGCTGCTGCAAATTCCTATTTTCTCTCTTAACAGCTCAAATCTTCCAGCCTGAAGTGGTTTTGTGAACATATCTGCAAGCTGATCTTCAGATTTACAATAGACCAACTTAACTTCGCCACTTTGTTGCACGTCACGCAAAAAGAAAAATTTGACTTTGAAATGCTTGGTTTTGCCATGGAAAACTGGATTCTGAGATATTGCTAAAGCAGCCTGATTATCCACATTAACTTCAATGCAATCACTGGAATTCAACCACAAATCCTTCATTATCTTCTTCAGCTATAAAGCTTGATTTATAGCTGCAGTAGCTGCTATAAACTCAACATCTGCAGTAGACTGAGCTACAATCTTATGCTTTTTAGAACACTAGGAGAAACAAGTAGAATCAAAACCGAAACAATATCCAGACGTACTCTTCATATCATCTACTGAACCAGCCCAGTCACTATCAGAAAATCCTTGCAAATTAAACTTCTGACATTTCTTAAACTTCACACTAAAGAACAATGTTCCTTTGAGATATCTCAATACCTTTTTTGCTGTAATCAAATGTAACTGACTAGGACTACTTATAAACCTGGATAAAACACTCACAGCAAATAGAATATCTGGTCTAGTTGCTGTAAGATACATGAGACATCCAATCAGACTTCTATACATAGAAGGATCTACTACATCTGTTATATCATTCTTCTGCAGCTTCTCTTTAGCAGCCATAGGAGTGCTTACACTTCGACAATCTTTCATCTGAAACTTCTTTAGAATTTCCTTCATGTATTTTTTTTCTGACAGATGAAGATCTCATATGAAGCCTGTTTGACTTTCAGACCCAAAAAATAAGCCATTTTTCCCAAGTCTAACATCTCAAAAACTGCAAATAGATCTTGCTTCACCTTCTCTATCAATTCCATATAATTCCCCGTCACTAATAGATCATCTACATAAAGTGACAGAATTACAACACTGTGATTCACCTTCTTGACATAAAGAGTGAACTCACTTAAGCTTTTTACAAAGCCAAAATCCGCAAATATCGATCTATCTTCCCATACCAAGCTCTTGGAGCCTGCTTGATCCATATAGAGCTTTCTTCAACTCGTATACACTCTCTTCTTGCCCTTTAATACTAAAGCCTTCAGGTTGTTCAACAAAAATCTCCTCCTCAAGCTCTCCATTCGAAATGCAGACTTGACATCTAACTGAAATATAGGCCACCCCTTTTCTGATGCAATAGCTAACAGTAACCTTATTGTATCAAGTCGTGCAACATGAGCAAATGTTTCAGAATAGTCTACTCCCCATATTTGTGCATAGCCTTTCACCACCAGTCTAGCTTTGTGTTTATTGATAGAACCATCAGGATTAAGTTTTGTTCTAAACACCCACTTAACCCCAATCACATTCTTATCAAATGGTCTGTCAACAAGCTCCCATGTGTGGTTTTTCTGGATCATTGAAATCTCCTCCTACATTGTTGCAATCCACCTCTGATCCTCCTTAGCTTCCATAAAGTTAGATGGTTCGAGTATTGCCACATTGCTTCTTTCATAGATTTCAGCAAGTGACCTTGTGCCTCTCACTGGTAAATCATCCACACTGTCTTCCAATCCATCTATGAATTCATCAACCTCTACATCTGTTGCAGGTTTTTTTTTTTTTTCGAATTGCTACTGTTCTGCACTCTTTCCTTCCATCCAATTCCACTCATCTTCCTCTAGAAAAACAACATCTCTGCTTACGATCACCTTCCCTGTCATAGGGTGAAAAATTCTGTAAGCCTTTGATTGGAGACTGTACCCAATGAAGATTCCAAGCTCTGCCTTCTTATCCAGCTTGTCCCTCTTGACCTCAGGAACATGAGTGTAATACAAACACCCAAAAACCTTCAAATTTTTCACAGAAGGTTTAACACCATACCAAACTTCAAAAGGTGTTCACTTCTCTAAGGCCTTTGTAGGCAATTTGTTCCACAAGAACACTACAGTATTAGCTGCTTCAGCCCAGAACTTCTTAGGTAAATTCTTCTCCTGCATCATACATCTAACCATCTTCATAATACTTATGTTTTTCCTCTCACCGACCCCATTTCGTTGAGGTGAATAGGGAAAGTGAACTCGCTGCACAATTCCCGCTTGCTCATAATTCAACTTAAACTTGTGAGCAGTATACTCGAGAACCATTATCAGACCGAGCATTTTAATTTTCTTCCCACTCGATTCTCAACTAAGACTTTAAACTTCACAAACACATCAGCAACTTCAGACTTGGTCTGCAAAAAATAAATCCAACTCATCCTAGTCATATCATCAGTGAAGGTAATGAAATACCTGCTACCATTGAGAGAAGACTCAGACATAGGTCCACATAAATTTGTGTGGACTAATTGCAGCTTCTCAGATGGTCTCCAGCCTCCTCCTTTGAAAGGAAATCTGGCTTGCTTGCCAAGAAGACAAGTTTTGCACTGTGGAAATTCCTCCTCCAAACTTGGCAAGTCATTTGCCAAGCTATTTCTCTACATAAACGACATGCTCTTCCTGTGAACATGCCCAAGTCTTTTATGCCATATCTCTGCATTTTCTTCTTTGTACTTTAAAGCCATTTGTTGCATCTCTTGTGGCTTGAACATGAAACTCTTGTCCTCCATTGGAATTCTTAGCACTTCTTTGCTATCTGCATTATTAATAAGACATTCCTTCCCTTCGAACTTCACTTTATAGCCCTTCTCAACTAATTGACCAACACTTAACAGATTATGGTCAATATTTGGCATAAAGAGAACATCACGATCGCTTCACCTCCCGACTTCCTTCAATAACCATTGTACCCTTCCCTTGCACTTCGATATCTTGTCCATTGCCAATTCGACTCGGACAAGTACGATTGACCTATTTAGAATCTTAAACAGCTTCGAATTGCCAGTCATATGATTGGTACAGCCACTATCCACCAGCCACGCATCATTCCCAACAGAAGATTCAGAAAATGAAGCTACAAACAAGTGCTCTTCCTTAGTTTCATTCACTGCTACCTGGGCTTTTCCTGCTTGCTGGTAATTTTTTTCTTTGCAGATGGCTTCCATGTGACCTAACTTGTGACATCTTCTACATCTAGCATCAGGCTTTCTCCAACATCTAAAAAACTAATGATTAGTTACACCACAGTATTCACAAGGCTTTTTGTTCATCTTCCATTTGCTAGACCCACCAGAATTTCCTTCTTTTGCTACAAACTTGGAGTCACCGGCATTTTCTCTGGACTGAATCCATTTCTTTCCTTTGCCTCCATCATTTGACTTCACTCTAGCTTGCAGCGCACCCTCTACAAACTCTTCTCTTCTCATCAATCTTTTGTGCTCCTGTGCCTGCAGAGCATTTAACAATTCTGCAAGCTTTATATCAGATAAGTCTCTGGAAGAGACACTAGGATCTTCTGAACAAGCCTTTCATCCTTCAAGTCAGTCCCTAAAACTCTGATTTTTTCAGCTATCCCAACCAATCTATCAGAGTACTCCTTCACTGACTCTGAATCTTTCATCTGCTGTCTCTCAAACTCTCTCAAGAGATTCAGCACCTTCATGCCTCTTATCTTCTCACCTCCCTCGTATTCATCCTTCAAGAAATCCCATATTGCCTTTGCAGAATCACATCTCATAATCCTTGTGAAGATAGTGGGTGAAACAGCAGTGTACAGGCATGACTTTGCCTTGGCCTTCCTTGTGATTCTCTCTTTATTATACTTTATCTGATTCAAGGTCGGATTGTCTGGAAGTGGAGCAACCTCATAATCATCCTCCACAGCTTCCCACAGATCATGACCCTCCAAAAATGCTGTCATCTTAACAGCCCATGCTTGATAATTCTCTCCAGTAAATATGGAGAAGCCATCGCAGAGAAACCACTCGACCCTGTCTCCATCACCCTTTAACTTCTTTACTCTTCGATACTTGCTTCACTTCACAATCCCTCAAGATCATTAATGCTCTGATACCACTGTTGTTACAGTAAACTAGAAACAGAAAACCAGAAGCTATATTTTTGAGTGAGGAAGAGAAGCACAGAGAAAACATAGCACAAACTTGCGTACGTCAGTTTTCTAAAGAAACTGCCAAGTACAGCCACTAAATACAAAACAAAAAAACTGCTCACGTACGTGCAACACATAACTGCACACAAACGTGTTATTAACTTCCTAGAAAATAACAAAAACACTAAATGCATAACTAAATGAACTTGGCTGTTTTTTAATAAAAAAAAACAGAGTAAAACAGAGGAAAACATGACAGAAAACAGCGGCTGAACAATTCCAACACATTTAAAGCCTTCGCCTAGTGAGCTTCACCCTCAATCCATGTTTCATGTGAAGTATGATAGAATTAGAAGGTCTCACAGGGTGACCTTCCACAACATGAACTTCGTAGTTATGTATTACAACAGCTGCAATCATTTTCATCTGAGTGAAAGCCACTTGTTTTCCCAAACAAGTTCTCGGTCCGGCATTAAATGCCAAGAACTTGTACGCTGGCTCGTGCCTAACTCCTCCACTCTTCGAAATCCACCTCTCTGGTCTAAATTCAAAGCAATCCTCTCCCCATACTGATTTCATCCTCCCCATTGCATGCAAATTGATGAGTATTTTCTTACCGGGATCGACTTTGTGTCCACTGGGAAGGACGTCGGGCTTTACAGGGCATTTTTGTTCGAATGGAATCGGTGGATACAGCCTTAATGATTCGCATAGAGCGCCATGTAAGTAAACCAAGTGGTGCACGTGCTCACCAATCTCGAAGACCTTTAGGTTTTGTTCTTCCTCCGGGATTACAGATCTGATCTCCTCTCTGATTTTCATTTCAACAGAAGGGTTCGTGGAAAGAGCCCAGAAAAACCATGTGAGCGCCAAACTAGTTGTATCTTTCCCAGCGATCATGAGATTCAAAATCGTGTCCCTAAGGAACTTGTCATTGCATTCTAAAGCACCCAATGTCTCTTTTTCCACCATGTACGATGTCAATAAATCTGTACCATTTTCATCTCTCTCCGCTTTGCTGGTTCCTTCTCTCAGCTCAACTCTCTTCATCTCTATGTAACTCCCTACAACTTGGTCCATTACTTCCCAAGCGCTTCTCAGTTTCTCCTCCACTCCCAACCCCAACCACCTCTGCAGAGTCCCGAACCACTCGGGGTACATATGGCGATAGAAAATCACCTCCTCGGCATCATCCAATGCCTTGGAAAATGGGACTTCCGGGAATTCGACGGATAAGCTGCCAGGGTCGAACCCCGTGATGAATCTGCAAGCAGCATCGAAGGTGAACCTCTGGAACAAATCCTGCAAATCCACCGCGACACCTCTCTGAGACAATTCGTCCAACACCCTGAGGAGGCCATTCTCCACCTTGTCCCTGGTCGTCTTCGCCAAGAACCGACAGAACCGTTGGTCGTTCATAAACACCTGAGTGACCCTTCTCTGCGCCTTCCACATATCCGAGTCGGAGTTGAAGATCCCGTCACCCAAAATGTCGAACACCCTCTTGAACTCGGGCCCTTTCGGGAAGTTCTCAAAGTTGGTGCTCATGATGTAGTGGACATTGGTGGGATCGGCAGTGACCAGCACGTCCATGCCGGTAAACCAGGGGGCCCGGAAGAAGAAGTTGCAGCGGCTCCGCTCCAGAACGCTGATGCCCCAGTCGTGGGCATGGCCCAGGTTGAGGAAGAGAGCCGGGAGCATCCCCACGAGCGGCCAGTTCTTGGGGAGCCCATCATGGCTCTTGCCGAGGAGATGGAAGACCACGAAGCAAATTGCGGCCAAGAAGATCTCCATGAAACCTATCAATGCCATTGAAGCTTCTCACGACCTTAAGACTAGGCGTGCTGGAGACTTACATTGATTCACTCGTCCAGCTCGAATATATGGAGAACTTCACAGGATTGGGCATTAATTAACGAAGCCCACGAGTCCACCCACCGCAACAACATCTAATGAAGGGCCTCCCTTTTAAAATTATCTCATCGTACAGGACGGGCTATGATTGAGTACTAATAGGGAGCTGTCCTGTACTATGATTGAGTACTAATAGGGAGCTCGTTGGAAGCTCTTACGACCACAGGAAGAAAAAACAAAAGAAGACAGAGTTTGTGTCTGGTCGTCCCTTATTAGTCTCTTTTGCTCTGTTTTATTTGGGACACCCTCTCTCTCTTTGGTGTATCTTGTGAGATTTGTGATGTAACCATCAGGGTATTGGGTGTGATTCCTGGGTTTAGGTAATACTAGAGTGTGTGCGATCGATTGCAATCGTGTCTTCTTCCATTTATTAGTTGATTATTGATGACTAGCTCTTTCCGTGATTATAGGTTCCAATATTCGAACCAAACCATGTAATTTCAAAGTCATTTATTGTTCATTATTTTTAACTTTCTCTGATAATTTCATGTCTCAATATATTTGTATCCGGTCCGTTTTGTAACATGATGGATGACATGGAGTTTATTTATTTTTATTGGTCCTACTAGTAACATGATGGATGACATAGAGTTTATTTTTTTATTAGTTCTACTTTACTATTCTAACTTTCACTCTAACTTTTCTCCTGACTTATTGCAGTGCATGAGAGTTAAAACTTATATTTGAAGTTAAATTCACCCCATCTTAACCTTCTAAAAAGGTAGGGATTCGAACTTCTCACTTTCTCCTTTTATATGGGAAGTGTGGCCACTGGAGCAAACACTATTAGTTGATGACATTGAGTAAAATAAGTGAAAATGTGTCTTCTTTTTCCATCGGCCATGGATAGTAGCATCATGTCATCGGCTAGCCATGGATGCGCCAGCAGAATTAATGCTAGTCCATGGCCGTCGTCGACTTCATTTGGCTAGTTGAAGATTGAGATGGAGGAGGCCAGATCTAGAGTCCTGCGGATCAAAATTTGGACGAGAGGAGGAGAGATGACACCAACGGTCGGTGGCCAGATTTGATTGACGTCGACTTGCATTGAAAGCGCAAGGACGATAGATGAGTGATGGTGAAATGTAATGGTCACATGTCTATCTTGGTATTAATTGTGACCCGACGACTTGCATTGAAAGCGCAAGGACGATAGATGAGTGATGGTATTAATGGTGACCCGACAACTTGCATTGAAAGTGCAAGGACGATAGATGAGTGATGGTGAAATGTAATGGTCACATGTCTATCTTGGTATTAATTGTGACCCGACAACTTCTTGCCTTTTTTTTAAGGGGTTCCACTTAGATGACCGTCCTTCATAAAATGCCAAAATGACAGTCAAAAGTGGATCACAAAAAGTTTTGGAGGTAACCAATTTTATTTTTTACTCTTTTTTATGTCTAAAAAATTGCTTTGAAATAAGTCATATCGAATGTGACTACATCTCCAAAATATGTATATGCGTCTCTTGATTGTGCTTCTACCCAGAAGATATTATACAATCTCTGCTTATTATCCAAATCAAGTGCACATAATAAAAAATGGAAATTTTCAACAACATGGTTGAAAAATAATTGAAAAGTACTTGCCCATCTCCTTCTTGCAATTTCAGCCTTTTGTATCTCGCAACATGATTTCTAACATCTTTTCCTTCAAAATTTAAGTTCTCATATCTTCCTTCTATAACAACTTTGGCTATTTTCCACTTTTGAGGCTCAACTAGATGGATTCTAACCATTATTAGACAACCATAGTTTTTTCTCGATCTTGACTTAACCAACTCTTTTTCGATCTTGTACCCTTGACAAATGCAACAAAGTACTGCACCCCATTTTTCCTTGCTGCCTTTCCTTTTATGAGAGTTCACTCTAATTTCAAATCCCGTTTCTTTAGCACAATTGTTATAAAATGCATAAGCCTTATCATAAGAATTAAACTCCATACCTATGCAAGGTGCGATTTTTACGGTCTTTGGTATCATGACACTTTCATGAGTAGCATCTTCGGTTGCATTGTTCATCTTATCTTCATCACCATCATTATTTTCATTAGTGAAGTTTCTATCAAAACGAACTCCATCCATTTGAACGAGATTAGAAGAAAAAACTAAGAATTATATGTCTAAAAAATATGGATACAAACTAAAATTCAACAACTACGAATACCTCTTAATTTTTGAAAATAAGAAAAGTAGAAATTAATGAACCTTTCTTTATAGTTATGACTTATTCAATTACAAAATGCTACAATAATCTGAAATTCAAAGCATACAAGATAATTACACATTATGCTGAAAAAAGATATTACATTCCTTTTTTTCGAGTTATTCAGTTTTTCTTTTTTATTTGGGAACAATATTCACAAAATCTTCTTTCACCAGAGAATAATATCCATTATTTTTTTTCCGGTTAGTCTACTATTTTAAAAAGTTGCAACCGAGTTCTTCATATATTTCTTATCATTTAAATAGTATTGTAGGATTTGTTTTTTACTGTGCGAATATTATTACTTTGATTTTTTTTTTCAATTTGAGCTTGCAATAAAGAATTATACAAATCTCAAAAAAGAAAAAAAAAAGAAAAAATGAGTAAAAATGAAACCGTTTGAGGAAGTCCACAGTTTCCTCAAAAATTTATTGTGGTCCATATTTGACTATCACTCCATCATTTTATGTAGGATGGTCAGCTAAGCTTTGTTCTCTATTATTATTTTTGTTTGGCTTACCTTTCTAATGCTATTGACAAAAGAAAATATTCACTGGTTGGCTAAGATGGCATTAATTTTTTTTTTTTACTCATGTCCACTTATTAGTTAATGCATGTCTAGTCAAAAATTGTATCTCAAGTTTGAATCCATTGATTAAACATGATCCAAAGTGAGTCAGACCAAATAAATAAAATTCAACTGCCTCTTTGATTTTGTTTGAAGCTACAAGGGAAGAAGATACCATAAGTACCATAACTTTCATATGCTACTTAGTTAAGTGCCATAATTTTTTTCTTTCGATTCCTTGAGTATCATAACTTGTACATGGCACTCACTTGATGCCATTACTTTTTTTTTTTTCCAATCACTTGAAGGTTGTATAACTTTTTAATTAATCACTTCAAGGCCACGGCATTTTCAAAATGGTCACCACAAGTTCTATGTCATATTAGATTTCCGACACTTAGATGAACATTTTCTGAAAGTTACAGTACTTAGTCATCAATTCAAAATTATAGCACTCATGTGAATATTTTTAGAAGTTATGGAAGTTAAGTGGTAAAAAAAGGTTATGATATTCAAGTGGACATCGTGTTGTTAAGAATTTCACAAAATTGAGGATTAATTAATGGGACACAAGCTTGTTTTATTTTTGTTGAATTATCGTCATGCTTTGCAACAATATTTAATGAAGAGCCTCCATTTCATTATAGAGTACAAAGGAGGGGCTTGTGATTGAGTATACATATGCCTGTTTGGTTGGGGAAATGACTTTGAGAAAATGCAAATATCTTTAGGCTAAAAAGATTTTCCAAAAAAGCTATCGTGTTTGGCAAATTCTAATTCTAAAATGCATTAGAAAATAGGTTTGGCTTTAAGTGCCATTTGATAAAACTTACCTTTTATTAATATTTTGAATCAAAATTAATCTAAAACTAAGGTACATTTGTAAAGCGGCAATCGCCGAAGATGAGCGACCCCTCAAGATGCGGTCACCATTCTTATTATGTGAATAGTATTACTTTGATTTGTTTCTCCATTTGAGCTTGCAATAAAGAATAATACAACTCTCATAAAAGAACAAAGAAAAATAGAGTAAAATTGAAACCGTTTAAGGAAGTCCATGGTTTCCTAAAAAATTTCCTATGGCCCTTATTTGATTGCCACTCCGTCATTTTATGGAGGACGGTCAATTAAGCTTTATTCTTTATTCCTTTTTTTTTTTTTGGCTTGCCTTTCTAATGCTATTGACAAAAAGAAAATATTCACTAGTTGGCTAATGTAGCGTGAATTTCTTTTTTACTCATGTCCACTCATGAATTAACAAATGTCCTATTAAAAATTGTGTCTTGAGTTTGAGTCCATTGATTAAACATGATACAAATTGAGTCAGACCAAATAAACAAAATTCAACTTGCTCTTTGATTTTGTTTGAACCTGTAAGGAGAAAATGATACTACAAGTGCCATAACATTTATATGCCACTCACTTGAGTGCCATAATTTTTTTTTTTTGGCGATTCCTTAAGTGTCTTAACTTATGTACGGTGCTCACTTTTTTCTAATCAGTTGAAGGTTATATAATTTTTCAATTAATCACTTGAAGGCCAAGATATTTTAAAAACACTCACCACAAGTGCTACATTAAGTCAGATTTCTAACACTTAGATGACCATTTTTAAAAAGTTATAGTAGTGATCAATTCAAAATTATAGCACTCAAATGAATGTTTGTTAGAAGTTATGGTAGTTAAATGGTCGAAAAAATCTTACGGTAATCAAGTGAACATCATGTTGTCGAGAACTACACAAAATTGGGCATTAATGGGGACTATCACACTTCACATCGTGATGGGTCTCGATTCTTCTTGACCATTGTTGATGATTATACTTGTGTTACTTGGGTTTTCCTCATGCAATTCAAGAGTCAAACATTTTCTACTTTGTTGAATTTTTTATCTCTCATAAAAAATCAATTCGATAAACATGTCCAAAGGATTCACACAGATAATAGACGAGAATTTTTTTTTCTGTGGAATGTGCCTCTTTCCTATCTTCTCGAGGAATTATACATGAGAGTTTGTGTACTTACACACCCCAACAAAATGGGATTGTTGAATGCAAACATTGTCACCTCTTAGAAGTAGCTCGAGCCCTAAAATATCAAGCTTTTATACCAGAAAAATTTTGGGGTGATTGTGTGGTCACAACAGCTTACCTGATCAATCGCATGCCAACTAGAATTTTCGAAGGATGGACTCCCTTTGAATTGCTTTATTGAAAGCAACCGGTGATTGATCATCTTTGAGTTTTTGGGTGTTTGTGCTATGCGGAAGCCCTAGGGCCACGAAGTAAGATGGATCCTCGTGCTATGCAGTGTATTTTTATGGGATATCATTCTCTACAAAAAGGCTATTGAGTCATGGAGATTTCTATAGGACATTTCTTTGTGAGCAGAGATGTTATCTTTCACGAAGATGTTTTCCCATTTCAAGAAGTAGCATCGTCATCCTCAAGCTCAAAATCTGATCATCAACTTTTCTTATCAAAAGAAGATTTATCTGTCCAACCTTAGTATGTACTCATTGCACCGGAACACCATATTTCGATCCCACCAGGTGATTCAAACCCAACTAATGACACACCGGTTTTCTCACCTAGAAAAGATTCTTCATCCAATTCCTCAGTGACTTCTTCATTGATGATTCACCAGAGGCTATCTCCCGCAATACCAGCAAAGCCAAGAATTGAGTAGCCTCAATTTTCTAGACGTTCTACTCGACCCCCTACATGGACAAAAGATTATATTTGTCCTACGCTAGATTCTTCAGGTCCACAATATATATTTGTCCTACGCTGGATTCTTCAAGTACACAATATTCTGTATCTTCTTATGTTTTGTTTAGTCAACTATCACTAAAACACATGTGCTGCATTAGTAGAATTTCTAAAGAGCAAGAACCGTATTCTTATTCTGAGGCAGTATGTGATCCCAAATGGCAAAATGCAATGGAGCTAGAATTGAAGGTTCTTCATGAAAATCATACTTGGGATATTGTTCCACTACCCACCGGATGAAAACCTATTGGCTGCAAATGAGTTTATAAAATTAAGCTCAAGGCAAATGACTCCATTGAATGATATAAGGCTCGTTTAGTAGCAAAGGGGTTCATGCAACGGGAAGGTTTTGATTATCATGAAACATTCTCTCCCATGGCTAAAGAAGTCACTGTTTACTCTTTCTTGTCTATTGCTGCCTTTCACAATTGGCCGCTCCATCAAATTGATGTTCATAATGTTTTTTTACGTGGAGATTTGGATGAAGAAATCTATATGGAGCTTCCACAAGGATTACGTAGCCAGGGGGAGTCTCGTGTATGTCATCTCCGTAAATCCTTGTATGGACTTAAATAGGCTTCTAGGCAATGGTATGCTAAGTTCACTACTGCACTAATTGACGCAAGATTTCAACATTCCAGACATGATTATGCCCTGTTCACATGGACTAAAGGTACTTCGTCCATTTTTCTCTTAATATATGTTGATGACATACTTATCATGGGAAATAATGAGCTGGCTATTGCAAAATTCAGAAACTACTTGAGTGCCACTTTTCACATAAAAGACTTGGGGCCTCCTAAGTATTTCCTTGGCATTGAAATAGCTCAATTTGACAAGGGAATATGTCTTAGCCAACGAAAGTTCATTTTAGAAATAGTCTCCGAAGCAGGATTGTTGGGATGTAAACCAACGGTTTTACCGATTGAGTAGAATGCAAAGTTGACGACGCATGAGTATGATGCGAGCTTGTCTTCACCTATTGAGGATCCATTACTCAAAGATCCATCAGGATATCAACGGCTTGTTGGGAAATTGATTTATCTCACAATGACAAGATTGGATATATGTTATGTAGTGCAATACATGCATAAGTCGAAGCAGTCTCATATGGATGCAGCGCTGAAAGTCGTGGAATACTTGAAGGGATGCCTAGTACTTGGCAATTTTCTGTCTCGAGATTGTGACATGAGAATGACGGCATATTGTGACACAGACTATGCTACTTGTCCGATGATAAGAAGGTCCATTACTGGTTTTTGTATAAAATTGGGAAAATCACTCATCTCATGAAAAACAAAGAAGTAGTCAACTGTATCATTGTCATCAGCAGAATCAGAGTATCAAGTTATGGCAAAAACTGTTTGTGAAATAATCTGGATACGAGGACTAC
Source organism: Eucalyptus leucophloia subsp. euroa (assembly GCA_017140325.1). Lineage (NCBI taxonomy): Eukaryota > Viridiplantae > Streptophyta > Magnoliopsida > Myrtales > Myrtaceae > Eucalyptus > Eucalyptus leucophloia. Next base: position 64,121,733 of record CM029475.1, read on the forward strand.
TTTCAGATTTCGGAGTATAAGTCAATGGATCTAGCGAATTATTCTATGATAATGATGCTGCACTCAAGTTATCAGCTAATTCTATTTTTCATGAGAGGACTAAGCATATAGAGGTCAATTGTCACTTCGCTCGGGATAAGATTTGGGAAGGGATCATAACAACGTGAGGAATTCGAATTGTTGAGCAACCTACAGACATCTTTACCAAGCCATTGTGCCAAAGAAAACATGGATACCTATTGAGCAAGCTAGGTGTCATCGACATATACAGACCATTAGCTTGAGAGGGAGTGTTGGAAATATGGAAATACCGATTCTGAGTATCAATAATTGATTTAGTTAATTGGTAATTAGCTTGGTAAAATAGGACATAGAACCATTATGTAAATCACTGTATATTTCCTTATTTTTTCTTTCCTATCTTATTTCCTCTCTCTAGTATTATAAGTGGAGGATTATATATGTACAAGAGATATATAGAAAACGTAATTACACTTTTCCTCTCTATTCTACTTCACTTTCTGTCAACATAAACTTTTCTTTGGCTAGAGAATAATATCCACTATTTTTTATTGGTTGGTCTTCTATTTTAAAAGTTGCAACCAAGTTCTTCATATATTTCTTATCATTTGAATAGTATTGTAGGATTTGTTTCTTATTGCATGAATATCATTACTTTGATTTTTTTCCCTTAATTTGAGCTTGCAATAAAAAATTATACAAATCTCAAAAAAGAAAAATAGAGTAAAAATGAAACCATTTGAGGAAGTCCATGGTTTCCTCAAAAATTTCTTGTGGCCCATATCTGATAGTCACTCCGTCGTTTCACGGAGGACAATCAGCTAAGCTTTATTCTTTTTTTTTTTTTTTGGCTTGCCTTTCTAATTCTACTAATAGAAGAAAATATTCACCGGTTGGCTAATGTGGCGTGAAATTTTTATTTTTATTTTACCCGTGTCCACTTATCAATTAATGCATGTCCTGTCAAAAATTGTATCTTGAGTTTGAGTCCGTTGATTAAACACAATCCAAAGTGAATTTGACCAAATAAACAAAATTGAACTATTTCTTTGATTTTTTTTTTGAACCTGCAGGGGAAAATGATACTATAAGTGCCATAACTTTCATACACCACACACTCGAGTGCCATAATTTTTTTTTTTGATTCCTTGAGTGTCATAACTCATGTACGGCTCTCACTTGAAGCCATTATTTTTTTTTCTTTGTGATGACATGAAGTTTATATGACTTTTTAATTAATCACTTGAAGGCCACAACTTTTAAAAACGTTCTCCGCAATTTTTTAAAAGTTATAGTACTTAGTGATCTATTCAAAATTATAGCACTCAAATGAATGTCTTTTAGAAGTTATGGTAGCTAAGTGGTTGAAAAAAAAGTTATGGTATTTAAAAGAACATCGTGTCGTGGAGAACTTCACAAAATTGGGCATTAATTAATGGGATACACAAGTTTGTCTTCTTTTTGTTGAATTATCTTTAGGCTCCATAACAACATTTAATGAAGAGCATCCATTTTAGCATTATATTAGTACAAAGGAGGGGCTTGTGATTGAGTATATATAGGCCTATTTGGTTTGGCTTTGGGGAAATGATTTTGAGAAAATGCAAATACCTTTAGGCCAAAAGGATTTTTGGAAATGCTATCGTACTTGGCAAATTGTAATTCTAAAGTGCATTGGAAAATAGCTTTGATTAAAATACCGTTTGGTAAAACTTACATTTTTGAAGGGCTTTTATTAATTTTTTTAAAAAAAGAATCAAAATTAATTCGGTAGAGTTCAGCTGCCAGCCAACCACTGGTGGCCAAATTTGGCCGCTAGGCAGCCTTGCTTGAGGTCTTGCAACCTTAGGTGCCACCAAGTGACAATCGTCTGAGGTTGAGCGACCTAGGTGGTGCCGCCTGAGGTGCGTGACCTCGAGGCGGCCATTAGCGAGGACAAGCAACCCCTCAAGTGGCGGTCGTCATTTTTATTGTGTGAATATTATTACTTTGATTTGTTTCTAAGTTTGAACTTGCAATAAAGAATTATACAAATCTCAAAAAAGAAAAAATGAAAAAAAGAGTAAAAATGAAACCATTTGAGGAAGTTCATGGTTTCCTCAAAAATTTCTCATGGCCCATATTTAACTATCACTCCGTCATTTTATGGAGGATAGTCGGCTAAGCCCTATTCCTTTTATCTTTTGGCTTGCCATTCTAATGCTACCAATAGATTAAAATATTCACTGGTTAGCTAATGTGGCATGAATTTGTTTTTTACTCATGTCCACTTATCAATTAATGCATGTCCTGTTAAAAAATGTATCTCGAGTTTGAGTCCGTTGATTTAACAAGATCCAAAGTGAGTCCGACCAAATAAAAAAATTCAACTGCTACTTTGAATTTGTTTCAACCTGCAAGGGAAAAAGATATCACAAGTGCCATAACTTTTCATATGCCTCTCACTTGAGTGCCATGATTTTTTTTTTGATTCCTTGAGTAGCAAAACTTATGTACGGCATTCACTTAATGCCATTTACCCTTTTTTTTTTTTTTGCAATCACTTGATGGTTATATAACTTTTCAATTAATCACTTGAAGGCCGTGATTTTTTAAAAACGTTCCCACAAGTGATATATCATGTTAGATTTCAAATACTTGGATGAACACTTTTTAAAAGTTACAGTACTTAGTGGTCAATTCAAAATTATAACACTCAAATGAATGTTTTTAGAGGTTGTGGTAGTTAAGCGGTTAAAAAAGTTACGGTATTCAAATGAACATTGTGTCATCGAGAACTTCACAAAATTTGGCATTAATTAGTGGGACACACAAGCTTGTCTTCTTTTTGTTGAAATATCTTCACACTCTCTAACAACATTTAATCAAGGGCCTCCAAAATCTTTTTGGGATTCCAAAAAGATTTTGGAGGCCCTTGATTAAATGTTGTTGCACAGCGTGAAGATACTTCAATGTGTGTCCCCCACTAATTAATGCCAAATTTTATAAGTTCTCAATGACACAATGTTCACTTGAATACCATAACTTTTTTTTCTATCACTTAACTACCATAACTTCTAAAAAAAAACATTCATTTGAGTGCTATAATTTTGAATTGAGCACTAAGCACTTAACTACCATAACTTATGTACGGCGCTCATTTGAAGCTATTACTTTGTTTTTTGTTTTTTGTTTTTTTTTTGTAATCACATGAATTTTATATGACTTTTCAATTAATCACTTGAAGGCCACAACTTTTAAAAAGGTTCTCCGTAAGTGCTATGTCATATCAGATTTCCGACACTTGAATGAACATTTTTTTTTTAAAGTTATAGTACTTAGTGATCTATGCAAAATTATAGCACTCAAATGAATGTCTTTTAGAAGTTATGGTAGCTAAGTGGTCGAAAAAAAAAGTTATGGTATTTAAAAGACATCGTGTCATCGAGAACTTCACAAAATTGGGCATTAATTAATGGGATACACAAGTTTGTCTTCTTTTTGTTGAATTATCTTCAGGCTCCATAACAACATTTAATGAAGAGCATCCATTTTAGCATTATATCAATACAAAGGAGGGGCTTGTGATTGAGTATATAAAGGCTTATTTGGTTCAGCTTTGGGGAAATGATTTTGAGAAAATGCAAATACCTTTAGGCCAAAAGGATTTTTGGAAATGCTATCATGTTTGGCAACTTGCAATTCTAAAGTGCATTGAAAAATAGCTTTGATTAAAATACCATTTGGTAAAACTTACATTTGCAAAGGGCTTTTATTAATTCTTTTTTAAAATAGAATCAAAATGAGCATTGTGTCATTGAGAACTTCACAAAATTTGGCATTAATTTGTGGGACACACAAGCTTGTCTTCTTTTTGTTGAAATATCTTCATGCTCTCTAACAACATTTAATCAAGGGCCTCCAAAATCCTTTCGAAATCCTGAAAAGATTTTGGAGGCCCTTGATTAAATGTTGTTGCAGAATGTGTAGATATTTCAACAAAAAAGGAGGCCCTTGATTAAATGTTGTTGCACAGCGTGAAGATACTTCAATGTGTGTCCCCCACTAATTAATGCCAAATTTTGTGAAGTTCTCGACGACACAATGTTCACTTGAATACCGTAACTTTTTTTCTATCACTTAACTATCATAACTTTTTGTTCAAAAAAAAAAAACTATCATAACTTCTAAGAAAACATTCATTTGAGTGCTATAATTTTGAATTGATCACTAAGCACTGTGACTTTTAAAATATGTTCATCCAAGTGTTGGAAATTTGACATGATATAGCACTTATAGAGAATGTTTTTAAACAATCGCAGCCTTCAAGTTATTAATTGAAAAGTTATATAACCTTCAAGTGATTGGAAAAAAAGTAATGGCATCAGCACTGTACATAAGTTATGACCCTCGAGGAATAAAAAAAAAAAAAAACAATTATGGAACTTTAGTGAGTGGCAAATGAAAGTTAAGACACATGTAGTATACTTTCCCTTGTAGGTTCAAAGCAAATCAAAGAGGCAATTGAACTTCATTTATTTGGTCGAACTCACTTTGGATCATGTTTAATCAACGAACTCAAACTCGAGATACAATTTTTAAATGAACACACGTTAATTTTTAAGTGGACATGATTAAAAAAGAAATTCACACCACATTAGCCAACTGTTGAATATTTCCTTCTATTGATAGCATTAGAAAGGCAAGCCAAAAAAAAAAAAAAAAAAAGGGAATATAACTTAGCTGACCATCCTTTGTAAAATGACGGAGTGACAATCAAATACGGGCCACAAGCAATTTTTGAGGAAACCATGGACTTCCTCAAGCTTTATTGCAAGCTCAAATTGAGAAACAAATCAAAGAAATAATATTCACATGATAAGAACGGCAACCGCCACCTGGGTCGTGTGACCTCAGGCAGCGCCACTTGGGTCGCTTTACCTCAAGTGACCGCCACTTGGGTCATGTGACCTAGGGCATCCCCTAAGGTCCCGTGACCTTAGGCAAGGCTGCCCTGCAGCTATTGGCCAAATGCAATTGGTCAGTGGCTAAGTTAGGCTGGATTTATTTTAATTCTTTTTAATTTTTTTTTTATAAAAACCCTTTGCAAATGTAAGTTTTATCAAAGGTATTTAAGTCAAAGCTATTTTTCAATACACTTTAATATTACAATTTTCCATACACGATAGCATTTCGGAAAATTTATTTACCTAAAGGTATTTGCATTTTCTTAAAGTCATTTCTCCAAAGTCATACTGAACAGGTCCTACGTAGGCTCCGTTTGGTTCGGCTTTGAGGAAATAACTTTTGGGAAAATGCAAATACCTTTGGGTAAAAGGGATTTTCCAAAATACTATCGTGTTTGGCAAATTATAATTCTAAAGTGCATTGGAAGATCGTTTTGGCTTAAATGCCATTTGGTAAAACTCACATTTACAAAGGGATTTTATTAAAAAAATAAAATCAAAATTAATCCTATAGAGTTTAGCCGCCGGTCAACCGCCAATGGCCAGATCTGGTCGTGGAGTTGCGTTGCTTGAGGTCGCTTGATGTCAAGCGACGCCCTAGGTTGCATGACTCAGGCAGCGGTCGCCTAAGGTCGAGCAACCCAGGCGGTGTCGCCTAAGGTCGCATGACATTGTGCGATGCCATGGATCACACAACCCAGGCGACGGTCACCCAGGATGTGTGACCCCCAGGCAACAATTGTCAAGGACGAGCGATTCCTCATGTAGCGGTCGCCGTTCTCATTGTGTGAATATTATTACTTTGATTTGTTTCTCAATTTGAGCTTGCAATAAAGAATTATACAACTCTCAAAAAACAAATAAGAAAAGTAGAATAAAAAAGAAATTGTTTGAGGAAGTCCACAGTTTCCTCAAAATTTGCTTGTGGCCTATTTTTGACTATCAATCCGTCATTGTAGGGAGATGGTTAGGTAAGCTTTATTCTTTTTTTATCTTTTTTTTTTTTTGGCTTGCCTTTCTAATGCGACCAGTAGAAGAAAATATTCACTGGTTGGCTAAAGTGGCATGAATTTCCTTTTTACTCATGTCGACTTGTGAATTAATGCATGTCCTATAAAAAATTGTGTCTCGAATTTGAGTCCGTTGATTAAACATGATCCAAAGTGAATCTAGCCAAATAGACAAAGTTCAACTGCCTCTTTGATTTTGTTTGAACCTATAAGAAAAAAAGGATACTATAAGTGTTATAACTTTCATACGCCTCTCACTTGAGTGCTATTATTTTTTTTTTTTCAATTCCTGAGTGTCATAACTTATAAACGACGCTCACTTGATGCCATTACTTTATTTTATTTTATTTTATTTTTTTTGCGATCACTTGAAGGTTATATAACTTTAAAATTAATCACTTGAAGACTATGACTTTTTAAAAACGTTCACCACAAGTGCTATTTCATGTTGGATTTCCAACACTTGGAAGAACATGTTCTAAAAGTTATAGTACTTAGTGATCAATTCAAAATTATAGCACTCAAATGAATGTTTTTTAAGAAATTATGGTAGTTAAGTGGTTGAAAAAAAGCTATAGTATTCAAGTGAATATCATGTGGTTGAGAACTTCACAAAATTGGGCATTAATTAATGGGACACACTAGCTTGTCTTCTTTTTGTTGAATTATCTACACGCTCTGCAACAACATTGATGAAGGGCCCCCATTTTAGTATTATATCAATACAAAGGTGGGGCTTGTGATTGAGTATACGTATACAGAGCTTGTTGGAAGCTCTTATGACCACAGGAAGAAGAAAAAAAACAAAAAAAATAAAATAAAAAGAGTTTGTGTCTAGCGCTCTGTTAATCTCTTTTATTTTCTTCAGTTGTCCAATCGGGGAGGACACTCTATTTCTTGGGCGTACGTTGTAAGATTTGTGCTATAAACAGTGGGCATTGAGGGTAATTCTAGGGTTGGGAAATATCTGAGTGTGTAAATGATTATAATTGTGTATTTTCTTTTTAATTAATGGATTATTGGCAATTGTTCTCCCCGTGGATGTACATTTTGACATTTGGACCAAACCAAGAAATTCCCTCGTGTCATTTATCATTCACCATTTTAATTTTCTCTGAAAATTTAGTGTCCCAGTATATTTACAAAGATCTGTTCTATTTTTATAATAATTGGTATCAGAGCTAAGACTTTATAATTATGTCTAAAACGAAATTGAAGTCGAGAAATTTAACAAAATGAACAACTTTGGATTATGGAGCATCAATATGGAGACGTTATTAATAACTTAAGTTTTGCCAAGGCATTAGAGAGCAAGAAAAAGTTGCTTGAAACAGATGAAAGATGTTGAAAAGGATGAGCTAATGAGGATGGCAATGAGTATAATTTTGTTAAATTTATCGAATGAGGTGTTAATAGAGGTGGCCGAGAAGAAGGATGCCACAGTGTTGTGGGCAAAACTTCACGTTCTTTATACAATGAAAAGTTTGAACAATTGATTATAGATGCTAAAGAGATTTTTTTTTTTTTTCATTTTGTTATGTTAAATGTACATCCATCAAAGCCCACTAGATGAGTTTAACAAACTCATGATGGAGTTGAAGAATGTCGAGGAAGTCTTGGATGATGAAAAACAAGGTATGATGTTGTCAGCGTTTCTACTGAAATCATGGGAGCACTTTATTGACTCACTATTACAGGCTGCACTACAATTACCTCTCTTGAGATAAAATCCGTCCTAGTCCTAATGAGTGGTAGACAAAATTACGATATGATGGTTCGATGTAAGATATACCATGTGGACTAACGATGCAAGGTAGAGATCAACATTAAGGAGCTAGTAGCAAAGCTAAAAGTAGATCAAAATTGCAACACAGAAAATCTAAGGGTTGCATGAAGTATTTTGAGTGTCACGAAAAGGGGTATATAAGACAGTCCAAAGCTGAGAAAATAAAGGTGGCGGGCAAAATGTCACAAGTAGTGTGGCAAAAGTTGTTGAGGAGAGTACCAATGATGTCAAGGCCATCCAACATGTGACTACTAGTTTGTTAGGAGATGAATGGGTGATAGTAAGCACTTGATATATACTCGTATATGTTCAATATAAACAGAATCGCAGTTTCTAGCTATGATGTTCCCCATCATGTGTCCACTTATAGCCTTCCCTTAGTGAGCTTCACCGTCAATCCATGTTTCATATGAAGTATGATAGAATTAGAAGGTCTTATAGGGTGACCTTCCACCACATGAACCTCGTAGTTAAGTATTACATCAGTTGCAACTGTTTTCATCTACCTAAAAGCCAATTCTTTTCCCCAACAAGTTCTTGGCCTAGCATTAAATGCCAATAACTTTGTCCAACAGCTCATGCCTAATTCCTCCTCTTTACGAAGTCCACCTCTTCGGTCTAAATTCCAAGCGATCCTCTCCTCATGCTGAGTTCAACCTCCCCATTGCATACAAATGAAAGCGTATGTCCTCTTTCAGAAAGGAAAATTGAGGTCTAGTGATGTATAAAAGAGAGTTGGCGACATGACACAAACAATGGACGATAAGTAGGCAAACCCTGGGTGGGCCCAATCTGGCTTATTTTGTAATTTTTTTTTTTTTTTTTTTTTTTTTTTTTGGGGGGGGGGGGGAGGTCACAAAATACATTTTATAGTTCAGGCAGACAAAAATACATAATAAATAGGCAAGCTGCATGAGCCTTCCTTGAGCCACTCAGATTGGGCCGGGTCCTATAGCTATAGGTGCTTGTGGCCCAAGTTGGACTTGGGTAGTTATGTGGGCCGCTAGGTCGTAATCAAGTCTTCTTCCTATGGAAATGAAATCCATATATTGAGAAATAGACAAATGACCCCATATTAGACTCGTCCAAACGTGAGCATAACCTATTCCCCAAGAATAGCATGGATTGGAATTGAACGTGTGCACTTACCACGACTTCAACAAACAAGAATGAGAAACAGAAAAAAGAAACCCAATAAACGGATAAGAGAAAAATTGATGTAGCACTGTAGTCATGATTTCATTTGCCAAACAAAAATCAGAGACATGAAAAGGCTTAGCCGAATTGCCAAATTGTTCATTTTCTGGGTTTTGGTCTCACTCCACACTCGAGCTCTCTCCACCGATATAGGAGATGGAGGCCAAAAGCATGTTAAAACCAAGGAGGAGAAGGCATCCATTGCAAAGATTGTCATGGGCACGGTTTCTCACCTCAGAGAATCCCACAAGATCTTGTGGATCAAGATCAAGACCATCATGAACAACGTGCAGCTCCAATTCTTCCCTCCAGATTTAGAGTAAGTGATCGCAGACTATGGCTAATGATAGATACCATCGTTCTCATTCGCGACTGGAAGCTTTAGTATCGTAAGCAAAGCTTGAAAATCGTGGAAACAGCTTTAGAAGCAGGGACCATGCGATTGTCGACAACCAGAACAACGTGGGCTCAAAGGTGGAACACGCAGTCAAGAAGAGCTTTGGGACTAGCAAGGTGACGGTGGAGGAGACTGCGAAATCCACAGCCGAAGTTGTGGGAAAAGCCGTGCGTAAGACAGTGGAGAAGGTTAAAGAAAGCATGTCTGTCGAAATCAGAGCTTTAACGAAAAGATTGGTCAAATGATGCTGCCATATTAGTTTCCTTTTTCCTTTTCTCCCTCAAATGTTGTACTAGTTGTCGCAACCTAAATTTCGGGGTGCATCACCTAAAATTTGGCTAATGGATTGTTAAGCATAAACTTAACTCGGACTCTCCCATACCCATACCAACTCGTGACTTATGTTTCAAATTTTTAACATGCAAATAGATTTTATTTAGGAGTTGTCACTAATCAGTTTATGGTAGGTCAATTAGACACCTAAGTAAAATAATGTGAGAATCATTTTAGTTCTACGAGGTACGTGGACTTGGTTACACTAGACTTCTCTAATGCCCTTTTAGTACCATTTTTCTATTTTCCAAAAATATTTTTGCAGGCAGTTTGGATTTATTTTAAATCTATTTCCTTAACATGTAAGATGATTATGCGGGTGCACAATCCACCAATTTAACACCCAAGAAAGCAAAACAAATAAAAAAAAGTGTAGGGACTTACCTCGTAGCAACGAAATTATCTGCGTTGTTAGATCAGAATTTACATCGATAACCCTAGATATGATTTCTAATTAACACGTAATTTCTTTTTTTTTTGTTTTTACTTATTTAATGAAGATCATGCAATATGCAATGTTTCTAATTTAATGTGAAATGATATGGCATAGCAATATGTCCTAAACTATATGAATGAGTAAATTTTTTTAATGATTTCCTAATGAACATGCAACAATTAAATATGCAATCTAAATTAACCAAAATGACCTAATTTTAATGACGGGCAATTTCTAATTAAATAAACCTAGCAATAATCACTAAATGACGTGCATTTCATGAACCTAATTCTATATGATGTGCACACGATTTTTTATTTTCTTAACAAGCATGCAATCTATCCCAATATGCAATGATGTGCAAAGAATGCCCTAATTCTAATTCTTTTTCTTTTTTTTTTATGAAATTCGAAATTAAAATTGCCAAATAATTAAATGTGCAATTCAATTTTTTTTTTAAAAAAAAAACAAACATCCTAAATGAATGCATCTTTGTTTTATATTTTTTTAACAACATCGAAATAAAATCCCTACTTTAAATATGTAAAATAACAAAAGATATTATAAAACCAACCTAATCCTAATTTAATTTTTTTTGTATTTTTCATTTTACAAAAATAAAATTGATTCAACCAACATGACAGCAAATCAGATAAGATAAGATCGATATTCACAAATTGATGAACCATCTCTCATGCATGAGATCAGGTTGGCCAATTTTTAAATAAATCACGAATTGAATCTCGGGTGTGAGATCAGATTGACGATTTTATAAGCGATTGCGGGTTCGATTTCGGGCGTGAAAATTAGACTGTCAATCGTATGCACGTTATCCACAAATAGCTTCACTTAAACATTCATACGAGATAACAATTTCACAAATTAGGCAATAAAAATATATGAAGATCAATTTAATGAAAATTATTACCTAGATTGCAATATCGCTCGGATACCGTTTGCAAACTCAGACGGACAACAAATCAGGCGAATTGCGGTGGGTGATCAACTCTAGGGTGCATGGACAGTCACCGGACAACATTAAGCGAGGAAAACCACCACTTTTGCTGCCTTCTTCCATCTAAGTTTGGACAGCAACATCCTTCGTCTTTGCCTCCCTTTTGCAAGTTCACATTGTGCGCCCACTATTCTTTCACTTGCAATTTGGTGTTTGTTGACACCTAAATTTTTGGGGTTAATTTTTTGCTAAATAAAAAAAATAAAAAAAATCATAACCACATGGCATATACTTTTGGCAAATTTTATATTTGGTTAAGATTTTTTTATAGATTTAGAGATGCATTTTTTGCGCAAAAGGGGAATTTTTTTGATCGAATATGCAAAAAATATTGCGCAGGGTGAAATGATATATTCAATGGAATTTTACACGAGCAAAATTGGCAATGAAATATACCACGAAGATACATTTTTTTGGTGTATAAAAGAGAATGTTCGGTGGGGAAAAGGGGGGCCATTCCGTCGATAAAAAAAAAAAGAGCAAAAGGTGAAAAAGTGAGTGGAGAGAGAAAGAAAAAAAAGAGAAAAAAAAAAAGAAAAGCCCCCCCTTGCGCGACTATTCATCTCCCTCGCAAGGGGGGCCTTTGCCGGCCTTGTCACCATCGAACCCGTCGCCATCACGCCGTCCTCCGGAGCCTCGACGACACACCAGTCCGCTCGAAGCCCGCGACGCCGCCCCCTCGTCTGAGCTGCCCTCCTCCGCGCCGTTGCAGTTGCCAGTCTTCGTCTGCGAGCCCCAATGATCTATGTCGCCCGACACGAGCACCGCGTGTGTGCATCACCCAATCCGCTCGTGGAGCCATCGCCGCGGCAGATCCGTGGTCCAGACGTCGGGATCTCTCCGCCTGCAGGTCCAAAGCTCCGGTGCTCCTGTCTCGACACCGCCGTGCTGCCCCGACGCCCGCAGCTCGACGCCTCACCGCCGCAGATCTCGAACAGCAATCAGCCTAGATCCGACGCCGTCCTTGTCTCCTCGTCCCCGCCCGTGACGCCATTCACCAATCTTGTCGCGCCGCTCTGTTGCCGCTTTCACCTCGCCTCTGCCAGTGCCTAGGGTCCCCTACTCGCGACGCTCGCTCCCAAGGCCGACGTCGTACTGTGCTGATCCCGAAGCCCTTGGTGTCATGACGCCGCCGCGCCGATCCCCGAAGCCCCCGTTCGTTGTGCCGCTGTCACGCCTCTCCCGATGCCCTCGCCGGAACCCTAACCGGTGATCTCCCTCGCCGGACCGGCCACCAGCTTTATTTTTCTTTTTCTTTTTCAGAAAAAAAAGAAAAGAAAAAAAGAGAAAAGCAAAAGAAAATTTAGGTATTTTCTTTATCTTATTTTTGTTTTAATATTTTTGCTATTTTATTTTATCTTTTTAGTGTAATTATTCCTTTAATGTGAAATTGAAATTCCATGATAGGAAATTGCCTTGAAATTAGTGATTGTCAGTCCGATTTTCGCGCTTGAAATCCGACTTGCAATTACATAAAAAATTGCCAATCCGATCTCCCACCCAAGATCTGATTCGTGATTTATGTGAAATTGGCCAACCCGGTCTCATGCGCGAGATATGGTTCGTCAATTTGGGTATCAATATGGCTTGATTTGCTGTGGTGTTACTTAAATTAGTTTTCTTTAAAAAAAAAGTAAAAAAAATGTAGTTTTATGGTTTGCATGCTCACAATAGGAAATTTATTTCGAATTTTCAAAAATAAAAAAATCAAATCAATTAATTTAGGTTGCTAGTTCTTTTTTAACTTGGATTGCATGTTCAATTGTTAATTTCAAAATTAAAAAAAAAACAAAAGCACGAAAAAAATCATCATGCATATATCATGTAGAGTTAGGGTACATTTTGCACGTCATTGCATATTAGGATAAAAATTGCACTTAGTTTAATTTAGATAATTTTTTAATTTATTATAAGTTTAGGTACTTTTCTAGATATATTGCATTTTAGGATTATTTTGGTTAAGATAATATTTTAGTTTAGATTAGGATTTGGCTCAACCTAATTCCTAATATAAATTAATTAGGATCTTAATCTAATTAGGTAATTTTCACATTTCACCTAATTTCGAATTTCATGAAAAATACAAAAAAAGTCATAGGTTAAATTAGTTTTATTATTTAGGATAAAATGCATTCTTTTAGGAAAAAGAAAAATGCCATATGCATGTCATTAGGGTTAGATTCATTGAGATGTATCTCATTTAATATTTTTGCTAGGCCCATTTAATTAGAAATTACATGTCATTAGAATTAGGTCATTTAGTTAATATTGCATTGCATATTGCATGATTTTCATCAATTAAGTGAAAATAAAAAAAAATTGCGTGTTAATTAGAAACCATATCTATAGTTGTTAATGTGGATTTTAATTTAACATTGCAGATGCTTTCGTTGCTTGGAGGTAAGTTTTTGTAATTTATTTATTATTTATCTGGGTGTTAAATTGGTGGTTTGCGTACCCGTATGATCACCTTACATGTTAGGGAAATAGTTTAAAATCAATTCAAGCTGCCTGCAAACCTTTTTGTCAAAATAAAAAGAAATGGTACCGAAAGGGCGTTAGAAAAATCTAGCGTAACCAAGTCCCCGTACCCAAATCTCTGGTTCGTAGGAGTAAAGTAAATCTTCCGTTACTTTACTTGGGTTTCTAATCAACCCACCAAAAATAGATTAGTGGCGACTCCTAATTGCATGTTAAAAAACTTGAACCTAAAGTTGCAAATTAGTATGGATTTGGGAGAGCCCGAGTTAAGTCTAGACTTAACAATCCATTAGCCAAACCCTAGGTGGTTCACACCCAAAAAATTTGGTCGCGACAACTTGGCGACTCCGCTAGGGACTTGAGTTAAAACTCTTAATGGACTTAGGCCAATTTTCTTTTTGAAAAAATATTTTTGTTTGGCAGCGAGGATCCCAGGTACGTCCCTAACATTTAGGTGTTAAATGTTCTTGCAAATTGGGAGGTATAAGGGGAGTAGTGATTGCTAACCCTTGTTTTATAGGTTGGAGTTGAGAATGAATATTTTAGATTTGAGTTATTTAAGTATTGTTTGATATAAACTGTTGTGCATGCTGTGCATTTGCACTACACTATTGCACACACAACCTGCCGCCCAACTTGGGCCGCATAAGATTATTTAGGATGGTATTGAGATAGATACCACTCCGACCGCATGCTCGCAGTACGAGTCACCCATCTCAATCCTGAAGTTTCTTTCATGGTGTCAAGAGTACCCACCTCGGTCTGTATGCCCGCGACCCGGGTTGGCTTTTTGATCAAGCCGGAGTCATGAGGACCCGACATGGTCCACAAGCCCGTGGCTAGTCTGATCATCCTTGTGGCTCCACCTTGATAAGCCTTATAGACTAGAAATCGAACCACTTACCATGCGCATGTCTATGTGATTGTCGTTGATTTATCTTGGTGAAGTAAGTCTTCTATCCCTATACTAATGCAATTTACTTACTCTTGGTCCGTCCATGACAATCTAGGTCAATCATTAATTTAATTCATTTGTCAATTATAAACGAAATAAGGAAATTGCCATGCAATGAATCATTTGGAAAATAACAAAAAATTGGAGAATTTGTTTTCAATTCATGTCTAGGAAATTTGGTCTTGTTAGGGTGTCTATCTTTATTTTCCTAGTCCATTTTTAGGAAATGCCTTTCTTGTAAGAACTTTTCATGAATAAATGAAAACAAATGGAAAAATCGATTAGATCATTGTCATGGATCGACCTTCTATTTACCCTCATGCTTACATGTTCCCGTTCATTTGAATTAGGTAATTATGGAACGATCACACTCACCAATATGTTCACGATCGAGAGCTAAAATGACAAATCAAAAAGAGCTAATCTCATCAAGCAAAAGTGTTGCGATCTATCTTCAATGAGAAATTGGGACTCTAAGGAGAGAGCCAAGAAGACTTTTTGAACCGTATCATTTTCCTGAGGTAGCCAAATTTGATGCCGCATGAAGAGACCAGTGACATATATAGAGAGAAAAATATTTGACCTGAAGGGTTCGCTTCACAAGATCAAGGAGGGTGAAGAATTCAAGTACACATGATTCATGGTCCTAAGTTGTTCCATTTCCTCATTTAATTAGGGGCATGCACCTTCCCCTGCATGGGAATCTTATCACTTTTTAGGGATTGATTTCAATTTCTTCTACGCTTGAGCATCACATTCCAATAAATGTAATTTGATTGATGAATATCAATAGAATTACAAGTTTTGTTTTGAGGACATGATGGGGTACACCAAACTAGCCTGATGACGATATCCAACAATGAAAAGAAAATATAATCCAAGGAGAATGCTGAGGACTAGGCTTCTTCATGCTTCCTCATCCAAAAGAATTCCAAAAGAATTCCAAAAGAAAAAAAAAAAAAAAAAAAGAGATCATTTTTCAAGCCATTTCCAAAAAGCATGCATTAGATTAGCCTTATTTAATTTTCTAACTCATTTACTTCATGTTTCAGAACATTACTTTCTTGACCTGATAAGAAAGCATCTGAAAAAGGCACATCAGGTTGCAATTGGTTCAATTGTTACTCAACAAGTTTCTAAAGAGTTAATGTCGGTCACATCTCGATACTACTTGAAATATCCATCTTGAAGGACCAAACAAAGTGTGTTCCATTTCCATGCTTGACGGAATTTTCATTCTCGCCCATTAAATGAGGGGCAAGTTAAAAGAGGATCATCCATCTTTGGTGAAAGACGTACATCTCGTCTTTGAACATAAATAATTTTGGGAGATGACGCTTTGTTCTTTTCCTTGCAGATGACGAATTGGGGGCACTACAGATTCTAGTAGTGACATGACTGAGACAAAATCTCGATGCGAGCCAAAATTGTTGTGCAATTTGAATTTACTTTGATGTTGCATAGTATCCTATTCATGCACGTTGTTTTGTGCAGGGGCAAAAGCAAGATTTCATCAAATCAAAAAGCGGATTTTCACTTTTGATTGATAGAGACAATCCAAGGACATCCATTGCTAAGACAATCCCTTCGTGGGACAATCCCTTGAATGAATGCTTGAAATCATGTTTGAGTGTAGTAAATTGTTTGTTTTGAAGTCACAAACACTTTTTATGCTTAAAGTTGCTGGACTCTTTTGAAAAGAAAATTTTCGTATTGATTTAGCTCATCAATTTCATGTGGAGATTTGTCAAGATAGACAATTTAATGGAGTGAAATCAATGCTTAAGAATGTTGAATGAGACGTGTTAGTATAATGACAGGCAAGCCTTATCCTATACACAGTCCCTACTCATACACTTGTGAGAAGAGTGTAGAAAGTTCCATATCTACAAGGCAAAGAGTTCTCTCGCAAAAGGGTACACTAACCAAGGTGACGAGAGGCAGTTCTTCATTTACCCGAAACACTACAGATATACTCATTGTTTAGCCCTTCGAGCCCACACACATGAAGATTTTTTAAATCATCCCTGTTAAGGATCATCCCACATTGGGACAAAGTTTGAAATGAATGATAGGAATATTCTTACTCATATTTGCATCAATCTTCGAGTATTGCTTTCGCGTTGTAACTCGTATGATAGTTTAAAGTGCCTTAGGATGATGAAGAACAGTCATTTCTCTATTCTACACACTTTTATCCATTGCATAGCCCACTTGAGCTTATGAATTCATTTCATATTAAACCCAGTTGGTGATCATCCCCCATACTAGGGCAAGACAAAAACACTCAAGTAGCATGAGCTAGAATGCCGACAAAAATGGAGATTTTGTTCAAAGAAAAAAAAAATGCAAAAATGAGGCATGAAAAAAGTAGTGTGTTTGGTAAAAGTAAGGCTGATGCCAAAAAAAAAAAAAACACTCAAATGTTGTTGCAATCAATGAGTGCAAAGAAAATCTTTGACATTGAAGAAGGAAAGTGGTGGAAATGTCAAGATGATTACCAACTTTGACCATCTAAACACTTTTTGAGCTTAATGATCCTTTCATTTCACAACCCATGAACCAAGCCTACATTACGTCCCTTGTAAAGTCTTTTCAGATTAGGGCACTTGAATTAACGTAAGAGTTCATATGCTTAAAAGCATCGCTTGAAGAAGTGCGAGTAAGATTATTACTGTCTCATTTCATATGTTTCTTGACTTGAAAATCCTAGGACAGTTATGAAATGTCATTTTTCAAATAGCATCGACTCAAAGAGTCCCTTTTGTTAAGCCGATGACCAAACCCACATTACGGTCCCTCTTAAAGACCCCTCAAATTGGTGAAATCGTACCACTTGTGAGATTGCTTAGACCCTTGTTTGGCATGACGATAGTGAGATAAGTGATTGACAAAATCCTACATCAAAGGTCAGGATGAAATTGCCATTTTAATGAAGATGAGAGAAAAAGTCCTTTCAGACCAAAGGATCCCTCATTTGACACATTCATGACACTCATGTGTTCAGAATGGAAATTAGGCGGTGCAAGATTAATGGAAATCATCATGAACCTCCATTATATTGATGCATGTTTATGATTACAAATGCATGTTGCCTCTCCTACGATCATGTTTTGCAGGAGATGTATCCTCGAAGATCGGAGATGTTACCAGGTAAGTATATCTCTATCCATACCTTGAATATTTGTCATTGCACAGGTATTCTCTTTTAAGCATATCGACACTCAATTGAGTTGTCCCCCAAAGATTTTTCCTCTAAATTCAATCTGATTAAGGCAACCGAAGAATGGTTTGGGTCTTGGTCGGATGATTTCTGCTGCAAGGCTTGGCGACCGAAGAATGGTTCGGGTCCTAGCTAAGCAAAACCTCAGTCTAAGTGACCGTAGAATGGTACGGGTCCTAGACAACATTTATTGCTCTAACAGGCGACCATAGAATGGCACGGGTTCTGGAAAAATAATTTCCTCATTCAGGCGATTGTAGAATGGTACGGGTCTTGGAAAAATAATTTTCTTCATCAAGACGATCGTAGAATGGTACGGGTCCTTGACAACACCTATTCATTATTCAGACAACCGTAGAATGGTACGGGTCCTAGACAAAACCTTTCTGCCGTACTGGGCGACTGTAGAATGGTATGAGTCATGGGAAAGCAGTTCCTTACAAAACCTTTCTGCCATATTGGGCGATTGTAGAATGGTACGGATCCTGAGAAAGCAGCTCCTTTCTGCTATACTGGGCGATCGTAAAATGGTACGGGTCCTAGGAAAGCAGCATCTTCACAAAGTCATGTTACTATTCTAGGCGACCGTAGAATGGTACGGATCCTGGACAGGTAACACCCATTATCTCGAATTACTCTATCCTCCTCGAGGGTAAGTTATTCCAGGTAGGTTCATCTATCATTTGCATTAGTATTTCCATGCATCATATAAATTGCATTAAAAATTGGAATTCACATTCCAACAAAAAATCATTCATTGCATGAGCATGACCAAAATTTAGGTCTCAATTTGTCTTTGAAGGCAACCTCTACGAGCTCACCTTCAAAGAGGAGCAGCTATTGACACCTAAATTTTTGGGGTTAATTTTTTGCTAAATAAAATAAAATAAAATAAAAAAGCATAACCACATGGCATATAGTTTAGGCAAATTTTATATTTGGTTAAGATTTTCTTATAGATTTAGAGATGCATTTTTTGCGCAAAAGGGAAATTTTTTTGATCGAATATGCAAAAAATATTGCGCAGGGTGAAATGATATATTCAATGGAATTTTACACAAGCAAAATTGGCAATGAAATATACTATGAAGATACATTTTTTTGGTGTATAAAAGAGTCGCGTACGGTGGGGAAAAGGGGGGCCACTCCGTCAGTTAAAAAAAAAAAGAGCAAAAGGTGAAAAAGTGAGTGGAGAGAGAAAGAAAAAAAAAAGAGAAAAAAGAAAAGAAAAGCCCCCCTTTGCGCGACTGTTCATCTTCCCCGCGGGGGGCCCGCCGGCCCCCGTCGCCGTCGAACCGCACCGCTGTCACGCCGTCCTCCGGAGCCTCGATGACACACCGTCCGCTCGAAGCTCGCGACGCCGCCCCCTCGTTTGAGCCGCCCTCCTCCGCGCCGTTGCAACCGCGGTCTTTGTCTCGTGAGCCCCGATGACCCGCGTCGCCCCGACGCAGCATCGCGTGCGTCGCCCGATCCGCTCGTGGAGCCACCGCAGCAGATCCGTGGTCCAGACATTGGGATCTCTCCGCCTGTAGGTCCGAAGCTCCGGTGCTCCTGTCCTGACATCGCCGTGCTGCCCCGACGCCTGCAGCTCGATGTCGCTCGCCGCCCGCAGATCGAACAGCAATCGGCCTAGATCCGACGTTGTCCCCGTCTCCTCGTCCTGCCCGCGACGCCATCCGTCGATTTTGCCGCGCCGCTCTTTTGCTTCCGCTTTCGCCTCTGCCGCGGTGCCTAGGGTCCCCCCGCGATGCCCGCTCCCGAGCCGACATTGTCCCGTGCTAATCCCAAAGCCCCGGTGCCGCGACGCCGCCGCGCCGAGCCCCGAAGCCCCCTGTTCTTTGTGCCGCGTTTGCCGCGCCGCTCCCGGTGCCCTCGTCGGAAGCCTAGCTAGCCATCTCCCCTCGTCGGACCGGCCACCAGCTTTATTTTTCTTTTTCTTTTTCAGAAAAAAAAAAGAAAAGAAAAAAAGAGAAAAGCAAAAGAAAATTTAGGTATTTTCTTTATCTTATTTTTGTTTTATTATTTTTGCTATTTTATTTTATCTTTTTAGTGTAATTATTCCTTTAATGTGAAATTGAAATTCCATGATACGAAATTGTCTTGAAATTAGTGATTGTCAGTTCGATTTTCGCGCCGAAATCCTACTCGCAATTACTTAAAAAATTGTCAATCCAATCTCCCGCCCGAGATCCGATTCTTGATTTATGTGAAACTGGCCAACCCGATCTCATGCGCGAGATATGGTTCGTCAATTTGGGTATCAATATGACTTGATTTGTTGTGGTGTTACTTAAATTAGTTTTCTTTTAAAAAAATTAAAAAAAAATGTAGTTTTAGGGTTTGCATGCTCACAATAGGAATTTTATTTCGAATTTTCAAAAATAAAAAAATCAAATCAATTAATTTAGGTTGCTAGTTCTTTTTTAACTTGGATTGCATGTTCAATTGTTAATTTCGAAATTAAAAAAAAAAGAAAACAAAAACACAAAAAAAAATCATCATGCATATATCATGTAGAGTTAGGGTACATTTTGCACGTCATTGCATATTAGGATAAAAATTGCACTTAGTTTAATTTAGATAATTTTTTAATTTATTATAAGTTTAGGTACTTTTCTAGATATATTGCATTTTAGGATTATTTTGGTTAAGATAATATTTTATTTTAGATTAGGATTTGGCTCAACCTAATTCCTAATATAAATTAATTAGGATCTTAATCTAATTAGGTAATTTTCACATTTCACCTAATTTCGAATTTCATGAAAAATACAAAAAAAGTCATAGGTTAAATTAGTTTTATTATTTAGGATAAAATGCATTCTTTTAGGAAAAAGAAAAATGCCATATGCATGTCATTAAGGTTAGATTCACTAAGATGTATCTCATTTAATATTTTTGCTAGGCCCATTTAATTAGAAATTACACATCATTAGAATTAGGTCATTTAGTTAATATCGCAGTGCATATTGCATGATTTTCATTAATTAAGTGAAAATAAAAAATTTGCATGTTAATTAGAAACCATATCTAAGTTTGTTGATGTGGATTTTAATTTAACATTGTAGATGCTTTCATTGCCTGGAGGTAAGTTTTTGCAATTTGTTTATTGTTTATCTGGGTGTTAAATTGGTGGTTTGCACACCCGTATGATCACCTTACATATTAGGGAGATAGTTTAAAATCAATTCAAGCTGCGTGCAAAACCTTTTTGTCAAAATAAAAAGAAATGGTACCGAAAGGGCATTAGAGAAATCTAGCGTAACCAAGTCCCCGTACCAAAATCTCTGGTTCGTAGGAGTAAAGTAAATCTCCCGCTACTTTACTTGGGTTTCTAATTGACCCACTAAAAATATATTAGTGGCGACTCCTAGTTAAAAATCAATTGCATTTTAAAAAACTTGAACCTAAAGTCGCGAATTGGTATGGGCTTGGGAGAGCCCGAGTTAAGTTTAGGCTTAACAATCCATTAGCCAAACTCTAGGTGGTTTACACCTGAAAAATTTGGTCGTGACAGTGTCTTTTTTTTTACCAAGTCTCAAGCTCCACTCAATCTCTTGAAGACCTCATCATATCCTCCCTTGGTCGTCCAAGACGTGTGTTGCTGATGATATCTCAATTGTAGGTTTGTAGATAGCCAGGGATGTGCGGACTACGATTGTGAGAGTTACGTAACCTGCAAGGGAAACAAACAAACAAAACTTGCCAAATCTAAATTGTGAGTCGACTGGTGGAACACGTTGAGGCACAGCAAGCTGTCGTTGCCCATCGTCGAGCGAGGACTGGACCACCACAAGGAACCGAGAGCAACTTTGTAATAAAGACAGGTGCAGTAAGTTGTTTGCATTGCTAGACCTCACTATGACTAAGCAGGCTACCGAGAAGTTGCTGTATTTTCACCAAAAATCTGCAAGCAGATGGTAAAACATTATATAAACATGACTGACTATCGTGAAAGCTTGTTGGGCTGGCCGTAAAAGAAGACATCAAACTTGCGAGATAACTTGTAATCGTCAAGAGCAAAATTGATATTGCAAGGAAACTGAGAAAGTTTCACTCTTTGGACACCAGGTTGGGCAAAAGTGTTATAGATGCAAGGCTCAGCGACTCATAAGGCGTTAGGGACTGGTCGTCACTAGATGGATCGCTCCGTGATGATTGAACTGGCGGATCTAGAGTGGGGCTAGGAACTGGGGAAGCTCGCCAAGTTGCAGCGATGGTGATGAGCTCTCGGAATGCCGATGAGGATTCCCTGGACTTGATCATGGGTCCGGCACGAAGAAAGGCTTGGTTGCCTTGACTTGAATTTGTAGCCTCCTTTTGGCTTTTCCTTCGTATTGTGGCCGGGAAAAGCTTCAATTAGTTGAACTTGACAGTGAGTGGGTGTCTGACTAGATCGGCAAACCCACTCATGAGAATGGCCACCAATGTCACCGCTGCATCACCATCTTCAGTTATGAAGGGCTCTCGCCATCTTTCTTCCTTGGCTACCCCTCACGTGTATCGCTCTCTTCTTTGTGTGGCCAGGTGTTCTCACATATGTGACCTCCTCCGAAACCCTACACGAGTAACCTTTTTATAGGCAAAAATTAGGGTTTTAATTTTCTTTTCAAATCAACATCCGCGAAGATTTCTTTTCTGCATGTCATATCACTTTTTATTTTCCACACCTCTTCTTGATTTCCTTTGCAAAAATGAATATTCTCTATTGATTTTTCAAAAATTGCATAGCACATCAAAATATTATTGACGCTATAGACCGATGCTCGGTAAATTTCCAATCAATTACCAAAATTGATTAATTTAAGAATAAAATCCTAAAAACACAATTAATTCAATTCGGCAAAAATTAACACTCAAATAAATAAATGGACTGCACCACATTAATCAGCATAAAATTTCGATTGTCGACTATCCCAGCCTAATTTCCAGAAAATAATTAATTAATTAAATAATTACGGAAATTATTAAATAAATGCAATAAATCCAATTCAGGCCCGTAATGCCTAATTGGATGCCGAAATGGACCCTAAAAATTTCCGAGATTCATTCAATAAATAATAACACGAGTCTATTTGCTAATATCACTAATCATTTGTCTAACATGCATCATTAATGCACTAATTTAATTACTCTACTATAATCTATCCACATAATCACACTTAATTAAATCTAAACAACCCCTAAGCATCATTAGCCTACTAAGTAGGGATTAGTGAGCACAACTCACTCGTTTAACGAATAGGTCAGATCAAACCGATGGGAACGTTGCGGGAACGATTCTCCTCAAAGCGAGCCTAGGTTTCGGGACTCGAAAGCACCTCAAAACGGGCTTGGAAACTTGCTGGAAATCCACTTTTCTGTTCTCTGTTTGCTACTGGTTGAGAGTCAATTTGGGGTTGGTTGAGGCAAGCAAGGGCCGGTGATACTGCAGCAAGGCCGAGCGACCAATGGTAGGGCTCGGCAAGGCTTGGACGGCGATGGATAGTCTTCGGCTAGGCTCGGGACAATCCTGGGATGCACGGGTAGAGGCGGACGGGGACGGTTGGGCGTGGTGGCACGTGAGCGAACGGCGGAGGGCGCGGGCGGTGAACGGTGATGGTGGCGGCATGCGAGTGGCTCATGCTGTCTCTGGCGGTGCTGCTGGCTTCCTTGGCTGCTATGGGCATCGAATAGCAATGAAGGGAGAGAGTGGCTTGGCCGTTTTCTTGGTGAGGAAGAGAGGAGAAGGAGGAGGCCACTTGGTCTTGATTTTCCACAAGTTTTTGTCCCCTTTGACCATCCATGGCCAAGTATGGTCCCTGTGCCCTCCTTCAGCCAACAAGGCTTCCATCTAGAAGCTTATGGTGGTCCAAATGTTGAGGGTGGTGGGGGCATACGAAATTCCAAGCAAAAGGTTTTAATTGGACACTTGTTCATGCTTAATTCAATTTAATTCGGCCTCAACAAATCCCGTGGTCGAGTCAGTACTCAATCTAGTATTTTTCCTCATCTCTTGAACCATCTTGCATCCCAAATTTGTGATCAAAAACGATCATTGACTTTTTTTGAACAAAAATGGCCCTGCAACGATTTTTTCCCAAAAAATTCTTGGGTTGCAGAAAAATCTTCTGAGACTGAGTTGACGTTCCTAGAATTTATTGTGACATGACAAAATCTTCAATTTTTGAAATCGGACTCAATTTGGTGGTTAATTTCACTTAGGCGCATTTTACCGTGACCTAGGCTACCGGGTAGTTTTCAGAAATTTTTAGTGCAAATGACTTGTGGTCAATTTTCTTCAAGCCACAATGAACCCACTTGACACATTGATGACTCTCGTTTGTCGTGAAAATCTAGAGTATTCAAATACAGACACATGGTAGCAAAACGATAGATAAATTAGTCTAGTGTCGGTCAATAAGAATTTTCCAATTTAGTGGTGTTACCCACGATTAACCACACATCTCAGTCAAATCAACATATCTTTGATCCCAAATCGATTTTATACTGTGTCGTAATGGCCTATAAAGATAAGCACGATCTAGAAGTTGATTACTGGTCGAATTCTCAACTATATTGCCTTAAAGTTGCCTAATGGCTTCCTTGGATAGTCTAGTTATCTCAAGAGTGATCGGCTCTGAGAACAGCTCTATAGGTGCGTCGATGAAATGCCTGATTTATTCAATAGAAAACAGAAATGAAAATTTGGGATGTCACAGGGAGTCTAGGGTACTTCTTTCCAGAAATTGCAACATGGAAATGATGACATATTGTGATGCGGACTATGCAACTTGTCCCATGAGTTAAAGGTCCATCATTGGCTTCTGTATCAAGCTGGGAGAATCTTTACTTTCATGGAAGACAAAGAAACAAGCAATTGTCTCATTATCCTCAGCTGAAGTAGAATATAGAGCCATAGCAAAAACCACCTGGGTAATAGTATGGATACGAGGCCTACTTCAAGACCTCAGAGTACAAATAAAGGGACCAACAAAACTGTTCTATGACAATGATGTAGCTCAAACTCGCAGCAAATCCCATAGTACATGAAAGAACAAAACACATTGAAGTGGATTGTCGTTTCGTTCGAGATAAAGTCCATGAAGGGATAATCAAAACAAGGGGAATAAGACTTGTAGAGCAGCCTGCGGATGTCTTTACCAAACCTTTGTGTTCGAAACAACGGGCATATCTTTTAAGCAAGCTAAGTATTTTGGACATCTACAAGCTACTAGCTTGAGGGGGAGTATTGGAAGATATGCTTAAAATTAAGAAAATTTATTCAAATTGAGATCAATGCATGAAATCAATTAGAGTTTAGAATGAATCATTTTGGGATTAGATGTGATTTCTTAGAATACTTTCTTTCCTTTTCTCTGTATACCTTTTGTATTATATATACAGAACACTGTTGATATAATATTCTCAAGTTGAAGAAATACAATATCTCCCAAAAATTTCCCAAAAGCTTCAATTTCTTCCTTGCGTTCTTTCACACATCAACAATGGCAAACACTCATTTGGATCTTGACACTGTGAAGGCCATTTGTAGTGAATATTGGATACGTAATGCTGATATTACTCTTCGATGTGATGTGACTGCAGATGACCTTATAGATGTTATTGAGGGCAACAGGAAATACATTCCATGCATCTTTGTCATAAACAAATTGATCAGATTACACTAGAAGAGCTAGAGATTTTGGACAAACTTCCTCATTACTAGGGGTGATTGCGTTCAGGGTGGGTAGGGTCTAGACTTGGACCATGTACCCAATCCTGTTATAACCGGTTTCTCTTTTCTAGACTCTATACATGACTCTGTTTGTATTGGATCATGTACCTGACCCACTTTGTTTTTGCGATCCGGTTCAAGGGTCAATCTTTTTTCCATTGAAACCAGTTTTGCAATCTCCTGATATCCTATATGACTTTAAATTTTATATTAATACGCAAGAAAATAACGTAATTCTCATAATTTGTATTGAAATATTAAGCACTTGTAATAAATAAATACATGAACTTTTTGACTAAACGAAAAATTAAGAATCCACAAAGCTAATTATAATAAATAAAATCATAAGGAAAGAATTAACAACAAACATGGGTATAATATTAGTCTTATTCCCACAACTACTACATGAAGCTATTCATTTATGCAAGCATAACTCTTCCTACAAAAGAGAAATGAGGCGAGCCAATCCATGTGATACACAAAAATTTGGTGACGACGAACACCATTCGTCCATCGAACAGTGCGAGAGGGAGCCGTTGAGGGAGGGAAGCAAGTGAAGAAGAGGAATGACAAAGGAGGAGTGCTGTACATGTTTGAAAGAGCCAAGAGGAAAAACGTCATGTGATTGTGAGAATAAGAATATAAATCGGGGGAAAAAAAAATGGTTTTGGACCTCTACTTACAAAATCGGTCCGGGAACCGATTCCAAAATCGGTCGAGGAACCGATTTCCGGGTGGATAATCACTTGGAACCTGCTCCCGGACCGGTTTAAACTGGTTCTGAATTTTGGGAACCGATTCCTAGACCGGTTTCAATGGGAACCGGTTCCCGACCCTATTTTCCGGGTGGGCTAGTCCAAGAATCGGGTATATCCGGTCCGGTTGCACACCCCTACTCATTACTGTTCGGTCAGGTAACTCAAATATTTTCTTATGGCGGTCCTTTTTGACTTTTGTTTTTTATGCTCCATTCATACTTTACCAACCAAGGATTAGTTGTTCAATTTAGTTCCGAAGGCGTAGTTTCTGGAGATTATAGTAATCACTTGGATGGTTGAAAGTTATTTCTTTGTTTATTCTATGTCCCTTCCTCCTCTCGTCTGATGTCAGTCTATAGGTTGCCCGATAGGAAATTAGTTTGTTCTTTCAATTGATCAAATACTGCTTCATGGTTGACATTGCAGTGCTCACCTTGAATGGAATCTTGATGGTCTGTTGGAGAAAATATGGGAGTACTTGAATTTAACTCGTATATATACAAAGCCAAAAGGAACGAATCCGGACTGTGAAGACCCCGTGATTCTATCATCAAGGAAGAGGACAGCCGAGGATTCCTGCACCCGGATACACAAGAATATGGTCAAACAATTCGAGTAGTAAGTAGAAACTGAGACTTCAGCTTCATCTTTAGTCTTTTTGTTGATATGTGAATTTTTTTTTTTTTTAATATTAGGTGCTAATTCTGACGATTTCCACTTTTGTCATGATTATGGAATAAAATTTAATTTGATTTTCTCGGACTTCTTGCTACTGCTTATGTGAGTTTTTACTTTGCTTAAATACGCAGCGCTCTAGTCTGGGGTTCAAGCGTCAAACACAAGCCTCAAAGAGTTGGCAAGGTGAATCTTCACTTCTCAACTCAATTGTGAATCTTTTACTTTATTCATTCTTTCTTTTTTATCATTTCAAAGGAGTTAGTTGCTGCGGCTAATTTAAATGCTTGATGATGCTTTCCATGGATTAGGAACATGAACTTGAAGATGAAGATGTCGTTCAGATCATCAAGAAGGTGTAACTTTCACGGTAGGGGAAACTTGGGGAACCCCAAACAGTTGATTCGGTGAGAAGTAGCAGCTGTGCTGATCTGATGTCTGTTGCGAACTAGTTCCGTTGGACTGGAAAACAGTGTAACACATGCAATTTTGGGTGGTTGATTAGTTCAACTTAAATGAGCTTTTTACTTACGTGATGTCCTCCTTCCTATCTATTAGCTTAAGTTTGTAAATTGTCTTGGCGAGGCTGTTCATTCAGTGGTTATTAGCGTGATGGAGGCTTTGCCATTGCCATTTTCTGAGGATACAAGTTGATGATAATCCCGTCTGAGTGTCTAACGATCATGAAACTGG
Organism: Eucalyptus leucophloia subsp. euroa; assembly: GCA_017140325.1. Lineage (NCBI taxonomy): Eukaryota > Viridiplantae > Streptophyta > Magnoliopsida > Myrtales > Myrtaceae > Eucalyptus > Eucalyptus leucophloia. The sequence continues at coordinate 64,149,376 of CM029475.1, forward strand.
CAGTACGGTACTGGTATTAGATCCTGAATATTACTTCAGTATGAAAAGCTACTAAAATGATTTAACCGAAAAAAAAAAAAAAAGCTACTAGAATGGTAACTGGATAAGAGCAGTTGAGAGATATTCAAGGTTGCATTTCCATATGAAGAGTCCCTTAGCTTTTCATTTATCGTGACTAATAAAATTTAATTTTTTAGTATGAATTAACTGTGCTTGGTGGATATTGACAAAGTATTATAGTGTTTTATCAAATATAGCATGGTTCTTGAGATCACTGCCCAGCCCTTAACCCGACGCTTGTAGGTTCTTTTGGGTGCTTGATTCCCCCATAGAGGTAGAGATCGGATACTTCCATTCCGTATCGTACACTTTTAACTGTCAAGTCTTCTAAGGACTAATTATTAGAAAAGTGATTTAATTCGATAATTATCACTTGTTGGATGACATTAATATAACTTTATCGCACCTTAAAATTTGCTCTGGAAAATATTTTTCAGATTTGCTTGCCATAAACAATATTCGGAAAATTATACAAAAAAAGTATTAAATTTATTGCAATCATGTCAAGTTACACCAAATTTTATTTTTGCCAAGTGAGTTCTAAATTTTTTATATTTGTATCAACTAAGTTCATCCAGCCAATTTTGATTGGATGGTTCTAATATGGATGCTAGCCATTTTACGTGGCATTGCTTACACTGATATGAATAATTTTAATAATATTTTTATTTTTCTTTCATTTTTTCTTCCCTTCATTTTTCCTCTAGCTAGTCACCGACTCCGTAACTAGCCAGAGGCGAGTGAGGCTCGAGCTCTTGACCTTACTAGAGTCCGCAAGGTGACCTTACCTAGGCCACCCGTTGGGTTGGCAAGGGCTTGAGCCTTGCTGGCCCTTGGAAGGGAAGGAAAAACAAAAGAGAAAGAAAATAAAATAAAATAATTATTAAAAGTTATTCACGCTAGCTCAGTGGTGCCACATAAGACAAACGGTGTCCATGTTAGGGCTAGCTTGCCAAAATTGATTTGATGGATTGAATTGACATAAATGCAAAAAGTTTATAACTTAATTAGTAAAAAAGAAAAAAATGGTTAAAGACTAAATTAACACAATTATAATATATTTATAACTTTTTAAGTAATTTTCCTAGCAACAATTTCAACAAGCACTCAACTCGGTGACTATGGTCACACACAAGTGATAGTGATACTAATAAATTTTAAGGAGGATAAGTAACTTTTTGCTTATTACTAGTTACCATACTCTTCTTGAGCTCCGTAAATTTTCACATCCAAAAGTAAATTCTGGTAATTATAACAATTATATTTACACTTCAGTTAATAACATTTCATGTATATAAATTTTTATTAATGCATCGGCCGATCTCATAAGTAAGATTCTTATCCCAGTTAATAAGGGGTCAAAGGTCAAATATCCTGCAAGGTCTCTCCCCAAATGTTCCTTCACATGTGTAAAGATATCAATATAGATATTAAATTTTGCTATATATCGAAAAAAAGGGATAAGTATCTGTCATGAAAATGTAATTAAGTCCTAAAACTTTCAAAAAGTTACAATCAAATTCTAAAATTTATCAAAGTGGTTCAGTTTAAGTCATCCCATTGATTGCACTTTTGAAAGTTTTAAGCCAACATTGAACTTTCGAGAAAGTTTTAGAAAACTCTATTGAACTTTTTGAAAGTTTTAAAATTTGATTGAACTTTTGTAATAAGTTTTAGAATTTAATTACTTATTATCTTTTTTAAAAGTTTTAGGACTTAATTATTTTTTCATTATAAGTTTTAAGACTTGGGACGAGAATCCGTTTGGTAAAAATTTTGTTCCCGGGAACAAATTTGTTCCCAGAATACACTTATCCCTATCAAAAAATATAATTCTTATTATCTTTAGTAACAAATATAAGTTTTACGTATATCTGGACACCCGACATCAGAGGGTTCCTACGAGAGAACACTGTCGATTCCTTTGCCATCTTCGCTCTGCCGCTGGAAAACTTTCCAGCGCAGGAAGACAGACCCAGCAAAAGCAAGAAGCAACTTACTGCGCGCCCACAATGTTCCCTTTGATGGGTTCTTCGGTAATGGGATATTTCATGCTTGAGCTTGTTTCTTGTGTGGTTAGGCTGCTCTTGACAGAGTCTTGTGGTGGAGGAGAAAATAGATTTTGTTTCTTGGGTTGTCCTGGCTCTCGAATCTTGTTTCTATGGGGGACATTGAAAGTTCAAATGCATCACCTTTTTACTATTAGAGTGTAGCATGGGGGATGTGTTTATCCGGGGAATTGTTTGTTTATTTTATTTTATTGTTGTTTTGTTTTTGGTGCTGTAGTGAGCGATGGGCAGAGTCTTTCTTGGCAGGCCGGGACCATGGGCCGATGAAAATCGCGAGGCATCCGACCATTAGAAGGTGAAGATCGGTGGACTGCCCGTCATTTTCTCTTACGGTGTTGTTGTTTTTCACATGATGTTCTGTTCGAAGTGTATGATTCTTTTCGTTTGTCGCAGGACTGGCCTTCTCCATTAATGGACTGGGGATCAGATTTTCTGAAGTGCAGCATATGTGGAAATAAACTTTGTCTCGTCGGACAGGTCTCATTTTTTTCTGTCATGTATGGGGACAATTATGCTGAGGAAGTGTGCTATGAGCGAGAGATCATGTGTGCTTGTAGGTTCCTGCTCCCATATCCAGTGGAAATTTGAAAGTCGAAGAGGGTGTGCTTTACATCTACGGTTGCATAGCTCCGAAATGTGGGAGCAGTCCCTCGAGGTCTCCTCTAAATTTCTGGCAATTTCTTTGCTTGATTATTGATTTCAAGAAAAACTAATGGTAAGCGTAATGACTTGTAGCTGGCAAGCGATTCATATTTAGAGATGTTGTGAAGAAAAAGAACCAAACTCCACTTGTTGCGATGTGGGAATAGCTGCCACGCCCTCTGTTTCAGCTGGGAAAAACGACCCGTTGGAATGATTTGGATGAGAAAGATGAAGACGTGGACTTAGAGGAGCTAGGACAGGCATTCGCAGAAGCTGCAACTGTTACTCCAACTCGAAGAAACTGAATAGACAAGAGAATTCTGAGGAAGTAGCAAAATTGTCACCTTCAAGGCCAACATCAAGACAAGTAAATGATTCTCTACCTGGTACAGATTTCCTATGAAAGAAGTCTATAATGGTGCCGACTTTGATACTATGGTTATCCACCAGGTGGCTTAATCAAAATAAACTTTCTGCTGATTGCAGTGATGCCTTGCTTTTATATTTATTCCTTGGAAGAGCATTATTTGAAGGATGCCACATCTGCTTGCTTGAACTATTCATCTCTTTCCATTAATGTTGACAATCATGTACGGGAAGAAGTATTGGACGAGGAATCCTATGATTATGATAGAGCTCTAATGGCTGACCAGACCTACTTCAAGTTTAATAAACGGCTGGATGCTTATCCAGAGCAATGTTTAAGGTGCTTATCTCTACTAAGTGAGACATGGCTAACACAAGTAAAATTCAAGTTGTTGTTTTGGTCTTGCCAGAAACAACTGTAGTTGCATATAAGATATGATAAATCGGATTGGGTTTTGACAATCTATGTATTATATAAAGCTAGCCAAAATAGGGGACTCTTGGAACTTCTTGAATCTTGGATTTTGCAGACCAATTACATGTCATATTTTTTAGGGTCTTACTGTTTTGGAAGATTTGGCTTAGGTGGCAGATAATGAATCAATCTTGTATGATGATGAACAATTTACCTGGAAAGGCGTAATCCATCTTCAATATGAAGACTCTCTAGCACAGATACAGTGAAGTCTTGCTGAACAAGAGGTTTAGTGTTTTTATTTTAGTAGACATAAGTCTAATTCATGTTGATTGATAGCAGAAATAGGCCTGTATATAACCCAAACGCCACTTGAGATTTTGGGGATTTTTTTTTTTTTTTTATTCCATGTCTTTAGAAGTTGATGCTTCTTGGAGAAAAGATGATGATCTAACATTTTGCAATAAGCAGAGAGACATAAATACCGTCAATAGAATTGTTGTGTATTTGGGATTCAGAATTTGTGGAAAGACTGTACCCTTTTCCATCTAAAGTCCAAGTAAATGATATGGCATACCCTTTCTGTGACCGAATGTTTAGATATTCAAATGGAGGGAAGCCACTGTTGGCGACTAAAGGGATAGGAGATCCTGGGAGATGCAAACTCTGTGGTGGCCCAAGACAATTTGAGATGCAGCTTATGCTGCCGTTGTTATATTTTCTGCATGAAGCTGCTGATGATTCTCAGAAAGATGCATTGGAGAACTGGAACTGGATGACAGCAATTAAATATACTTGTTCCAAGGTACAAACAACCTCCTCATATTGTTTTTCAATGGATGCTGTTTTTGTGAATGCTGTTTTGCAAGCACAATGACCTAGAGCGGTGGCAGTCGGGGAAACTTTTAGTGATTGATATCGGTTTTACACTCTTTTCTAGAATCTGGTCAATAAAAAAGAAGACTTTGGGGGATTCGTGGTTTTCCTTATAAAAGAAAGAAAGTCTTTTCTGGATTTGCTATTTTGGTTGGATGAGGTTTGTGGATTTCTTTTGGTTTTGGATTTACTTCGTGGAACCCTTTTTGACACCCTATGTTTTGTTCGCTATCACTATAATTATTATAAGGCTAGCTGCTCTTAAGAAACTCCTGCTTTCAAGTCTTCAGGTGAAAATGGTGTGGCTCTTCTCATTTCGATTTTTAGTTCCATACTGCTCGGCTATGGATATATAACCAAGTCTTACAAGCATAATCACTCTTGCATGTTTTGGTATACTCATTAAGCTCACATATAAAGTGCATATACACAATTGTTGCTTGTTGCATTCCTCAGAGCTGTTATGACTCACAAAACAAAGAGTTCAGAGGTGGGGACTGGATTGTTGCTGAGGAAGCTGTGTTAGTAGAATGCGAGAAATCATTGAAGCAAGCTGTACTTGATTATATATTTCATTACACGGCTGTGCCATCGCTTGGCCCCTTTTCTCATGGAGTAAATTCCAGGTGTCCAGATTAAATAATTAATTTTTGTAACGGTAATGCATTTAAATACTGTCTGGGTAAGTTCTGGGATCTCTCCGATATGGAGGTCTCAATAGTGGTACCATAAAAATGAATAGAAACGTTTGACTGAAGAGAAGATTGTGGTGGGTACCTCAGAAATTCTTAGAAGGAGATGAATTGAGATATATATGTTAAATACACTTGATATAACCACAATGTGCAAGAAAGCTTTCTGTAAAGGAAACCCTGCTCATGTTTGGGTGCACAATTATCATTTGAAAGCTTATTTTTGACTGATCCTGCTATAAAATTTGCGGGGAGACGTCGAAGTGTGCCAGTCATATCCAAGCATATATTATGGTTCCATGTTTCATGTCTAGGGTGATTGATTTTGATCACGAATTTCTTCGGCAGAGAATGAAACAAAGGCTCATGCATGCTGCATGACTTGCTAAAGCTGTAACTTTTGTTGTCTTGTAAACAACAGGATACCATAGGAAACATAAAAAAAAGCAGAAGACACATACATACATACGTTCGGTTAACGTAGATTTAAAGTTTCAAACAACCAGAAGGCACATACACGCAAATGTTCGGTATACATAGATTTAAAGTTTCTAGGTAATGGTCCCCGTCGTTTGTCCGTTTAGAGCCTTCGCCTAGCGAGCTTCACCCTCAATCCATGTTTCATGTGAAGTATGATAGAATTAGAAGGTCTCACAGGGTGACCTTCCACAACATGAACTTCGTAGTTATGTATTACATCGGCTGCGATCATTTTCATCTGAGTGAAAGCCATTTGTTTTCCCAAACAAGTTCTCGGTCCTGCATTAAATGCCAAGAACTTGTACGACGGCTCGTGCCTAACTCCTCCGCTCTTCGAAATCCACCTCTCTGGTCTAAATTCAAAGCAATCCTCTCCCCATACTGATTTCATCCTCCCCATTGCATACAAATGGATGAGTATTTTCTTACCAGGATCGACTTTGTGTCCACTGGGAAGGACGTCGGGCTTTACAGGGCATTTGTGTTCGAATGGAATCGGTGGATACAGCCTTAATGATTCACATAGCGCGCCATATAAGTAAACCAAGTTGTGCACGCGCTCACCAATCTTGAAGACCTTTAGGTTTTGTTCTTCCTCCGGGATTGCAGATCTGATCTCCTCTCTGATTTTCATTTCAACAGACGGGTTCGTGGAAAGATTCCAAAAAAACCATGTGAGCACCAAACTAGTTGTATCTTTCCCAGCGATCATGAGATTCAAAATCGCGTCCCTAAGGAACTTGTCATTGCACTCGAAAGCACCCAATGTCTCTTTTTCCACCATGTACAATGTCAATAAATCTGCACCATTTTCATCTCTCTCCGCTTTGCTGGTTCCTTCTCTCAATTCAACTCTCTTCATCTCTATGTAACTCCCTACAACTTGGTCCATTACTTCCCAAGCGCTTCTCAGTTTCTCCTCCACTCCCAACCCCAACCACCTCTGCAGAGTCCCGAACCACTCGGGGTACATATGGCGATAGAAAATCACCTCCTCGGCATCATCCAATGCCTTGGAAAATGGGACTTCCGGGAATTCGACGGATAAGCTGCCGGGGTCGAACCCCGTGACGAATCTGCAAGCAGCATCGAAGGTGAACCTCTGGAACAAATCCTGCAAATCCACCGCGACACCTCTCTGAGACAGTTCGTCCAACACCCTGAGCAGGCCATTCTCCACCTTGTCCGTGGTCGTCTTCGCCAAGAACCGACAGAACCGTTGGTCGTTCATAAACACCTGAGCGACCCTTCTCTGCATCCTCCACACATCTGAGTCAGAGTTGAGGATCCCGTCACCCAAAACGTCGAACACCCTCTTGAACTCGGCCCCTTTCGGGAAGTTCTCAAAGTTGGTGCTCATGATGTAGTGGACGTTGGCGGGATCGGCGGTGACCAGCATGTCCATGCCGGAAAACCAGTGGAACCGGAAGAAGAAGTTGCCGCGGCTCCACTCAAGAAAGCCGGTGACCCAGTCGTGGATGCGGCCCAGGTTGAGGAAGAGCGCCGGGAGCATCCCCACGAGCGGCCAGTTCTTGGGGAGCCCATCATGGCTCTTGCCGAGGAGACGAAGGAACGCGAAGCAGATCGTGGCCAAGAATATCTCCAAGAAACCTATCAATGCCATTGAAGCTTCTCACGACCTTAAGATTTAGGCGTGCTGGAGACTTGTGTTATTGATTCACCCGTCCAGCTCGCATATATGGAGAACTTCACAGGATTGGGCATTAATTAACGAAGCCCACAAGCTTGTCTCCTTTTTAGCAGAATTCTATCCACACGCCGCACAGCATCCAATGAAGAGCCTCCCTTTTAGAATTATCTCATTGTACAGGACGGGCTATGATTGAGTACTAATAGGGAGCTCGTTGGAAGCTCTTACGACCATAGGAAGAAAAAACAAAAGAAGAGAAAGTTTGGACGCGTTTAGTAGCGATTCTGTCCCAGAATATATTCTGATAAAAAATATTTTTTTATTTTGTTAAATAATTCTAAAGATTTTTTGTTTGTTTAGTAATCGTTCAAAATTTTTGATTCTTAAATAGAATTACGTTTGACCGTCTTTCATTGATTCTCTTCCAAATCAATTTCTTTTAATTTTTAAATATATATATTTTTTCTTTTTCCTTTTTTTTCCCTTTCTCTCTCATGTTCTTATTCTTCCAATAGATGAGGGCCAGTGACCTCACCGGAGCGTTGTCGGCCCTCGGTGAGGTTGGCCCTCATCAACCGAGCCTCACCTGTGGCCAGGCCGGCCTCCTTGGCAAGCCTCACTTGGCCACTGGTGGAGCTGGATGAGCCTCGCTGGGGTTGGGCAAGGCTCGCTTGGCCTCTGGTGGGGCTAGGCAAACCTCGTTGGTGGTTGGACTACCTTCGGCGAGCTCGCCGAACCTCGCCTGGCCTGGCAAGCTTCCAGCGAGGTCACCGGACGATTCTGCGGCGACCGGTGGCGTATATCGGTGAACGGCAGTGGACGGCGGCAGACGGCAACCGCGAGATGGCAGTAGATGAAGAAGAAGAAGAGAAATATGATTTTGATTCTTAGATTTGTTCTTGAAACAAGAATCAACTTTTTTTTTTTAATTCTTGATTTTGTTCTTAATCTAATTTTGAGAACAAAAAAATAGAAATTTGTTCATAGGAACAAAAATTTTACTAAACGCGATTTTGTTCCCAAACTGCTCCTGAGAACAAAAAATCAGGATCATGCACTGTTTGGATAGTGTTACCAAACAATGCCTTTGTGTCTGATGGTCCCTTACCAGTCTCTTTAATTTTCCTTATTTGGGTTACTCTCTCTTTGGTGTCTATTGTGAGATTTTAGACGTAGACAAGTGGGTAATGGGTGTAATTCCACCTAGGGTTAGGTAATACTAGAGCGTACAATCGATTGTAATAGTGTATTCTCCCATTTATTAGTGGATTATTGATGATTAATTTTTCCATGGATGTAGGTTCCAATTTTGTGAGCAGATCATATAAATCCCTCATGTTATTTATTATCCATTGTTTTAACTTTCTCTAATAATTTCATATCTCAATTTATTTGTAAAGATCCGGTCTATTGTATAAAATGACCAATGACATGGAGTTAATTTAGTGAAAATGTGTCTTCTTCTTGCATTGGCTATGGATAGCAGCATCACTGGCCAGCCATGGAGGAGCCAGCAACACCAACGCTGGTCCATGGTTGTCGTAGGCTTCATTCGGTCAGTTGAAGATTGAGATGGGCAAGGCCAAATCTGCAATCCTGCAAAACAAAATCTGGACGAGCAAAGGCAGAGCCGACTGCAAGCAACGACAGAGAGGCGGCTCGGGCCACCATGAGTAGCGCCAGAGATTGCTTGACAGGATTGGCTAGGCAACACTACTGTCGAGATCTGCAGCCATTGCCCAAAGCTAGGCCACCCGCTTTCTTTAGGTTCTGTCTTTGTCATTCACGACCTGCTGCTGGTCTAGATCGACAATCGTTACTTGTCCATATGAGGCGTCTAACGTGGCTTGAACTGATCGATCAATTAGCTATGTCGCTAGTGCATCACCAACGACAAACACAGGCCCAGATGGCTGGACAAACAATGCTCTATGGATGTTGAAAGGAGAGAGAGAAAAACCCGATTTTTTTTTTTTAAATTTAAAGTCAATGTCCACAGGTCAACCTATAATTTAACTTGAGTACACAAATATGCATCACATCGATGTGGGGAAAAAGATACTCAAGTGCTCATTTGAGTGCTATAATTTGTTTTTCTTTTAACCGTTTGAATTCTATATAACTTTTCAATCGATTATTTAAGTATCAAAACTTTTTAAAGATGTTCATCATAAGTGCTATGCATGTTGGATTTCTCACACTTAATTGAGGGTTTTAAAAAAATTTTGACACTTAAATAATTGAAGTCATGGCACTCGAGTTAACATTTTTTTAGAAGTTGCAATGCTTAAGTGCTCCAAAAGCAATGTATAGCACTCAAATGAGTGTAATATAAAAGTTATGACACTTGTAGTGTCATTTCTCCTTGACATGGCACTATGTAACCACTGAATATTTCCTTCATGATTAGTGAACAGACTTGAACTTATATATTAGAGGCGAACCATGGAGAGGCCCGTTTAGTAATTTAGATTGATCAGCTAACAAAAATATAAATGATAAATATGTGGGCTGCCTGGGCATGCCTCGGGCCCAATCAGATTGGGACAAGACCTAAAGCTATGGGCCCTTGTGACCCGAGATGGACGTGGATTGGTCCGTGGGCTGCAAGGTCATAATCAAGTCATCTTACCGTGGAAATGAAATCTATATGGATAGTCAACTTATAGTTGAATCATATGAAATTGGTTTACGATCAGATCATGTGAGTTAACAAATTTTCCTGTCTATGGAGATCAACAACCAAGGTCACTTGGACTTGAAATTGGTTTCACTAGGAAAAATGGTGGAACCAACATCACTGGTGAGGTTGAGTCTATAGTCTAAAAGGAAATACATCTTGTGGAATTATTTGGGGTTTGCATGATAACATAATCACACGAATATTGGCCCTTATGGTGATATAAGAACTGAATTGCATGAACTTAAGCTTTGAAACGATTTATCTTATGTCAGTGTTGCAAAACGAAATTTCAGGAGCATTCTCACTAATTTTAGATGAATAATTGATATATGTCCTTCAATGTATGGTTAGAACATCTGCATTTATTTTTACTGCAGAGATGATTCGACCTGCATAAATAATTAGAACTGGGGATGATCACGCAAATATTTTTGCTATTTCAGTCTTGACTTTTATGTGTTCATAACTAGACATGAGAATTACTTTCTTTATTCTTCTTTACAAGCTGAACAAGGAGCCACCTAATCTAACATTTAGGAAGAAAGATAAAGGTGGCATTAATTTCAAATCAACAGTGGCAAACACTCATCTGGACCTTGATAATATGAAGGCCATCTGCAGCGAATATTGGATACATAATGCTGATATTACTCTTAGATGCGAAGCGACTGCTATCACGCCCCGATCTTCGGGCACGCACACATCCTTCTCTATTGGTCGATTTTATAATGCGATATCCCAGGATTATATATCGCCGACCCTTTCATTTATTAAGCACATGTGGAAGCAGTTATAAATCCTTAGACAGTAAATCGATGTGATAGAAAAGCAAGGCCATATTTTTTATATTGAAATTTTTAACCGAACTTTTATACAAAATATAAACCAGAGTACTTCACAACTTTTTACTCTAACTCTATTCACGTCAAAATGGAGTTCTCAAAAGAAGATAGAATTTCAGTCCATTCAGGTCGTACTCAAGATCCTTTTCAGACTTATCTTCTTCTTCCAAAAATTCTTCTCATTCTTAGATTCCTCCTCCTCAGCTCCTCATGGGGATCCTGAAATGTTGTCCCACAACCGGGATGAGACTACGTCTCAACAATTTTTACCCCACTAAGGCCCGATTAGTAGACCATTATACTATAGGCTGCTTAAACATGCGCAGGTCAGAGGACTTATCTTGACCTCAGATCCCACATGCAAGTTAGTACAATTCATAATAGGCACCCATTACTCAAAACAAATCGAACCAGTCGATTACATGTCAGCCTGACCATTTCCCGGTCATTCAAACTATTACTATTCAGTCCTAAGCGATAGAACCAATTACCGAGCCACATGCATTCTCCAAGGGGACAAACTTTGTGTGACATCCCGAAATTCTACCCGTTTCGATAAAGTGAAATGGGCATTTCGTCAGCGTGCCTATGGCATTTTTTCTCGAGCGATCACTCACGAGTTAACTAACCTATTGGGTGAAGCCGTTAAGGGATGTATCAGCTGTAAAATCCCTAAAAGCTACCTAATTGGTTGGATTGAGCTAAAATCACGCCTGATCGATTTTTAACCACGAAATTGAACTCGATTTCGGGAATCGAATTTTAAGCGCGTCATAATTCTTATTTTTAGGATCCTGTCTCATCGCTCGTCAATTTATTGGGTCCGAAATTTCAAGAAAGAAATTATCGGAAAAAGAAAATTGAAAGGAAAAGGAAAAGAGAAAAGGAAAATTGCATAAGGGTATTATGCATATTTTATTTTCCTTTTTCTCTCTCCCCTTTTTCTTTCTCTCCCTTTTTCCTTTCCTTTTTCTCTTTTTCTTTCTTTTCTTTCTCTCTCCTCTCTCCTCTCCCCTCCCCCTCGTGCGAATTCCCCACCGCCCACTTTCTCTCCCTCTCTCTTTTTCTTTGACCGGTCAATGTTTATCTCCCCTCCTCTCTCTCATCTCTCTCCCTCGACATTTCCCTCCCCTTCCGTTCGAGCGAACCAGAAGCGGAGGAAGACCGAAGCTGAAGAAGAACGGAGACCACCGCCCGCTCGCCGCTCGTCCCGCCGACGCCGCGCCCGCGCCGTGCGCGCGCCGCTGCGCCGCCGCGCGCGCTTGCCCGCGCTCAGCTGCCCGTCCGCGCGCCCGGGCCGTGCGACCCAGCTGCTGTTCAGCTCCGTTCCCCCCCCGTCCGGCCACCTCCGGCCACCGCCTAGCCCCGCTGGACCTCCCCCGCGTCCCCCTCGCCCTCCGCCGGCTTCCCCTCGCCGCCCTAGCCGCCGGAACCGCCCTGATTAGCCGCGACCAGCAAGCCCACGGAGTGGGTTTCAGCGACTTCGGGCCCCCTTTTGGGCCGTTTCCCGGCCCCGAACCCGAGCCGTGCTTTGGGAAGTCTCGTTCCTCGCGTCGCCGCCGTCGGATTGATCCGATTTGAGCGCAATTTGGTGAGTGATCTCACTAATCCAGGATTAGTTGGCTAATTATTCTTAAGGTTGGTTTATATTTAATTAATTATGTTTAGGTTGTTAGATTAGAATAAATTAGCAATTATTAGCCAATTGTGATGCGATTTAAATAAATTGATTGCGCAATTAGCAAGTAGACGTGGTCTACTAATTATTGGAAGTGCCTCGGGATTTTTCCCGACCCTTGGTGGGCTCCAATTAGGCTTTTCGGCCTAAGTGGATTTTTTTAGCATTTAAATATTAATTTTCGGAATTAAATTAAATAATTATTTATTTTCCGAAAATTTAACTGAGGTGGCCTGGAACCGGAAAATTTTGCTGATGACCGTGGTGAAGTCCGTTTATTTAATCGGGCCTTATTTTGAGCTAAATTGAATTTTTTAATTAATTTTCAAAATTAATTAATTAATTAATTATTTTTTTGGAAATTAAGATTTTGATGGTTGACGACCGAAATCTCGTGCTGATCATCATGGTGTAGTTCGTTTATTTATTTGAGCTCTACGTTGCATGGAATTAAATAAATTGTGATATTTTAGGGATTTACCCTAAATTGATTTGGAATTGATTGATATTGAATAATTGATTGGTAGATGGCCAAGTACGTTTGTTTAGCATTTATAATGCTTTGATTGAATTGTAAAGTGGATGGAGTTATGAGAGAATTGGAAATACTCTGGGATTGAACCAATCAGACACGGTGTATAGACCTACGTGGTTCGGTGATTGGGACATCACTGGCGAAAACGGCGCCTTAAAGAACGCACGTATTGGTCTAGTACTCATATTGTTATAGGCATGTATGGTTCGGTGATTAAGGACATCACTGGCGAAAACGGCGCCTTAAAGAACGCATACACTTGTCTATCAAATACATTGTTATAGGCATGTGTGGTTCGGTGATTGGGATATCACTGGCGAAAACAGCGCCTTAAAGAACGCACACAATTGTCTATTGAGTACATGGTTATAGGCATGCGTGGTTCGGTGACTAAGGATGGCACTTAAAACGGCGCCTTAAAGAACGCACGCAATTGTCTATTGGACAGATCATTGTAGGCATGTGTGGTTCGGTGATTTGGGATATCACTGGCGAAAACGGCGCCTTAAAGAACGCACACATTTGTCTATTTGAGTACATGGTTATAGGCATGCGTGGTTCGGTGACTAAAGATGTCACTGGCGAAAATGGCGCCTTAAAGAACGCACGCAATTGTCTATTGAACAGATCATTGTAGGCATGTGTGGTTCGGTGATTTGGGGTATCACTGGCGAAAACGGCGCCTTAAAAAACGCACGCAATTGTCTAGTGAATATGTCACTTTAGCGGACTTGACGCCTGAGAATATTGACCTAGAATGGTCCGTCTGACATGTAATCGACTAGATCGATTGATCATCGCTTTGATTTGATGTTGTGAATTGATTGATTGAATGGAAATGACCATGAGTGGTCTTGTTGGCATATAATTGACTATGTCGATTTGATTGATACTTCGATCAGTCAGACTGTTTGAGTGCCTATTATGAATTGTACTGACTTGCAGGTAGGATCTGAGGCCAAGGTAAGTCCTCTGTCCTGTGCGTGTTTAGGCAGCCGATAGTATAATGGTTTACTAATCGGGCTTAGTGGGGTAGAACTCGCTGAGACGTAGTCTCATCCCAGTTTGGGGAAAACCATTTCAGGACCCCGCTGAGGAGCTGAGGAGGAAAAGTTGGAGAAGGATTTTTGGGAGAAGAAGACAATCTCGAGAGGGGCCTTGAGTACGGCCCAGTTCGTCTAAGCTTCGTCTTCTTTTGAGATCTCTATTTTGATGTGAATAGAGTTTAAAGTAAAGAGTTGTGGAGTACTCTGGTTTGTGTTTTGTATAAAAGTTTGGTTATAAATTTCAATATGAAAAATATGGCCCTGCTTTTCTATCCCATTGTTTTATTGTCTGGGGATTTTAACTGCTTCCACATGTGCTTAAAAAATGAAAGGGTCGGCGATACATTGTCCTGGGATATCGCATTATAAAATCGACCAAGTGTGAAGGATGTGTGCGTGTCCGAGGATCGGGGCGTGACACTTTGTCATCGAGCCATGTGCATTCTCCGAGGTGATATATATACATCTAGTCACCGAGCCACATGCATTCTCCAAGGCGACACACTTCGTCACCGAGCCATGTGCATTCTCCGAGGTGACATATCTAATCATCAAGCCCTGTGCATTCTCCAAGGCGACGCACTAATCATTGAGCCTCATGCATTCTCCGAAGCGATATACCAAATCACCGAGCCACGTGCATTCTCCGAGATGATGTTCTATTCACCGAGCCACATGCCTTTCATGATGATTCATCCCATTTCTAAAATAATTATCCACAACCTTAATTCGTACTCAATTTACCCAAATAATCAATTTAGGAACATATCCTAAAAATCCACAATTAAATCAATTTGGCACAATTCAAAGCTCAAATAAATAAATAGACTGTGCCACGACAATCAGCACGAGATTTCGATCGTCGGCCATCTCAGCCTTAATTTCCGAAAAACAAATAAATAATTAATTAATTTCGAAAATTAAATAATTAATATTAAAAATTCAATTTAGCTCAAAATAAAGCCCGATTAAATAAACAGACTTCACCACGGTCATCAGCATAATATTTTGGTCACTGACCATCCCAGTTGAATTTTCGGAAAATAAATAATTAATTAATTTAATTCCGAAAAATAATATTTAAATACCAAAAATTCTACTTAGGCCTGAATTGTCAAATTGAAGCCCGATAAAGGGTCGGAAAAATCCCGAGCTACCCTCAATAAATAGTAGACCATGTCTACTTGCTAAATACACATTCAATTTGTCTAATTTACATCACAATTATCTAATAATCACTAATCTATTCTAATCAAACCACCTAATTACATTTAATTAAAACTCACCAACCCCTAAGCATAATTAGCAAACTAAGCAGGGATTAGTGAGATTACTCACCGGAATCGCGCGCAAATCGGATCAATCCGA
The DNA here is from genome assembly GCA_017140325.1 of Eucalyptus leucophloia subsp. euroa. NCBI lineage: Eukaryota > Viridiplantae > Streptophyta > Magnoliopsida > Myrtales > Myrtaceae > Eucalyptus > Eucalyptus leucophloia. Next base: position 64,164,779 of record CM029475.1, read on the forward strand.
CGGGGACGACACGAGGAACGATAAACCCCAAAGCACGGCTCGGGTTCGGCTCGGAAACGGCCCAAAAGCGGGCTCGAAGAGGGCTGGAAACCCACCGACCAGCGGCCGTTCTATGCTGGTCGGGGCTGGTCCGGTGGCTAGGGTGGTGAGGCAAGGTCGGCGGAGGGCAAGCGGGACTCCGGGGAGGGCCGGTGGCTTCAAACGATGGCCGAAGATAGCCGAACGGGGCGGAACAGGGGGCTGAACACAGGCCAGATCGCGCGAGGGAGGGATGGCAGGGAGCGGCGGACGCGGGGCGTGCGCGGACGGCGGGATGACGGCCTGGTGGCTAGCTGCAGCGGTGCGTGGGCGGCGATGGCGGCTGGCTGCTGTCTCGGCTTCTTCCGCTTCTAGTTCTGTTCCCTGGTTTGCACGGGCAGAGAGAGTATCAAGAGAGAGAGAGAGAGAAGAAGAAGATAAGAGAGAGAAGAGAAAGGGTTTGACTAGTCAAAAGAAAAAGAAGAGAGCGAGAGAAGAGAAGCCAATTTGAAATTGGCAAGGGCATTCGGTCGGTGGGGATGCTCGCACGAAGGGGGGAGGGAAGAGGAGAGAGAGAGAGAGAGAGAGAGAAAAGAAGAGAGAGGGAGAGAAAATAAATAAAATAACATAATACCATTAGTCTTATTTTTTTTCTTTTTTTTTTCTCTTTCCATTTCTATTTTCTTCTCGGGTCTTCGATTTTTCCTCCGATAATTTCTTTCTTGAAATTTCGGACTTATTAATAAATTGACAGATGATGAGAAGGTCCTAAAAATGAATTGTGACATGCTCGAATATTCGATTCCCGAAACCAATTTAAATTTCATGGTTAGAATCGATCATACGCGATTTTAGTTCAATCCAACTAATTGAGTAGCTTTTAGGAATTTTACTACAGATACATCCCTTAACGGCTTCACCCAATAGGCTAGTTAACTCGTGAGTGATCAGCTTAGGAAAAAGGACCATAGGCACGTCGACGACATGTCTATTTCACTTTATCGAAATGAGGTCGAATTTCAGGATGTCACAACTGCAGATGACCTTATAGGTGTTATTGAGGGCAGTAGGAAATATTATGTTTCATGCATCTATGTCATAAACAAGATCGAACAAATCACTCTAGAAGAGCTAAAGATTTTGGATAAACTTCCTCGTTACTGTTTGGTCAGGTAACTCAAATATTTTCTTATGGCCGTCCTTCTTCACTCTTTTATTTTATGCTCAATTCATACTTTACCAACCAAGGATTAGTTGTTCAATTTAGTTCCGAAGGGGTAGTTTCTCGAGATTATAGTAATCGCTTGGATGGTTGTAAGCTATTTCTTTGTTTATTCTATGTCCCTTCCTCCTGTTTTCTGATGTCAGTCTATAGGTTGCCCGATAGGAAATTAGTTTGTTTCTTCAATTGATCAAATACTGCTTCATGGTTGACATGGCAGTGCTCACCTTGAATGGAATCTTGATGGTCTGTTGGAGAAAATATGGGAGTACTTGAATTTAACTCGTACAAATACAAAGCCAAAAAGAATGAATCCAGACTATGAAGACCCCGTGATTCTATCTGCACCCGCATACACAAGGATATGGTCAAACAATTCATGTAGAAACTGAGGCTTCAGCTTCATCTTTAGTCTTTTTGTTGTTATGTGAATTTTTTTGTTTTGTTTTTTTTTTTTGGAATGAATTTATTAGGTGCTAATTCTGACGATTCCCACATTTTTCATTATTATGGAATAAAATCTAATTTGATTTTCTCGGCCTTCTTGCTACTGCTTATGTGACGTTCAAGCGCCAAACACAAGCGTCAAAGAGTTGGCAAGGTGAATCTTCACTTCTCAACTCAATTGTGAATCTTTTACTTTATTCACCCTTTCTTTTTTTATCATTTCAAAGGAGTTAGTTGCTGCGGCTAATTTAAATGCTTGATGATGCTTTCCACGGATTACGAACATGAACGTGAAGATGAAGACGTCGTTCAGATCATCAAGAAGGTGTAACTTTCACAGTAGGGGAACCTTTTGGGAACCCCAAACAGTTGATTTGGTGCGGAGTAGCAGCTGATGCTGATCTGATGTCTGTCGTGAACTAGTTCCGTCGGACTGGAAAACAGTGTAACGCATGCAATTTTGGGTGGTCGATTAGTTCAACTTGAGCTAGCTTTTTACTTAACGTGATGTCCTCCTTCCTATCTATTAGCTTAAGTTTGTAAATTGTCTTGGCGAGGTTGTTCAATTGGTGGTTATCAATGTGATGGAGGCTTAGCTCAAGTTTGTAAATTGTCTTGGCGAGGCTGTTCAATTGGTGGTTATCAATGTGATGGAGGCTTTGCAATTGCCATTTTCTTAGGATACAAGATGACGATAATCCCCTGTCTGAGTGTCTTACGATCATGAAACTGGCAGTGCAATACCGGTATTGGATCCTGAATATTACTTCAATGTGAAAAGCTACTGAAATGGTGACTGGATAAGAAGAGTAGAGATATTCAAGATTGAATTTCCAAATGAAGAGTCGCTACAAGTAAATTCTCACTATAAATAGTAAGCTTTTCATTTAATCTGACTACTAAAATTCAACTTTTTAGCATGAATTAGTTCAACAATTATCATTTCTTGGATGACATTAGGGCTGCTTTATTGTACCTTAGATATGGCTTTCTGAGATATATCAGAAACCTTGCCATAATTGGCAACTTTGGACAAGCACTCAGTGGCCGTGCTCATACATGCCACAGTGACACTAATAAATTGGGGGATATATGCGTTAGAAATCTTAAAACTTGTTACTAAAATATAATTGAGTTCTAAAATTTATAAAATGTGCAATCAAATTTTAAAACTTATCAAATTAATTCAATCGAGTCCTTTTATTAATTTCGTCTAATTCAGCTAATAGAAAATGTTGAGGTGTCTTCTTTTATTGTTTTCTTAAGAAATGTGGTGCCCATCAAGTGCCATGTTAGAAAAATATTTAAAAAATAAAAAATAAACTAAATTAGAGCAAAAAAATTAAAAAAGCTGAAGTTTAAAAAGAAAAGAGACAAATAAATTCACCCCACGACTTGGCCAAGCTCTTGTTGGTGGCTATCGCCACATCGATTAGGAAGGGTAAGCAAATGTCACCCAGGCCTCCCTGAGGCTTGGCAATACTGCCAAGGCCTCACTTGGGGCTGGGAAGGTTGTTAGGCTTTGGGAAGGCTCAAGCGTCCTTTGACGGCCCTTCTTGGCGGCTATGGTGATGGCCACTGACAAGGGCTTGGCCAAGTTGTGGGGTGAGTTTGTCTTTTTCTTTTTTAACTTTTACTTTTTTACAGTGATTTATTTCTAATTGTTTAATTGTTTGATTTTATTTTGTGCCACATCATTGCTGCATGTCTTAAAAAAGTAATAAAATAAGACATGTTCACATTTTCTATCAGCTAAAATGGACAGAGTCAAAGGAAGTACTTAAATTGAACTAATTTGATAAGTTTTATGATTTAACTGCACTTTTTTTGCAAGTTTTAGGATTTAATTGCATTTTCGTGAAATGTTTAGGATTTTTAGCGAACTTATCCCATTAAAATTTTTAGGAGGACAAGTAATCGAAAGGGGAATCTACTTGCTTGAACTATTCATTTCTTTCCATTAATGTCGACAATCATGTTTGGGAATAAGTATTGGACGAGGAATCCTATAAGTATGATAGAGCTCCAATGGCTGACCGGACTTACTTCAAGTTTAAGAAACGGTTGGATGCTTATCCGGAGCAATGTTTAAGTTGCTTATCTCTACTAAGTGAGACATGGAACACAAGTAAAATTCAAGTTGTTTTGGTCTTGCCAGAAACAACTGTAGTTGCATATAAGTTATGATACATAGCATTGGGTTTTGACAATCTATGTATTATATAAAGCTAGCCAAAATAGACGACTCTTGGAGCTTCTTGAATCTTGGATTTTGCAGATTAATTACATCTTATCTTTCCAGAGTCTTACTGTTTCGAAGATTTGGCTTAGGTGGCAGATAATGAATCAATCTTGTATGATGATGAAGAATTTACCTGGAAAGGCGTAATCCATCTTCAATACGAAGACTCTGTAGCACAGATACAGTGAGGTCTTGCTGAGCAAGAGGTTTAATTTCTTTTATTTTAGTAGACATAAATCTAATTCATGTTGATCGATAGCAGAAATAGGTCTGCATATAACCCAAACACCACTTGAGTTTTTGAGGATTTTTTTCCACATCTTTAGAAGTTGATGCTTCTAGGAGAAAAGATGATCAAACATTTTGCAATAAGCAGCGAAACATAAATACAGTCAATAGAATTGTTGTATATTTGGGATTCAAAATTTGTGGAACGACTGTACCCTTCTCCATCTAAAGTCCAAGTAAATGATATGCCATACCCTTGCTGTGACTGAATGTTTAGATATTCAAATGGAGGGAGGCCACTGTTTGCGACTAAAGAGATAGGAGATCCTGGGAGATGCAAATTCTGTGGTGGCCCAAAGACAATTTGAGATGCAGCTCATGCTGCCGTTGTTATATTTTCTGCATGAAGCTGCTGATGATTCTCAGAAAGATGCATTGGAGAATTGGAACTGGATGACAGCAATTATATATTCTTGTTCCAAGGTACAAACAACCTCCTCATATTGTTCTTCAACGGATGCTGTTTTTCAAGATGCTGTTTTGTAAGCACAATGACTTAGAGCGGTGGCAGTCTGTGAAACTCTTAATGATAGATATCGGTTTTACACTCTTTTCTAGAATCTGGTCAATAAAAAAGAAGACTTCGGGGATTCATGGTTTTCCTTATAAAATAAAGAACCTCTTTTCTAGATTTGCTATTTTGGTTGGACGAGGTTTGTGGATTTCTTCTGGTTTTGGATTTTTTTCGTGGAACCCTTTTTGACACCCCATGTTTTGTTCGCTATCACTATAATTATATTATAAGACTAGCTGCTTTCAAGAAACTCCTGCTTTCAAGTCTTCAGGTGAAAAAGGTTTGGCCCTTCTCATTTCGATTTTTGGTTCTATACTGCTCCGCTGTGGATATATAACAAAGTCTTACGAGCATAATCACTCTAGCAAGTTTTGGCGTACTCATTAAGCTCATATATAAAGTGCATATATATAATTTTTGCTTGTTGCATTCCTCAGAGCTATTATGACTCACAAAACGAATAGTTCATAAGTGGGGACTGGATTGTTGCTGAGGAAGCTATGTTAGTATGATGCGAGAAATCATTGAAGCAAGCTGTACTTGATTATATATCTCATTACACAGCCGTGCCATCGCAAGGCCCTTTTCTTATGGAGCAAATTCTGGGTGTCCAGATTAAACGAATTAATTTTTGTAACAGTAATCATTTAAATACTGTATGGGTAAGTTCGGGGTTCTCGCTCTAAAAAAAAAAAGGTTCGGGGTTCTCTCTGATATGGAGGTCTCAATAGTGGTACCGTAAAAATGAATAGAAATATTTGACTGAAGAGAAGATTGTGGTGGGTACCTTAGAAATTCTTAGGAGATGAATTCAGAGATATATATTAAATACACTTCATATAACTACAACGTGCAAAAAAGCTCTCTGAAAAGGAAACTCCTTTGCTCATGTTTGGGTGCACAATTATCTTTGAATGCTTATTTTTGACTGATCCTGCTATAAGATTTGCGAGGAGACATCAAAGTGTGCCAGGGTCATATACAAGCATATATTACAGTTCCATGTTTCATCTAGATTGATTTTGATCACGAATTTCTCAGGCAAAGAATGAAACAAAGGCTCATTGATGCTGCATGACTCGCTAAAGCTGTAACTTCTGTTTTATTGTAAACAACAGGATACGATAGGAAACATAAAAAAAGAGAGCAGAAGACACATACACACATACGTTCGGTTAACGTAGATTTAAAGTTTCAAACAACCAGAAGGCACATACACGCAAATGTTCTGTATACATAGATTTAAAGTTTCTAGGTAATGTTCCCCGTCATTTGTCTGTTTAGAGCCTTCGCCTAGCGAGCTTCACCTTCAATCCATGTTTCATGTGAAGTATGATAGAATTAGAAGGTCTCATAGGGTGACCTTCCATAACATGAACTTCGTAGTTATGTATTACAACAGCTGCGATCATTTTCATCTGAGTGAAAGCCACTTGTTTTCCCAAACAAGTTCTCGGTCCCCCATTAAATGCCAAGAACTTGTATGATGGCTCATGCCTAACTCCTCCTCTCTCCGAAATCCACCTCTCTGGTCTAAATTCAAAGCAATCCTCTCCCCATATTGATTTCATCCTCCCCATTGCATACAAATGGAAGAGCATTCTCGTGCCGGGATTGACTTTGTGTCCACTTGGAAGGACGTCGGGCTTTACAGGGCACTTGAATTCGAATGGAATTGGAGGGTACAACCTCAATGATTCGCACAGTGCGCCATGTAAATAAACCGTATTGTGCATATGTTCATCCATCTTAAAGACCCTAAGATTTTGTTCCTCCTCTGGGATTACAGACTTGATCTCCTCTCTGATTTTCATTTCAACAGATGGGTTTGTGAATAGAGCCTAGAAAAGCCACGTGAGCGCTAAACTAGTAGTACTAATCCCGGCGAGCATGAAAGTCAAAATTGTGTCCCTAAGGAACACGTCGTTGCATTCTAAAACACACAAGGTCTCATTTTCCACCATATACAATGTCAATAAATCGGCACCATTCTCATTTCCCTTCACTTTGCTGGTTCCTTCTCTGAGTTCAACTCTCTTCATCCCTATGTAACTCCCTATAATTTGGTCCATTACTTCCCAAGCTCTTTTCAGTTTCTCCTCCATTCCCAACCCCAACCACCTCTGCAGAGTCCCGAACCACACGGGGTACCATGGCAATAGAAAATTACCTCCTCGGCATCATTTAATGCCTTGGAAAATGGGACTTTTAGGAATTCGATGGAGATAAGGGTGATCGGGTCCAGGATGGGTAAGGTCTAGACGTCGACCCCGTAGCCGACCTTGTTATAACCGGTTCTTCTTTTTTGGACTCTGTACCCGACCCTGTACCCGACCCACCTTGTTTTTTCAGTCCAGTTCCAAGGTCAACCTTGTTTCCACTGGAACCTATCTTGCAATCTTCCGATATCCTATACGACTTTGAATTTTATATTAATACGCGAGAAAATAACGTAATCCTCCTAATTTGTATCAAAACATTAAGCATTTGTAATAAATAAATACATAAACTTTTTGACTAAATGAAAAATTAAGAATTCATAAGACTAATTATAATATATAAAATCATAAAGCAAAGAATTAGCAATAAACATGAGTCTAATATTAGTTTTATTCCTACAACTACTACATGAAATTACTCATTTATACAAGCATAACTCCTCGAGAAATTAGGCAAGCCAATCCATGTGGTACACAAGAATTTGGTGGCGACGAACACCGTTCGTCGGACAGTGTAGGAGGGAGCCGATGAGGGAGGGAAGCAAGTGACGAAAAGGAACGACGAAGGAGGAGTGTCGTGCGTGTTTGAGAGAGTCAAGAGGAAAAACGCCATGTGATTGCGGGAGTAAGAATAAAAATAAAGGAAAAAAATAAGGTTTTGAACCTATACTTACAAAATCAGTTCTCAAACTGGTTTCAAAACCAGTCCGAGAACCGGTTCCTGGGTTGGTAATCAATCGGACGAAGTTCCCGAATCGGTTTAAACCAGTTTTGAATTTTGGGAACCGGTTCTCGGACCGGTTTCAACGGGAACCGGTTCCCAACCCTTTTTCCGGGAGGGCCGGTCTGGTTCATGGGTATACCCGGTCCGGTTGCACACCCCTAGATGGAGAAGCCTGCTAGGGTCGAACCCCGTGACGAATCTCGCAGCAGCATCGAAGGTGAATCTCGGAACAAATCTTGCAAATCCACCATGACACCTCTCGAGACAATTCATCCAGCACCCTGAGTAGGCCATTCTCCACCTTGTCCATGGTCGTCTTCGCCAAGAACCGATGGAACCGCTAGTCGTTCATAAACACCTGAGCGACCCTTCTCTCGCGCCCTCCACATATCCGAGTCGACTTGACGATCCCGTCACCCAAAATGTCGAACACCCTCTTGAACTTGGCCCCTTTCGGGAAGTTCTCAAAGTTGGTGCTCATGATGTAGTGGACGTTGGCAGGATCGGCGGTGACCAGCATGTCCATGCCAGAAAACTAGTGGAACCGGAAGAGGATGTTGTAGCTCCGCCCAGGTTGACGAAGAGCGCCAGGAGTATCCCCACTACCGGCCAGTTCGTGGGGAGCCCGTCATGGCTCTTGCTGAGGAGACGAAGGAATGCGAAGCAGATCGTGGCCAAGAATATCTCCAAGAAACCTATCAATGCCATTGAAGCTTCTCACGACCTTAAGATTTAGGCGTGCTGGAGACTTATATTGATTTACTCGTCCAACTCATGGCAAAAGAACACTTGCCATAACTTGGCAGAAAGGGACACTTAAGTGCCATAACTTGCAAAAGGTACACTTAAGTGTCACTTAAGTGCCACTCCGGCCAAAGTCCGGCCAAAACACCGACGTTGTATTTTTCCGGCAAAGTGAGCCCAAAACGAGCCCAAAACGATGCCGTTTTGCACGCGACATGGCCAAATAATGCAAAAACGGCATTGTTTTGGGCTGACGTGGTAAAAAAATAATATAAAAATTAATTAAATTAAATTAAAAATTTAATTTAGTTAAAATATTAAAAAATAATAATTTTAAAATTAAATTTAGTTAAAATATTTAAAAATCATAATTTTAAAATTTAAAAAATTATAAAAAGGGGGGGGGGTGGTGCGCCTCCGTTGTTGCCGGGAAGGGCCGGCGACGGAGGGGGAGGGTCGGCGACGGAGGGGGAGGGTCGGCAAGGGTTGCCGGCGGTAAGGGCTCGCGAGCCCTCGCCTAGATCCAAGAAGGGTCGGTGGCCCTCGCTCGCCCGAGCCAAGGGCCGCCGCCCGTTGGGGGTCGCCTTGACATGCAGCAGCCCTTGGCCCGGTGGGGTGAGGGTTGCGAACTCTCGTCCGATCTAGGGCGAGGGCTCACAAGCCCTCGCCATTGCCCCCCTTTTCTTTTATTAATTTTTTAAATTTAAAAATTGTTATTTTTAATATTTTAACTAAATTTAATTTTAAATTTAATTTAATTAATATTTATATTATTTTTTTACCACGTTAGCCCAAAATGACACCGTTTTTATATTATTTGGCCATGTCAGCATGCAAAACGGCGTTATTTTGGGCTCGCTTCGCCGGAAAAATGCTACATCAACCTTTTGGCAGAACTTTGGCTAGATTAACACTCAAGTGATCCCTTTTACTCCGATTTTGACACTTAAGTGCACCTTTCCTAAGTTATGACACTTAAGTGTCCCTTTGTACAAAATTATGGCACTTCAGTGGTTCGCACGTCTCCAACTCGTATATATGGAGAACTTCATAGGATTGGTCATTAATTAACGCAGCCCACAAGCTTGTCCCCTTTCTAGCAGAATTGTCTCCACACGCCACAACAACATTTAATGAAGAGCGTCCTTTTTAGAATTGTGTCATAGTAGAGGACGGGCTTACGACCACAAGAAGAAAAAACGAAAGAAGGGAGAGAAGAGAGTTTGTGTCCGGTTACTAGTCTCTTTCATTTTCCTCATTTGGGTTACTCTCTCTCTGGTGTCTATTGTGATATTTCTGACGTGGACACGCGGGTAATGGGTGTAATTCCACCCAGGGTTAGGTAATTCTACAGCGTGCAATCGATTATAATTATGTATTCTCCCATTTATTAGTTGATTATCGATGGTTGATTTTTTCCATGGATATAGGTTCCGATGCTGTGAGCAGATCACTCATGTCATTTATTATCCATTGTTTTAACTTTCTCTGACAATTTCAATCTCAATTTATTTGTAAAGATCTAGCTTGTCGTATAAAACGGCCAATGACATGGAGTTAATTTAGTGAAAATGTGTCTTCTTCTTGCATCGGCCAGTGTCACTGGCCAGCCATGGAGGAGCTAACAACACCGACGCTGGTCCATGGTCGTCGTCGGCTTCATTCGGCTAGTTGAAGATTGAGATGGGCAAGGCCAAATCTGCGGTTCGGTGGATCAAAATCTGGACGAACAAAGGCAGAGCCGACTGTAAGCAACGGCAAAGAGGTGGCTTGGGCCACCATGAGTAGCGCCAGAGATTGCTCGATAGGATTGGCTGGGATCTGCAGCCATTGTCCAAAACTAGACCACCCGCTTTCTTTATGTTTTGCCTTTGTCACAAAAAAATTAAATAACAAATAACAATAAATTTTTGTGGAGTCCACTTTTTTAAGAATTTGTGGCTCATAAAAGACTACTACACTAGCAAAACCCTTTATCTGTTTTTTTTATATTTTTTTTTTGGGCCCTACTCTTGGCAAGTCAAAATGTTATAGAAATAGGCCTGTATATAGCCCAAATATCACTCGAGTTTTTCATCTAGAGGAATTCTTTTTCCTACGTCTTTAGAAGTTAGATGGTTCTTGGAGAAAGGAAGATCTAGCATTCTGGAGTAAGCAGAGAAACAAAAATTTGGTCAATAGAATTGCTGTATATTTGGGATTCAAAATTTGTGGAAAGATTGTACCGTTATCTATCTAAAGTTCAATTAAATGATATGCCAGACCCTTGCTGTGGCTGAATGTTTAGATATTCAAATGCAGGGAAGCCACTGTTGGCTACTAAAGAGATAGGAGATCCTGGGAGAGGCAAAATCTGTGGTGGCCCAAGACAATTTGAGATGCAGTTTAGCCACCGTTGTTATATTTTCTGCATGAAGCTGCTGATAATTCTCAGAAAGATGCACTGGAGAATTGGAACTGTATGACAGCAATTTTATATCATTCCAAGGTACAAACAAACTCCTCATATTGCTGTTAATGGATGCTGTTTTTCTGGATGTTGTTTTGTAAGCACAATGACTTAGCGTGGTGGCGGTCGGTGAAACTCCTAGTGATAGATTTTGGTTCTACACTCTTTTCTAGAATCCGGACTATAATTAAAAAAAGAAAAAAGACGTCGGGGGATTACGGTTTTCCTTATAAAAGAAGCGTCCTCTTCTCGACATTCGCTATTTTGGTTGGGTGAGCTTTGTGGATTTCTTTTGTTTTTGGATTTTTTTCGTGGAACCCAAAAGGTTCATTACCTTGATGACACCGCATGTTTTGTTCGCTATCACTATTTTTATTATAGGGCTTGTTGCTCTTAGGAAGCACCTGCTTTTAAGTCTTCAGTTCAAAAAGGTTTGGCCCTTCTCATTTTGATTTTTTGTTATATACTGCTTCAGTAAGGATATATAACTAAGTCCTATGAGCATAATCACTTTTGCAAGTTTTGTGTACTCATTACACTCATATATAAAATGTGTGTGTACATATATAACTGTTGCTCGTTGCATTCCTCAGAACTGGCATGACTCACAAAACGAAGGGTTTAGAAGTGGGGACTAGATTGTTGCTGAGGAAGCTGTGTTAGTACAAAGCGAGAAATCATTGAAGGAAGCCGTAATTGACTATATCTCATTACACGGCCTTGCCATCGTGGGGCCCCTTTTCTCGTAGAGTAAATTCTGAGTGTCCAAATCAGAAGAATTGATTTTTGCAACAGTAAAGCCTTTAAATGCTGATTGGGTAAGTTCCGGGATCTCTCCGATATGGAGTTCTTGATAGTGGTATCATAGAAGTGAATAGAAAGATTTGATTGAAGAGAAGATGGTGGTGGCCATCCTAAAAATTCTTAGGAGATGATTTGAGAGATAAATGTGAACTACACTTTATATTATTACAATGTCGTTACAATGTTGGAGAGAGTTCTTTGGAAAGCATACTCTTTTGCTCATATTTGGGTGCAAAATTATCTTTTGAAAGCTTAGTTTTTTACTGGTCCCGTTATAAATTTTGCGAGGAGACATCAAAGTGTGCCCCAAGCATATACAAGCATATATTACAGTTGCATGTTTCATCCCTATTGTGATTGATTTTTACCACAAATTTGTCTGCCAAAGAAAGAAATGAAGGCTCCTGTATGCTGCATGACTTGTTAAAGCTGTAACTTCTAGTGTATATATAAATAACAGTACGCAACAGGAAACGTAAAAACAAGCGGTAGATATATAATCGGATATGTTTTGCATACATAGATACACAGTTTCTAGCCATAACATTCCTTGTCATTTGTCCACTTAAAGCCTTCGCCTAGCGAGCTTCACCTTCAATCCATGTTTCATGTTAAGTATGACAGAATTTGAAGGTCTCACAGGGTGATGTTCCACAACATGAACCTCGTAGTTATGTATTACAGTGGCTGTGACCATTTTTATCTGAGTGAAGGCCACATCCTTTCCCAAACAAGTTCGTGGTCCATCACCAAATGCAATGAACTTGTAAGAGGGCTGGTGCCTAATTCCTCCTCTCTCCGAAATCCACCTCTCTGGTCTAAATTCCAAACAATCCTCTCCCCATATTGATTTCATCCTCCCCATTGCATACGTATGGACAACTATGTTCGCACTGAGATCAACTTTGTGTCCACTAGGAAGGACGTCAGGATTTGCAGGGCACTTGTGTTGAAATGGAACCGGTGGGTATAGCCTCAAAGATTCGCAGATTGCACCATGTAAATAAACCATCTTGTGCATATGCTCGCTAATATTGAAAACCCTAAGATTTTGTTCTTCCTTCGGAATAACAGATCTTACCTCCTCTCTGATTCTCATTTCAACAGACGGGTTCATGGAAAGAGCCCAGAAAAACCACGTGAGAGTTGAACCAGTAGTTTCTATCCCCGCGGTCATGAAATTCAAAATCGTGTCCCTAAGGAACTTGTCATTGCATTCTAAAGCGCCCAATGTCTCATTTTCCACCATATACAATGTCAATAAATCTGCACCATTTTCATCTCCCTTCACTTTGCTGGTTCGTTCTCTCAGTTCAACTCTCTTCATCGCTATGTAATTCCCCAGAATTTGGTCTGTATCTTCCCAAGCTCTTCTCAGTTTCTCCTCCACTCCAATCCCCAACAACCTCTGCAGAGTGCCAAACCACTCAGGGTACAAGTGGCGATAGAAAATCACCTCCTCGGCATCACCCATTGCCTTGGAAATCGGAACTTCTGGGAATTCAACGGACAAGCTGCCGGGGTCGAACCCCGTGACGAATCTGCAAGCAGAATCAAAGGTGAACCTGTGGAACAAATCCTGCAAATCCACCGTAACACCTCTCTGAGACAATTCGTCGAGCACCCTGAGCAGACCATTCTCCACCTTGTCCCTAGTGGTCGACGACAAGAACCGATGGAACCGTTGGTCTTTCATAAACACCTGAGCAACCCTTCTTTGCGTACTCCACAGATTGGAGTCGGAGTTGAAGATCCCGTCGCCAAGAATGTCGAACACCCTCTTGAACTTGGGCCCTTTCGGGAAGTTCCCAAAGTTGGCGCTCATGATGTAGTGGACGTTGGCAGGATCAGCAGTGACCAGCATGTCCATGCCGGAAAACCAGGGGAACCGGAGGAAGAAGCTGCCGCGGCTCCGCTCAACAAGGCAGGTGGCCCAGTCGTGGACGCGGCTCAAGTTGAGGAAGAGCGCCGGTAACATCCCCACGAGCGGCCAGTTCCCGGGGAACCTATCATCGCTTTTGCTGAGGAGACGAAGGACCGCAAAGCAAATCCCGGCCAAGAATATCTCCAAGAAACCTATCACTGCCATTGATCTCTCTCTCTCTCTCTCTCTCTCTCTCTCTCTCTCTCTCTCTCTCGTTGTGAGGAAGTCTAGTAATATATAGACGATAGGAGGAGAGACAACATCGATAGTGGGTGGCAGGAGGTCGACTGGCATTGAAAGTGCAAGGACGATTTGTGTCTCAAACATTGCTTTCAAGAGGTTGGGACACCTGGAGTGCCATAACTTGGCACGAAGAGAAAGTGTCATAATTTTAAAATGGTACACTTGAGTGCCAATATCGGAGTAAAATGTGACACTTAAAAGTGCCACTTTGGCAAAAATCCGGCCAAATGGCTGACATGGCCATTTTCCGATGAGTTTTGTTCAAAACGGCGTCGTTTTGCACGATGACGTGGCGGAGAAAATGCAAAAACGACGTCGTTTCGTGTCTACGTGTAAATAATAATATAAAAATTAATTAAATTAGATTTAAAATTTTATTTGAAATATTCAAAAAATTTTAAAAAATAAGAAAAATTTAAAAAAATTAAGAAAATTTTAAAATTTTTAAAAAATTAAGAAATTTTTTTAAAAAATAAAAATTTAAAAAATTAAGAAAAAAAAAGGGGGAGGGGAGGTCGAAGGGGCGATTGAGGGATGAGCCCTTGCCGCCGTCGCCTCCCCGCCGTCGCCGAGAAGGGTCGACGACGAGAGAGGGGAGGGTCGGCCGAGGTCGTCGGTCGGCCCGGCGCGGCCCTCGCCGCAATCCGGCGAGGGCTCGCGGCCCTCGCCGTCGGTCGGCCGGGGACCGACGACCCCGATCGACCCTCCCCACTCCGTCGCCGGGTCCTTCCGGCGACGGCGGGGAGGCGGTGGCGACGAGGGCTCGGCCCTCGGCCGCCCCTTCGACCTCCCCCTTTTTTTTTTCAAAATTTTTCTTAATTTTTAAAAAATTTTAAAATTTTCTTAATTTTTAAAATTTTTAAAATTTTCTTAATTTTTTAAATTTTTAAATTTTTAAATTTTTTGAATATTTTAAATAAAATTAATTTTAAATCTAATTTAATTAATTTTTATATTATTATTTACACGTAGACACGAAACGGTGTCGTTTTTGCATTTTCTCCGCCATGTCAGCGTGCAAAACGACGCCGTTTTGGACCAAATTCGCCGGAAAGTCGCCATGTCAGCCGTTTGGCCAGATTTTCGCCGGAGTGGCACTTAAGTGTCCCATTTAACTTTAAAACTGGCACTCAAGTGTACCATTTTAAAGTTATGGCACTTAAGTGTCCCTCCATGCCAAGTTATGGCACTTAGGCTGTACTTTTGCCTTGCTTTCAAATAAGTGGTATCAAATGTCTACATCTCCAAAATATTTATACACATCTCTTGATTGTGCGTCCGCTCAAAAGATATCATACAGTCTCTGCTCATCATCCAAATCGAGCACATAATAAAAATTGGAATTTTTCAACTACATGGTTGAAAAATAATTGAAAAGTACTTGCCTATCTCCTTCTTGCAATTTCAGCCTTTTGTACTTTGCAACATGATTTCTAACATTTTTTTTTTTCAAAATTTAAATTCTCATGTCCTCCTTCTTTGACAACTTTTGTTATTTTCCACTTCAGAGGCTGACAATCACAGCTTTTTCTCGGTCTTTACTTAACCAACTCCTTTTTGAACTTGTACCATCGACAACCGTAACAAAATACCACACCTTTTACAAGAGTTTAACACTCTAATGCCAAATCCCACTTCTTTAGCATAATTGTTATAAAATGCATAAGTCTCAATAGAAGAATTAAATTCCGTACCTATGCAAGATGTGATTTTCACGTTCTTTGGTATGGTGATGCTTTCATGGATAGCATCTTCAGTTAAAAATGTTCATCTCGTCTTCATCACCACTATTTATTTTCATTAGCGAAGTTGCTGTCAATACGAACTCCATCCATCCGAACAAGATTAGAGGAAAAAATTAAGAATTATATGTCTAAAATTTATAGATGCAAACTAAAATTCGACAATTATGAATACCTATTACTTTCTGCCAATAAGAAAAGTAGAAATTAATGAACCTTTCTCCATAGTTATGACTTATTCAATTACAAAATCCTACAATAATTGGAAGTTCAAAGCACAAAAGATAATTACACATTCAGTCCCCAAAAAAAGAAAGATAATTACATTCCTATTTTTTGAGTTATCAAGCTTTTTTATTTGGGAACAATATCCACATAAACTTTTCTTTGGCTAGAGAATAATATCCACTATTTTTTATTGCTCGGTCCTCTATTTTAAAAGTTGCAACCAAGTTCTTCATATATTTCTTATCATTTGAATAATATTGTAGATTTGTTTCTTATTGCGTGAATATTATTACTTTGATTTTTTTTCCTCAATTTCAGCTTGCAATAAAAAATTATACAAATCTCAAAAAAGAAAAAAATAGAGGAAAAATGAAACTGTTTGAGGAAGTCCATGGTTTCCTCAAAAATATCTTGTGGCCCATATTTGATAGTCACTCTGTCATTTCACGTAGGACAATCAGCTAAGCTTTATTATTATTATTATTATTATTATTATTATTATTATTATTATTATTATTATTATTTGGCTTGCCTTTCTAATGCTACTAACAAAAGAAAATATTCACCGGTTAGCTGCTAGCCAACCGCTGGTAGCCAAATCTGGCCACTAGGCAGCCTCGCCTGAGGTCTTGCAACCTCAGGTGCCACCAAGTGATGATCGTCTGAGGTTGAGCGACCTAGGTGGTGCCACCTGAGGTCGCGCGACCTTGAAGCGGCCATTAGTGAGGACGAGCAACCCCTCAAGTGGCAGTCGTCATTTTTATTGTGTGAATATTATTACTTTGATTTGTTTCTGAGTTTGAACTTGTAATAAAGAATTATACAAATCCCAAAAAAAGAAAAATGAAAAATAGAGTGAAAATGAAACCATTTGAGGAAGTTCATGGTTTCCTCAAAAATTTTTCATGGCCCATATTTAACTGTCACTTCGTCATTTTACGGAGGATAGTCAGCTAAGCTTTATTCTTTTTATCTTTTGGCTTGCCATTCTAATGCTACCAACAGATGAAAATATTCATTGGTTAGCCAATGTGGCATGAATTTGTTTTTTACTCATGTCCACTTATCAATTAACGCATGTCTTGTTAAAAATTGTATCTCGAGTTTGAGTCCGTTGATTTAACACAATCCAAAGTGAGTCCAACCAAATAAACAAAATTCAACTGCCACTTTGAATTTGTTTGAACCTGTAACGGGAAAAGATATCACAAGTGCCATAACTTTCATATGCCTCTTACTTGAGTGCCATAATTTTTTTTCGATTCCTTGAGTAGCACAACTTATGTACGGCATTCACTTAATGCCGTTACTTTTTTTTTTTTTTTGCAATCACTTGAAGGTTATATAAGAAGGCCACGATTTTTTAAAAACGTTCCCACAAGTGATATATCATGTTAGATTTCAAATACTTGGATGAACACTTTTTAAAAGTTACAGTACTTAGTGGTCAATTCAAAATTATAACACTCAAAATGAATGTTTTTAGAGGTTGTGGTAGTTAAGTGGTGAAAAAAGTTATGGTATTCAATTGAACATCGTGTCATCGAGAACTTCACAAAATTTGGCATTAATTAGTGGGACACACAAGCTTGTCTTCTTTTTGTTGAAATATCTTCACGCTCTGTAACAACATTTAATCAGGGGCCTCCAAAATCTTTTTGTGACACACAAAAAGATTTTGGAGGCCCCTGATTAAATGTTGTTACAGAGCGTGAAGATCCCAAAAAGATTTTGGAGGCCCTTGATTAAATGTTGTTGCAGAGCGTGAAGATATTTCAACAAAAAGGAGGCCCTTGATTAAATGTTGTTGCACAGCATGAAGATGCTTCAATGTGTGTCCCCCACTAATTAATGGCAAATTTTATAAAGTTCTCGACGACACGATGCTCACTTGAATACCATAACTTTTTTTCAATCACTTAACTACCATAACTTCTAAAAAAACATTCATATGAGTGCTATAATTTTGAATTGATCACTAAGCACTATGACTTTTAAAATATGTTCATCCAAGTGTAGGAAATTTGACATGATATAGCACTTGTAGAGAATGTTTTTAAAAAATCGCAGCCTTCAAGTTATTAATTGAAAAGTTATATAACCTTTAAGTGATTGGAAAAAAAGTAATGGCATCAAGTGAGCACTATACATAAGTTATGACACTCGAGGAATAAAAAAAAAACAATTATGGCACTTTAGTGAGTGGCAAATGAAAGTTAAGATGCTTATAGTATACTTTTCCCTTGTAGGTTCAAACCAAATCAAAGAGGCAATTGAACTTCGTTTATTTGGTCGGACTCACTTTGGATCATGTTTAATCAACGAACTCAAACTCGAGACACAATTTTTAACCGGACATGCATTAATTTATAAGTGGATGTGAGTAAAAAAGAAATTCACGCCACATTAGCCAATTGTTGAATATTTCCTTCTATCGATAGCATTAGAAAGGCAAGCCAAAAAAAAAGGAATAAGACTTAGCAGACCATCCTTTGTAAAATGACAGAGTGACAGTCAAATATGGGCCACAAGCAATTTTTGAGGAAATGATGGACTTCCTCAAGTTTTATTGCAAGTTCAAATTGAGAAACAAATCAAAGAAATAATATTCACATGATAAGAATGGCAACTGCCGTTTGGGGTGCGCGACCTCAGGCAACGCCACTTGGGTCGCTTTACCTCAAGTGACCGCCACTTGGGTCATGCAACCTAGGGCATCACCTAAGGTCCTTGTGACCTCAGGCAAGGTTACCCTGCAACTAGTGGCCAAACGCGATTGGTCAGTAGCTAAGTTCTACCAGATTAATTTTAATTCTTTTTTTTAATTTTTTTTATAAAAACCCTTTGCAAATGTAATTTTTATCAAACGGTATTTGAGTCAAAGCTATTTTTCGATGCACTTTAATATTACAATTTGCCATACACGATAGCATTTCGGAAAATTCCTGTACCCAAAGGTATTTGCATTTTCTTAAAGTCATTTCTCCAAAGTCGTACCAAACAAGTCCTACGTAGGCTTTGTTTGGTTTGGCTTTTGGGAAATGACTTTTGAGAAAATGCAAATACTTTTGGGCAAAATGGATTTTCCAAAATACTATCATGTTTGGCAAATTATAATTCTAAAGTGCATTGGAAGATAGTTTTGGCTAAAATGCCATTTGGTAAAACTCACATTTGCGAAGGGATTTTATTTAAAAAATTAAAATCAAAATTAATCCGATAGAGTTCAGCCGTCGGCCAACCACCAATGGCCAAATCTGGTCATGGAGTTGCGTTCTTGAGGTTGCTTGACCTCAAGCGATGCCCTAGGTTGCAGGACCTAGGCGGCGATCGCCTAAGGTCGAGTGACCCAAGTGGTGTTGCCTAAGGTCGCACGACATTGTGCGATGCCATGGGTCACACAACCCAGGCGACGGTCGCGCAGGATGTGCAACCCCCAGGCAACGATTGTCAAGGACAAGCGATTCCTTAGGTAGCGGTCGTTGTTCTTATTGTGTGAATAATTACTTTGATTTGTTTCTCAATTTGAGCTTGCAATAAAGAATCATACAACTCTCAAAAAAGAAATAAGAAAAATAGAATAAAAAAGAAACCATTTGAGGAAGTCCCCACGATTTCCTCAAAATTTGCTTGTGGCCTATGTTTGACTGTCAATCCGTCATTGTAGGGAGACGGTCAGGTAAGCTTCATTATTTTTTATCTGTTTTTTTGGCTTGCCTTTCTAATGCGACCAGTAGAAGAAAATATTCACGGGTTGGTTAATGTGGCATGAATTTCTTTTTTACTCATGTCCACTTGTGAATTAATGCATGTCCTATTTAAAATTATATCTTGAGTTTGAGTCAGTTGATTAAACACGATCCAAAGTGAGTCCAGCCAAATAGACAAAGTTCAACTGCCTCTTTGATTTTGTTTGAACCTATAAGGAAAAATGATACTATATGTGCTATAACTTTCATACGCCCCTCACTTGAGTGACATTATTATTTTTTTTCAATTCCTCGAGTGTCATAATTTATAAATGACGCTCACTTGATACCATTTCTTTATTTTTATTTTTTGCGATCACTTGAAGGTTATATAACTTTTCAATTAATCACTTGATGAATACGACTTTTTAAAAACATTCACCACAAGAGCTATGTCATGTCGGATTTCCAACACTTGGAAGAACATTTTTTAAAAGTTATAGTACTTAGTGATCAATTCAAAATTGTAGCACTCAAATGAATATTTTTTAGAAGTTATGGTAGTTTTTTTTTTTTTTAGCAAAGAAGTTATGGTAGTTAAGTGGTCAAAAAAAGTTATGGTATTCAAGTGAATATCGTGTGGTTAATACAAAAATGAGCATTAATTAATGGGACACCCAAGCTTGTCTTCTTTTGGTTGAATTATTTACACGCTCTACAACAACATTGATGAAGGGGCTCCATTTTAGACAATAACTTCACAAAATTGGGCATTAATTAATGGGACACACAAGCTCGTCTTCTTTTGGTTGAATTATTTAAACGCTTTGCAACAACATTGATGAAGGGGCTCTATTTTAGCATTACATCAATATAAAGGTGGGGCTTGTGATTGAGCATACGTATATAGAGCTTGTTGGAAGCTCTTATGGACGCGCTAACCCTGGAGTACCATAACTTGGCACAAAAGGATACTTAAGTGTCATAACTTACGAAAGTGACACTTAAGTGCCAAAATTAGAGCAAAATGGATTACTTAAGTGCCAAAATCCGGCAAAAACGCTGATGTGTCAATTTTCTGGCAAAGTAAGTGCAAAACAGCATCGTTTTGGTGCCGACGTGGTAAAAAATTAATATAAAAATTAATTAAATTAAATTTATTTAAAACATTTATAAACAATTTTAAAAAAATTAAAAAAAAAAAAGAAAGAAAAAAAAGGGGGGTGGCCGACGGCTAAGCCCTTAGCCGCCGCCGCCTCCCTTGCCACCATCGGCAAGGGCCGGCAATGATGGGGGGAGGGTCGGCCGAGGTCGTCGAGGCCCTAGCTAGGGGCCGGTGACCCCGGCTGATCAACGACGAGGGCCCGCAAGCCCTTGCCCTGATCTGGGGCGAGGGTCAACGACCCTCGCTTGGCCGGGGCCTCCTCCGGGTGGTGGCCCTTGGCTTGGTCGGCGAGGGCTTATGGCCCTTGGCCCGGTCGAGCCGGGGCTCGTGGCCCTTGCCCGCATTTGGTGAGCGGGGAAGGAGGAGGAGGGGAGCTAGCCAACGGCTGAGGAGAAGGAAAAAAGGGGGGGGGGGGGAGGAGGAGGAGGGAGGCAGCCGATGGCGCCGCCGCCATCTCCTCCGTTGTCGGGGAGGTGAGGGAGGGTTGGCCGAGGCCGGTAAGCCCTAGCCAAGGGCCTTTGTGCCCTCGCCCCCAAATTCGTGCGAGGGCTGGCGACCCTTGCTGGATTTGGGCGAGGGCACGTAGGTCCTCGCCGCCAATTGACTAGGGCTGCCGCCTCGGCCCAGCCATCGGCTTCGGCGGCCTCGGCCGACCCTCCCCACCTTTTTAGCGACGGCGAGGGCTCAACCCTCAACCGCCGGCCGCCTTCCTCCTCCTTTTTTTTTTTTTTTTTAATAAATATAAATGATGATGATGATGATGATGATGATGATGATGATGATGATGATGATGATGATGATGATGATGATTATTATTATTATTATTATTATTATGTCTTAAATTTAATTTAATTTAATTTAATTTATATTAAAATTCAAATTATGTCAAAATGATTCGATTTAATTATTTTCCAACTATAAAAACGACATCGTTTTGGGTGAATTAGAGTTGAGTCAGTTCTCCGGTGAGACACCTCGGTGAGAAATATTAATATTTAATTGCCACATATGATTTCCGAATGGCTTCACTAGAGATGACACTCAGGTGTTCTACTTTTCTTAAAATGTGGTACTTAAGTGTCGCTTTCGTAAGTTATGGCACTTAAGTATTCCTTTGTGCCAAGTTATAACACTGGAAGCAATCTTTTGCCAGCTCTTATGACCATAGGAAGAAGGAAAAAACAAAAGAAAATAAAAAGAGTTTGTGTTTGGCGCTCTAGTTAATCTCTTTTATTTTCTTCGGTTGTCCAATCGGGGGGGGGGGGGACACTCTCTTTCTTGGGCGTACGTTGTAAGATTTGAGCTATAAATAGTGGGCATTGAGGGTAATTCTAGGGTTGGGAAATATCTTAGTGTGTAAGTGATTGTAATTGTGTATTCTCTTTTTAATTAACAGATTATTGGCGATTGTTGTCCTAGTGGCCGTAGGTTTTGACATTTGGATCAAATCACGTAATTCCCCCGTGTCATTTATCATTCATCACTTTAATTTTCTTTGAAAATTTAGTGTCCCAATATAATTACAAAGATTTGTTCTATTTTTACGATAATTGGTATCGGAGCTAAGACTTTATAATTACGTTTGGAATGAAATTTGAAGTCAAGAAATTTAACAAAATGAACAACTTTGAATTGTGGAGGATCAAGATGGGGATGCTATTAATAACTTAAGGTTTGCCAAGGCATTAGCGAGCAAGGATAAAGTGCTTGAAACAAATGAAAGATGTTGAAAAGGATGAGCCTAATGAGGATGTCAATGAGTATAATTTTATTAAATCTATTGAATGAGGTGTTAATAGAGGTGGCCAAAGAGAAGGATGCCACAGTGTTGTGGGCAAAACTTCATGTTTTTTATACAATGAAAGGTTTTAACAATTGATTATAGATGCTAAAGAGATTCCTTTTTTTTTTTTTCATTTTGTTATGTTAAATGTACATCCATCAAAGCCCACCTAGATGAGTTTAACAAACTCATGATGGAGTTGAAGAATGTCGAGGAAATCCTGGACAATGAAAAACAAGGCATGATGTTGTTAGCGTTTCTATTGAAGTCATGGAAGCACTTTATTGACTTACTATTACATGGCTGCACTACAATTACCTCTTTTGAGGTAAAATTGGTCCTACTCCCTAATGAGTGGTAGAGAAAATTACAATATGATGGTTCAACGCAAGAGGTAGCATGTGGATTAACGATGCAAGGTAGAGATCAACATCAAGAACCTAATAGCAAAGCTAAAAGTAGATTGAAATCGCAACACAGAAAATCTAAGGGTTGCATGAAGTATAATGAGTGTCACGAAAATGGGCATATAAGACTATCCAAAGCTGAGAAATAAAGGTGGTGGGCAAAATGTCACAAGTAGTGTGGTAGACATTGTTGAGAAGAGTACCAATGATGTCAAGGCCATCCTACATGTGACTACTCATTCGTTAGGAGATGAATGGGTGATAGTAAGTAGTTGATACATACTCGTATATGTTCAGTATAAATGGATTTGCAATTTCTAGCTATGATGTTCCCCATCATGTGTCCATTTATGGCCTTCTCTTAGTGAGCTTCACTGTCAATCCATGTTTCATGTGAAGTATGATAGAATTAGAAGGTCTTATAGGGTGACCTTCCACCACATGAACCTCGTAGTTAAGTATTATAGCACTGTTTTCATCTACTTGAAAGCGATTGTTTTCATCTACCTGGGCCGGCGGTGAATGGATTTTGGTGAATGGCTTTGAATATTGAAGCCCACAAGAGCATTAAACTTTGGATAAGTCAATAATTACTCCATGGTGAAAGCCACTTCTTTTCCCCAACAAGTTCTTAGAGAAGGCATTCGGTCAAAGAGGAAAAGAAAAGAAAAGGAAATAGAATATATTTCAACACATGCACAGAAGGAAACAAAATATGCTTTCTTTCCATGATAGTTCAAACCCTCTCCCTATAAAGGACCTTCGCAGACGAAGAATAAAAAAAGGCCACACAATTCCATACACAGCCACATTGAGAACGCATTGAGAGATACACGTGAGAGGGGAAGAGAGAGTTCCTTTGCTTTTTTCATTGCAGGCCAACACTGAGCTGCCGTGCCCCACGTTTGTTCTTGCAATTATCAATGCCCGACCAACGTCGGCAATTTTAGGGAGAACACATTGAAAGAAACGTCCCTGCTGCACCGCAAGCCCTTGGTGATTCACTGCTACCTTCTTGCACGGTTGCCAAGCTTTCAGTGACGACCGGTTACTGCTGGACCGGCCACCGAGAGCTGCTCAGCCAAGACGACCAGCGAATCCAGCAAACCTTAAAGGAGTCCCGGCGCACTCCTGCATCTCCGACGTGTCTGTTCTAGACGATCCCAGCAAGAAGCCGACACCTTTCCGAGAGCTATTCTTCAATTTCTAGCGATCCCACGATCACCTTTCAGTCCTTCCCATTGGGATTTGGTTCAGTTTTGCAGGTTTGTTGAAGATCCCTCTTACGGCCAGCAAGCTCTTTGTCTTCTCTGGTGAACATCAAAGCATCCATCCCACACAGTGGCACCATCAAATGGTCGAGAGTTGGTAGAAGAGAAGAAGACAAAAGTCAAGTGGTGGATTGAAGATTAAAATAAAGAAGTCCAAGAGCATTCCGTCGCCAGTAGATAAGCTGAAGTTCTCGGATAGAATTCCAAAGTACTCGCTCTTGTGGAACACGTCCGACGATTACCGAGCAACCGTGCATGCTACTAATCGCCGGCCTTCCTCACTGTGATTTCTGTGACCCATCATCCATCCGAATTTGGAGACGTCACCCGTGTGACATCGTGAATTAGGTAAGACTCTCAATCAATTTGATTTTCATATATCTCGCTGCCTAATTCGTAATATCACAATCTTTCTTTGAATGCTTGATCGATATTGCCATATCCGAAAGATCTCTTGATCCCTCATGAATTGGGAAATCTTCATAATTTTGCAACGTACATATGATTGACAGTCCGATTTCACGCTCAAAATACGACCCGCAATCATACGGAAAAATCACCAATTCGATTTCATGCTCGAGATACTATTCGTGATTTTATTTAAAAATTGGTCAATCCAATCTCAAACGCGAGATACGATTCGTCAATTTATTTCCCAAAATTAAATGGATGTGGATGACGTCTTGCTTGATTTGGTGCCATGTTGTTCTTGATGCCTTATTTGTTTGCTCCCGTAAAGGAAACAATATTTGAGTTAGATTAGATGCATGCTAGGATATTACTTGTTTTAGGTTATTTTGCATGTCAAGAATAGGAAATTTATTTATTTCGAATTTCTTAAATAAAAATACCAAAAAAATAAATTTAGGATGTTAGATTTCTGTTTCACTAGTTTAAATTGCATGTTTAATTATTTGGCAATTATTAATTTCGAAATTAAAAAAGGAAAAAGGAAAAACAACAACAAATCATCATGCATATGTCATGTAGAGTTAGGGTATATTTTGCACGTCATTGCATAATAGGGTAAAATTGCACTTAATTCAATTTTAGATAATATGTTTTCTTAATTTATTATAAGTTTAGATATTTTCTTAAATAGATTGCATTTTAGGATTATTTGGGTTAAGATAATATTTTAGTTTAAATTAGGATTTGGCTTAACCTAATTCCTAATGCAAATCTAATAAAATCTTAATCTAGTTAGATAATTTTCACATTTTTCCTAATTGCGAATTTCATGAAAAATACAAAAAAAAAATGTCTTAGAATAAATTGGTTCCATTCTCTAGGATAGATTGCATTTTTAGAAAAAATGTCATATAGGATTAGATTCATGAAATGCACGTCATTTAGAGATTGTTATTAGGTCCATTTAATTAGAAATTGCATGACATTATAATTAGGTTATTTAGTTATATTGCATTCCATATTGCATGATTTTCATTAAATAAGTAAAAAAAAAAAAAGAAATTGCGTGTTAATTAGAAATCATACCTAGGACTGTTAATGTGAATTCTGATCTAACAACGCAGATACTTTTGTTGCTTTGAGATAAGTTCTGCAATTTATTTATTGTTTAACTTGGATGTTAAATTGGTGGTTTGCGTACCCACATGATCGCCTCACATGTTAGAAAGATAGATTTAAAATCAATTTAAGCTGCATGCAAAGGAATTTTTGAAAATAAAAGAATGGTACCGAAAAGGCATTAGAGAAATCTAATGTAACCAAGTCCCCGTACCTAGAGTTTCTGGTTCATAAGAGTAAATGAAATCTCCTGTTACTTTACTTGGGTTTCTAATTGACCCACCAAAAATAGATTAGTGACGACTCCTAATTGAAAATCATTTGCATGTTAAAAACTTGAACCTAAGTCGTGAATTGGTATAGGCTTGGGAGAGCCCGAGTTAAGTCTAGGCTTAACAATCCATTAGCCAAACCCTAGGTGGTTCACACCCAAAAAATTTGGTCGCAACAAAGTTCTTGGCCCAACATTGAATGCCAATAACTTGTCCAATGGCTCATGCCTAATTCCTCCTCTCTACGAAATCCACCTCTCCGGTCTAAATTCCAAGCAATCCTCTCTCATGCGAAGTTCAACCTCCCCATTGCATGCAAATGAAAGCATATGTCCTCTTTCTAGAAAAGAAATTGAAGTCCGGTGATGTATAAAAGAGAGTTGGTGACATGACATGAACAATAGACAATAAGTAAGCAAACCATGGGTGGGCTCGATTTGGCCTATTTTGTAATTTTTCTTTTTTTTTTTTTTTTAAACCCATTTTATAAAACGCATTTTATGAAGCCAAAGTTCAAATACCCCCACTTAACAACTAATAATAAAAAAATAAATAAATAAAGTCGAAAGCTAGGTGAATCTGAAGCTCCGTCACCGAGCGCTCCCTAGGGTTTCGCCCTCGGCCGCTGAGCGAAAATGCCCGACGAGAAATCGCTCGCCGCCACGTGTCTTCTTGGCCATGACTTGCTCCTTCACTTTGGGAGACTTTGCTCTATCGCCCGATGATGCCGCGTGACTTGGTCCTTCGCACGCGCCGCCACTCGCAGCAACTTAGCCTCCTCGCTCCGTTGCTCGTCCACACCGAACCGGGGATCTCGCACAACCCCTGCCACCGTTGTTGGACCCCTCAGTCGCATCAGCATCGCCCCCCAAAGTAGGGTGACGCCTCCGCTGCTGCGCCGACCGTCTTCTACCGCCACAGTCAAACCAACCACACCATCCCACTCCTCTCCTCCTGGCCCGGCTCTTCGCTTCGGTTTGCCACGCACAGTCATCTAGGGGCAACTAGTGCACTGCCCTAGTATGTATGGTGATGTGTGAGCTTGGTTAGGGTTTTTCTTCATCTATTGCTATTGTGTTCGTGGTTTCTCTGCTGCGATGGCCTCCGAGTCGGGTTTGGCCCACAACGCTGGGAAGGGCCTAGTGTTTGAAGCTCGCCTCCTCCCATTCATGGCCTTTCATCTTAGGTTGGTACATCGAAGGAGGATTCGAGACGTGTTGCTCCGTCTCTGGCTGTTTTAAGCGATGATCCTCAAGTGGCTCGGCCCCCTTGTGCTCTTCTGGGCCTCGAGGTAGAAGTCAAGATAAGTTTAGCTCTAAGCGTGCTTAGCCTAGGAGGGAGTCAAAGAACCCGAATGCTTGTATTTGGGCCAGCATAGCCAAGGTTGCTGCAAAAGGTTATGATCTGGAGTTTTTTCCTCCTTCATATGTCAACAACAAACTGGTTGTTGAACTATCTGATGATACACTTGAGACTACTGATCCTAAGCTACAAGAGTGCATTGTGGGCTACTTTATTGGCTGGAGATTATTGTTCAAAGTAACTGAGCCGGCCCTTAAAAACGCTTGGGGGCCGAATCTCGTGGAGGTAATGTCTAATGGACAAGGCTTTTTTTTTTTCCATGTGCATGATGGAGATTTTCATAGAAAGGTCCTGGAGGGGGGCCTATCACGGTTGCTAGAGTACCCTTGATTTTGTAGCAATGGAAACCTACATTGGAGCTAAAGAAAGATAGCCATTTGATTTGTGCCTATGTGGATTAGGCTGAGGAACCTTCCTCTTGCCTTCTTGGTCTTCGTAAGGGATCAGTAAGGTGGCTAGCACAGTTGGCAAGCCGCTATATGTGGACTTGAGCACTAATCATATGAAGATGCTGGCTTTTGCTAGGGTCTGTGTTGAAATTACAACGAAGCAGCCAAGTTGTGATATTGTAGAAATTGTCCAGAATGGTGAATCATGCTTAGTGGGAGTGAACTATGAATGGAGACCTACTGCATGCTCAGGGTGTGGCATCTTCGGCCACAAATGTGCCCCTGCCCCTACTCATCCTTTTGTTGCAAGTGCTGCTCAGCAGGCTCCGATCGTTGCTTCCCCTGTTCCCCAAGGTACATCTCTGGCCCCAGCTCCTCTTTTTCGAATGAAGCCCCTGCAAAAGTTGAAGGCCAAAGAAGGCAGGCTCAGTAAGAGCAGGCTGATTCCGCCCCTCCTGCTGCGTCACGTCTACCTGCTGATGATCCTGTGTTGGAGGATAAACCTCGGCAGGCTGAGACGGGGTTGAATCTTGTTAAAGGGAAGAAGAAGAAGGATGCTCCTCCTAGGGAAATTGCCTCGGCACTTCTGGTTAGCTCGGGGGATGAGGCTCGCACAAACAAGGAGAAGGCAACTGCAGTAGACAGAAGTTTACCTTCTATTTCAACTCGCAATGCCCAGAGAGGATTGCGAATTATTACAAGGACAAAAGCACATGCCCCCACAGCCGAAGAGGAGCCGATCGGTCCTGATGAAGATTCGATAGAGCCGGTGAGCCCTGGGGAGGAGTCGGATGGACCGGCAAACCGGATTGCTAGCTTAGTTGACCTGTTATCCCCCTGCCGGTCTTCGAAAGCTCCTCTTGTATCTATGGGTGTGAAGTCCATTCAAGACAAGTTGATGACTCTAGCTCCGATCTGCCGCCTCTCCTCCTCTAGGCCTACTCCGCCTTCCAATCGGCGCAAGCTGCCGATGAGGAGGTAATCCTGTTTCTCTCTCTCTCTCTCTCTCTCTCTCTCTCTCTCTCTTTGTATATATATATAGGTTGTTAGAATGTGAGGGCCTTGTTAACCCCACTAGACATGCTAAGGTTCAAAGCTTGGCTTTCTCAAACTAGTTGTATTTGATTGGTGTATTGGAAATGAAGGTTCCACAAAATCTTTTCAATTCCATCTCTGGGACTTTGTTGAGAGATTGGTCTTGGGTCTCAAACTATGAGTTCTCCCCTAGGGATAGGATTTGGGTTGGATGGGACCTGGCTCGGGTTAGCTTTGAAGCTCTCTCTTTTTCAGCTCAAGCAATGCATGGGAACCTTAAATGGTTGGACTCTGGAGTGGCTTGCTATGTGTCAGTGGTTTATGGCAAGCACACGTTCACACTCAAGGAGATCTCTATGGGAGGATCTTGTTCTTAGAAGCATTGCTTTGCAAAACTCGACTTAGCTTGTGATGGGGGACTTCAATGCTATTAAAGACCCATTTGACCGAGGTTGGCGGATCCAATGCTTGGATACCGTGTTTTGACGAGTTTGGACAGTGCTTGGCATAAGCGAAACTCGAAGACTTAAGGTATGTAGGATTCAAATACACTTGGACAACTTTAGTGGGCTCTGCCAAGAAGGCAAGAAAGATTGATAGAGTTTTGGTGAATTGTAAATGGAGCCATGAGTTCTCGTACTCTGAAGCTTCCTTCCTGGCGCCGAGTATCTTCAATCACACTCCTATGGTGGTCAAGGTGCTTAACCCGATTCCTCGGAGGAAGCCGTTCAAGTTTTATGACTTTTGGATGAAGCATCCAAAGTTCAATGCTATTGTTTCTCAAGTTTGGGAGGCTCTTGTGGAAGGAGTTCCTATGTTTAGACTTGTATGCAAGCTGAAGGCTCTCAAACACCAACTTAAGACTTTGAATAGAGATTCCTTCTCTAACATCTCAATTGGAAAGTCGGAAGCGAGGGCGGCCTTAGAGACCATGCAGGCGGAGTTGCAGCAGGAGCCTACTTTTACTCATCTGGCTAAGCTGGAAAAGGAGCAATGGCGTGTCTTTACTAGGCTAAGGTCCATGGAGGAGTCTTTTTTCAGGCAGAAGTCAAGAGTCAAGTGGCTAAAAAAGGGAGACTGCAGCACTAAGTTCTTCCATTAGTATGTCAAAAAGAGATAGTTGAGGAATAGAAGTCCTTTTCTATCCAAGATTCGGAAGGGAACCTTGTCTCTGATCCGCAATGGGTCCAGCAATGTTTTCTTCAATACTTCCAAGACCTCCTGACATTGCAAGCTTAGCTGGATAGGCCTTCGGTTGAGGAGATTCACGAAGTCATCCATCATTCTCTCTTGGTTGATTAGGTTAGTTTTCTAGCTCATTCGGTTAGGGAGTTGGAGATCCGAGATACCTTATTCTCTTTAGCTAGGGGTAAGGCACTAGAACCGGATGGCTTCACAGTCGAATTCTTTAAAAAAATTGGGAAATGGTTGGGCACTTGGTTACCACAGCAGTGTTGGACTTCTTCTCCACCAGGAGGCTCCTGAGGGAGATCAATAACACCATTTTGGTGTTGGTGCCGAAAGTGTTGAATGCATCTTCCGTTGAGGATTATAGGTCCATTGCCTGTTGCAACACTATCTACAAGTGTATTACCAAAGTGTTGGCCAATCGGGTAGTAGCAGTCTTGAAGGACATCATTAGCCCTTTTCAAAACATGTTTGTGAAGGGCAGGAGGATCAAAGATAATATCTTGCTGGCCCAGGAGCTGTTTTTTGGCTTCCATCTTCAACCATACTTGCCTAAGTGTGCAATCAAGGTGGACTTTAGAAAAACTTATGACACCGTCGATTGGGGTTTTCTTGAGAGAGTCCTCTTGGCTTTTGGTTTCCCCGAGTTTATAACTCGAATGTTTATGACTTGTGTTCGCACTCCTAAGTTTTCGATTGTTTTGAATGGGGAGCTTCATGGATTCTTTGCAAGTGGTCGTGAACTTTGTCAAGGTGATCCTATCTCTTCCTATTTATTTACTTTAGTGATGGAAGTCCTATCAGGGATCTTATTCAAATGCTCTTTGAAGCAAGAGTTTAAGTTCTTTTGGAGATGCAAGCCCACGAGCCTTTTGCATCTTTTCTTTGCGGATGACGTTTTCTTGTTTTCGGAGGCGGATTTGCCCACTATAGCTTGCCTTAAAGAATGCCTTCAAACCTTCTCGACTTGGAGTGGCTTGTTCCCAAATCCAAATAAGAGTGAAATCTTCCTTACTGGAAGCACGGCGTCCTAAAGGAACCAGATTATCTCTGAGTTGGGTTTTCATGAAGGTAACTTGCCAACTCACTATCTAGGGGTTCCTATCATTACCTTGAGGCTTACTAAGGCTGACTATTGCACTCTAGTCAATTGTATCACAGCGAGGGTTCAATCTTGGACTCATCGCTTCCTTTCTCTAGCTGGCCGTTTGCAGCTCATCAAGTTAGTTCTTCAAGCTATCCAAGCCTATTGGGCGAGTGTTTTTGTTTTACCTATAGTTGTTCTGGATCAGATTGAGAAAATTCTTAGACAATTCCTTTGGAAAGGCCCGGAGTTAGGTAGAGGGGGTACTAAGGTTGCTTGGGAGGATGTATGCCTTCCAAAGAAGGAAGGAGGGCTTGGTATCAAGAGGCTTAAAGATTGTAACAAGGCTGCCATGTTGAAACATATATGGCTCTTGTTCTCAGATAAAGAGGCTTTGTGGTGCAAGTGGGTTCATTCCACGTTTTTAAAGGACATGAACTTTTTGGTCGCTAGGAAGCCAACCTTTTGTTCTTGGGCTTGGAAGAAGCTTCTAAGTCTAGGAGTGAATTTTGGAATGCCTTCTTTTGGAGGATTGGGGATGGCCACTCCATCTCTCTTTGGTTCAACAACTGGCACCCTAAGAGACCGCTGAATTTAATCTTCTTAGATTCATTTATCTACAGCTCAGGTTTATCTAGGCAGGCCTCAATTGCAAATCTATTCTCTGATATTGGCCGGGCTCTCAAAACAATCCTTGAGTCGTGGAATTATCCTCTTCCGACTGCTACTCAAGTAGCGGATGTTGTTGTTGGAGGGAAAACCCATCGGGCCGGTTCATGGTAGTGACAGCTTGGGAAACCATCAAGCACAAGCGAAACATTGTCTCTTGGCATGATTTTATCTGGGATAATGCAATCACGCTAAGGTATCATCTTAACCTTTGGCTTATGGCCAAGCGCAGATTGCCCACACAATCTCTATTATTATCTCATGGTAGAATAGAGAGGGGATCCTATGCATTCTGCAATGGGTTGCCTGATTTCATAGATCATTTGTTTTTTGATTGCTTTGTCATGATTGATGTTGCTTTCTTTTGGGCGGCAAGATGCAATTTGCCTTGGCGGAACAGGTCTTGGGGAGAGAATCTTCATTGGGCCACCTCTTTCTTGAAGGGTGAGGACTTCTTTAAATGCATTGCTCGCCTTTCTTTGGAGCTCTTTGTCACATTATTTGGAAAAATAGGAATAGCATCCTATTCAGAGAACAACCCCTTACCGTCCTGGCTATGAAGAACCATCTCTTTAAGGTGGTTAGGGATAGAGCTAGCACCTTCAAAAACGTTGAGGATAGCTTTGGAAACAGAATGTTGCAAAGGAGTTGGGGCATCGATCCCATTATCTTTTCAGGGGACCCATAATCGACCCTGATTTTGGCCGATGCTTCAAGGAATTGTTGGTGCTCTGGAGCCGACGTCTCTCTCCTCCTTCGCTGAGGTGTTTGTTTCTTTGCCGGTTGTTCATGTTGTGCCTTTCTAGTTGTTGTTTGCCTTCTTTTGGGCGCTACCTTGTGTTTTACATCATGGCATCATTCCACTCATTATGATTGCTCATCTTGAATGCAAGTTTTTGGTGCCGTGTTGTTTTGTACTTTTGACCTTTCCTCTTTATATTATTACCTTTTACAAAAGAAAAAAAAACACTTTTTATAGTTCAGGCATACAAAAATACATAATAAATATGCAAGCTGCACGAGCCTTCCTTGAGCCCACTCAGATTGGGCCAGGTCCTATAGCTATAGGTGCTTGTGGCCCGACTTGGACTTCGGTAGTTCTGTGGGCCGCCAGGTCGTAATCAAGTCTTCTTCCTATGGAAATAAAATCCATATGTTGAGAAATAGACAAATGACCACATATTGGACTCCTTCAAACGTGAGCATAACTTATGCCCCGAGAATAGCATGGATTGGAATTGAACGTGTACACTTACTATGACTTCAACAAACAAGAATGACAAATGAGAAAAAAGAAACCCAATAAATGGAGAAGAGAAAAATTGATGTAGAACTGTAGTCATGATTTCATTTGTCAAACAAAAATCAGAGACATGAAAAGGCTTAGGCGAATTGCCAAATTGTTTATTTTCTGGGTTTTGGTCTCACTCCACACTCGAGCTCTCTCCACCGATATAGGAGATGGAGGCCAAAAGCATGCTAAAACCAAGGAAGGAGAAGCCATCCATTGCAAAGATTGTCATGGGCACTGTTACAACGCGGGCTCAAAGGTGGAACACGCCGTCAAGAAGAGCTTTGGGACTAGCAAAGTGACGGTGGAGGAGACTGCGAAATCCACAGCCGAAGTTGTGGGAAAAGCCGTGCGCAAGACATTGGAGAAGGTTAAAGGGAGCATGTCCGATGAAGATGAAGGCGAAGAGTCGAAATCAGAGCTTTAACGAAAAGATTGGTCAAATGATGCCGCCATATTAGGATCCTTTTTCTTTTTCACCCTCAAATGTTGTCCTAGTTGATCAGCAAATTCTTGGATTATCTCCTTGAATCAAAGCTGCATTTGCATGCACAAGCAATTGTACCCTTGATCTTAATCCCATCTCAGTGTCTCCAGATGAAGGCCAATACAACCCGAGTCGAACAAAAGATCGGGCGGCAAAAACCCAATGATAGAGCAAATATTTTGTATGCATTGACTTCCAAAGTGAAAATTCTTTCACTCTCTTGTTAGCAAAGTAAAATGCAAACAATGCAGGTTTTTTCCATATGAACTGTCACAGGTTAAGATCAGTTCCTAAAGAGTGAGAATCAACGGTGGACAGTTGAAAGATCACACCAAAAACTCAAACCGCGAAAATCTGATGAGATAGTCAACACTAGTTTGTTCTTTTGGTTTGACACCTAACAAGTGCTCAAAGATGCCTTTTCTCCTCACATTTTCGTGGAAGAAATGGGGAAAAGCCATGCAAGTTATGAAGTTCTCAAGTTTAATTTCTATGGTTAGTACCAGCGATAAGGACATATAATTTATGTCCCTTTGGTGGCCAGTAAAGTTTGCAAACAAAAGCAAGAATCGCAATGTAATGTAGAAAATGAGATTGTCTGATTAGCAATTGAATTTGGTCCGTGTCAACTCAATCACTCATGTAAATCAAGGACAGCACAGCAACCCCAACTACTAATTTCTAGATAAATCCAATAGACCTTGCCACAAGTCTACAACACAGATTTCAACCCAAAGCTTGTTCAGGAAAGTAAGCTTACCCAATCCAGATAGATGGATATTGTTTCCCTAATGGACTCAGACGATAGCACAAAAACCAAATTTCAGAAGAGGTAACACATCTCTGTTTTCCTGGGAAAGAATCATTCTTATATTAGGTTGAAAAATAGTGACAAGTTGATTGCAACAAATAATTTGTACTTTCAGATTCATCTAGATATCGTACATACTCTCTAAACCTGTACTGGACACCTCTTAAGGCAACAAAACCCAACAAAGATAAAATCTATTAACCCCGTTACAAGCGAAAAGGAAACAAATTGAAGAAATCATGCCACATTTCCAATAGCGAGGCATGGTCCATTCATGTCCCAAGATGCACTATCACCTGTTGATGTTGGCACGCTTTGATCTGCCTTTGCTGGTGAATTCAGAGGAGCTACTGTATGAAAATCTCGGAAATGTATAGTTCTCAGATACCGAAACTGGCTGCTGATGATACAAAGTGGGAGGTGGTGTAAGATTATGCTGTGCTGGGAGAGGAGGGAGAGAGTTATAGTTGTAGGCACCATTGTTCACACTGCATGAAAAACAGAAGCTCGGTAAGAAGAAAAGCTGCAAGTTCTGTTTTATCTACGCCTATGGGTAAAAAAACAGGTATGTATACTCTAGACAAACAGCAATCTCATAGCATCAAATTTCACACATTTTATCCCCACAGTTGATTCCAAACTACAAATCGCATTAAAAGTGCAACGTCATACAATAAAAGGATATTCAGGTCATGCAAAATCACATCTTTTTGCAATAAAAATTGGAAGCACAAACAGGAAGCCAGTGTTTCTACATCATCTCGAAAATCCTTTGACAATCAGATGGACGAGAGAGGTTTCTCCCACACTTAGCAAGATAGCAAAAGCGATTAGATGCATAAAACGCAATCGATGGATGTGAATATAGATTTTTGCATTTCCGAGTGCTGAAAAAAACATAAAATAGTACATTATAAAAGCAGCACATAAGCAATTCGCTCTAGGTCGAAATTGCATCTCTATTTATCAGGAAAAAAAAAATCTGCATATTAACAGAGTGCAAATGTTGCATAAAAAGAGAGTTCAAATTTGTATTATTAAGGGTCCCCGCTAGACCAATTGTTTGGTTCTAATCACAACGGAATAATAGTGAAGCCCAATGCAACACCACCACGATGGTGGGCGTGGACATAGCAACTAATGCAACTAATGCAACACGCTGGGGACATAGCGTCTCATATCCGATACCACCACCACGATGGTGGCTGCCAGTGTGATGAGAAAGAAAGGGAGAGACTTTTACGAAAACATGCAAAGGAAATCTTGATAAAATTAGGTCATTTTTTGTAAGAAAAAACTCCATTGCATCGTAATGCGACCACCGAAATGGCAAAAGACGAATGGTGGCACTCATGCAAAAAATTCAGCGACCATTTTGAACCACAAAAATAGTACAAAGATAAGTGATTATCAAAAGAAAATTACAAAAAAAAAAACTAAATTTATTGTAATTGTATCAATTCAATTTTAAATATTTTGTATTTATGTCAATTCAGTTCAACCCGTTAATAAGTCATGATATTGCTATAGGTCATTAATGAAAAATAGCACCAGAAAATGTATTAGAAAACTAAAGAAAAAACGAGAGAGATAGAGAGAGAGAAGATAATAGGGCATTTAATGGCCGGAGTACATCCGAGGATAGCAAACAAACGTTTGGGGGCAGTTAGGTAAGCAACTCATGAGGACCCCTTTGAATAGTCTTTCTTTTGCCTCGATCGATGTCATCAACTTATGCGCTCAAGATGTAGCGGACGCAGTGAACGGCTCCGCTCATGAATGCATGCCGGCAGTCCAGTCGTGGAAGCGGCTCAGGTTGAGGAAGGGCGCTGGTAGCATCCCCACGAGCGGCCGGTTCTTAGAGAGCCCATCATGGCTTTTGCCGAGGAGACGAAGGACCGTAAAGCAAATCCCAGCCAAGTTTATCTCCCAAAAACCCATCAATGCCATTGGAGCTTCTCTCTCTCTCTCTCTCTCTCTGTCCGTGAGAAGGTATTGTGAGAAGGTTCCGAAAGTCTAGTAATCTATAGAAGAAAGGAGGAGAGACGACACCGACAGTGACGGGATTCGGCTGTGGTCAACTCTCATTGAAAGCGCAAGTACAATTTGATGAGTGATGGCGAAACGTTCTAGCAGAAGACACGAGTGGGGCCCACCCCTCCACATGGCATCTCATGAGTGATAAGGGATCACGCTGACGTGGAGGTCCCGGACCACCCAATATTTTCCCATCATGAAACACACACTGTCGGCAAACCCCAAGTCCACCGTCTTCAAGTGCTTCCTCCTCTCCCTCCTCCTCTCCCCCCTTTCCTCCTCCGCCACCACCTCCGCCCCCATCCGCCCTACCCTCCTCCCCTATCCTCTTCCTCCTCCTCCTCCTCCTCCTCCGGCGATCCCTGGATCAGATCCGGGTACACCTCCTACGAGGCCTACATCCAGCACCAGCTCAACAAGACCCTCAACCCGAGGCTCCGCCGTGTCTGGACCGCCGGCGACTGGGACTGCAAGGTCTCCGCCTTCGCCCGCTTCTTCTCCGACCTCCAGCGTCGCCGCCTCCTCTCCAACTCCTCCCGCGCCCTTTGCGTCGGCACCCGCGTCGGCCAGGAGGTCGAGGCCCTTTGCCTGTCGGCGTCGCCGACTCCGTCGGCATCGACCTCGTCCCCGCCCCGCCCCTCGTGGTGGAGGGCGACTTCCACCTGCAGCCCTTGGCCGACGGGAGTTCGACTTCGAGTTCTCGAACGTGTTCGAGCACGCGCTGTACCCGGGCCGCTTCGTCGGGGAGATCGAGCGGACGCTGAGGCCCGGCGGGGTGTGCGCGCTCCACGTGGCCCTAGCGTGGCGCGCCGACAAGTACTCCGCGACCGACCTGCTCAGCGTGGAGCCGCTGGTGGAGCTGTTCAAGGGGTCGGAGTTGGTGCATGTCCGCAAGGTCGACGGCTTCGGTTTGGACACCGAGGTCGTTTTCAGGAAGAAGATTCGCCAACCGCTTTTGCGATTTTCTTTTCTTCCTTTTCCTTTACTTAAAAAAGAGTTTTCCGTGTATATTCTGTAATCTCGTGACCTTTTTTATCTTATAAAAAGACGAGAATTTCTTTAATTATTGTTTTGTTTTATATTATCGAAGTAGTAAATCCAATCTCCTCAGTTAGCTTCTTCATCGACATGCATGCACACTTTAATGAATAAAGTTAGTGTACTATATACTACTAATTAGAAATTTCTAGTTGCATAACATCTCGTGAATTTATATGGCTTTCTTATCTAATTTCAAAACGATAAGATATCCCACGAAAGGACATTTGTCACTTACAATAAGGTAGGGCCTAATAAGGGAAATACCAAATCTAATATAAAATAAGCACGCATTAAACGTCAAGAGAATTATGTATCTCAAGTTGCATCGACTTAATTTTGAAGGTAAAAATGTACGAGTTACTAATGTGATAACACTTTCCACCGCACTACAGTAGACTGTTAGTTTTTTAACAAGCATCTGTATTTAATTACTCGGTGAAAAACGGCACCCAAATTTAATTAAAGAAAAGATTTATTGAATAGATTTTGCTTTGCACGATATGTCTAGATATTACAATTTCTTTTCATTTTAAC
Organism: Eucalyptus leucophloia subsp. euroa; assembly: GCA_017140325.1. Lineage (NCBI taxonomy): Eukaryota > Viridiplantae > Streptophyta > Magnoliopsida > Myrtales > Myrtaceae > Eucalyptus > Eucalyptus leucophloia. The sequence continues at coordinate 64,202,632 of CM029475.1, forward strand.
ATGTTAGACAAGCACCTAGGAAATGCTTTTGACATTAATAAGCGGGACATTTCGGGCGTATTTAGGTAGATATTACTGACGAATCTTTTATAGTACCCCAAAGTTGACTCATAGGAAAAGTAAAATACTAATAATAATAATAATAATAATAATAATAATAATAAGAACAACAACAACAACAACAACAATAATAATAATAATAATAATAATAATAATAATAAGTGCATAATTGCCGTGTTAGTCAGGTCTCTCCTGTTCAGATGGCATTGTTTCTCCCACATTTAAGTGCTTAAATTGGCAAATCCACAACAAATTAAGTTAAATAGACAAGGCCTGTCATTGTCATAAAAATCATTTCCTACGCACTATAAACAAAACATCGAAGTGTCGTGCGTGCCCCTCGAAATCTCAATATTCGATTTATTTTATGAGATGTTGGATTGATAGATGGTGTGGTAATTTTCGTTTCATAAACATAGTTTTTCGGCATGATTCTTGGGTTCACCAGAGAAACATTTTTTACCCCCGGTAACGGTGGGATGGTAAATGAGAGAAATAGCTAGATCATATTTGAAAGAAAAGACAGAGAATATAAAAAAGAACAAAGAAAAAAGACAATCATTGCTAAGATGAATATAAAATCTTTGAGGGCCTAAATGACATGTTATAAGCTCATCACGCTTACTTTGAGTAAGATTAACGTAAAAGGGAGATACTAAGACCAATGTGATGGAAAATGAAAGCACCTAAGTTCTCGTGCCTTCCTGTGTAATTACCTCGGAACAAACAAACATGGGATCTTCCACAAAAGTAGAATCACTGGCCTTGGCAAATTTTGCAGTGAAGTGAAAATCTGCTAGCTTTCGTTGGTGAGATCCAGGGCATGTTTGTATTGCGCAAAACTCAAAATTTGGAGAATATTTTTCAAATAAATGAGAAAAATTAATCAATGAAAATATGTTTCTTATGATGCTTAATTATTTTCGTGGGTGATGAAAAACATTTTCTTTCATTCATCACCGTAAGTGATACAAGTAATCATTTTTCAGAAAATATTTTCTAAAGTTTGAATTTTTTTTCCTGAAACGAACACACCCTTAATGAGAGTTTTATCATTATGCATGTTTCAAATGAATAGCTCAAATTGAAGAGACGTGAGAACTACCCATAGATAATGTTGCGAAATAGCCTCCTCCACTGTCAACCACCGGTTACAACTTATTATGTTGCTATAATTTTTGTAATTTTCTTGGTGCTACTTATGTATTATGTTTGTGATGGGATTATAAAATATATGATCTGATTACAACGTCTTGTCATGTCAGTAATATAGACATTGCACGATATAGGTTTTTTTCCTAAGCTAGAATTATAGATCCGTATCTATCATAGAGTTTCTATGACATACCATGTTACTTTCAAAACCATTTTAAGCACCTATCAAAGATCCGCCAACCTAAAAATCCATATAAAATCCTACGTAGCCCGTGAACATGTTAAATTTAGCCTTCTAGACTATTTATGTGGGCCTTACTGGGATAATCTGAACTCATTTGATGAGATTCGAATGGGCAATCTTTCGTTCCCGAGTCGAAATTCTTGTGAGCTGAAAAACCCCTCGTGAAGGACCTTTTTATTTGTTTATTTATTCGGGGACGGCTAATTCATTGGGACCTGCTATTATCTCATGGTTTTTCATTTGCCGCAGCAAGAATCTATTGAGAGTGCAGACATGGGGATTCTCTAATAAGCCGAAAGAGCGGGCTTCTTGCTCCGAGCTATGCTTGCTCGGCCCATCGATGGATCTTGTCCCTTGGAAGAGCCCATTTCCGTCTCGTACTAATATATCAACCCGCGCCTCGCCTTGGACACCCAAAAAAAATGAACAATCCTAACATTTTTATTTATTTTATTTTTTTTATGACCGAGGATCTGTCAGAGCATGCCCTTGTTGGCTTACGTCGATTCGAGGTCTCACGGGCCTTTGCAAATTATTTTTTTTGGTAAGGAACAATCCCGACATTATTAATCTCTTCATTACACTAAAAATTTCACATGACTTTCTAAGTCGTTTTTTAAGTTTTCAACATTTGTAGCACTTTCTATAGATCTCAATTTCTCCAAATACTTTTTTGGAGTAAATTTTAGATGATTTTATATACATAAATCGAGATAATTGAGGATTTTTCTATCAGCAATAAAAATATAACTCTAGGATTGTCTTTGTAAGTAATATTTATTCTGAGCCATCTATGTCTCTTAATAATGAAATCAAGGGGTTAACTTTTTGATGGAGATCCCACGTTAACTCTAAATATTTTGATGACTTGCTCGATGAAAAAAAGATATATAAATTAATATATGATGTGTCTCCTTTGCGATAGTGAATTCATAATCATGATATGTTCATATGCAATCATCATTATTCTTAAAATTTCAAAATTGTATATCAATTTCGTGAATTTATTTTATTTAGGAGCTTAAATAGAAATTTGGGCACTGATAAATGTTGACGCCTAAAATTTCATTTTAATTAATTAGGTTTTACTTTTGTTTTTATTTTTTATTTTATCTTTTTTTGGATGATAAATAAACAAAGAAAAAAAGCGGAAAAGAAACAAAAGAGAAAAAGAAGCGGCAGCCCTCACATGGGCCCGAGAGGCCCATTTCGCCTCGCCCGGCCCATCCGGTCATCTTCTTCCTCCGTCGCCTCTGCGAGCGCACGCGCAGAGGGCGTGACGCCGGATGAGCGGACGGACGGCGACGAGCGTGGGGGGGCAGCTGGCGGACAGGTGGCGGATGGGACGCCGGTTCGGCCGACGGAGGCTGTTTGGCGCACGGGGACCGGCGGTCGAAGCTCCGTCAACTGGCTGCCCCTCGCCTATAAATAGGCCCCCGTTTCCGTCGTTGAGGGGCACGCCGAGAACGATCGAAGGTTGCAAAGCTTCGAGCTTCCTGTTGAGAGACTTTAGAAGGGGAGCCGCGGTCGAGCAAGCCCAGATCCGACGAGCAAGTGAGCTTGAGAGGGGGAGGTTCCGCCGGAGAGACACACGAAGGGAGAGAGGCGGAGGAGATCGAAGTCGCGGCCCTTGGACACCCCACCGAGAGACTTCGGGGGCCGAGGGCTTGCGGCTTCGGATCTGGGTCTTGCCGGAGGGAGGAGTAAAGAAGAGGGAGCTCTGGATCTGTGAGATAAGGACTGAGCGAGGAGGAGAGAGGACCGGATCTAGGCGCGAAAGCTCACTGCTGTCCCCCCGATGCCGTTGCTGTGACCGAGCATTAGCCCCGACGCCCGCCGAGCCGTGCCTCGACACCATCCAGATCTGAGTGAGTGAAGAGTGGAGGAAGAAGGGTCGAGATCTTGGCGTAAACCCGGAAATCCGCGTGAGAGTCGTCGTCGCCCGCCGCACTGTTGCCTCGCCGAGGCAAGCTATCGAACGCCGTTGTGCTGTCCACCCCGACGCCATCGACGCTACCCCGTTGAAGGGCCAGCCGCTGTACTCCAACGCCGTTGAACAACTCGTCGCCATCGTCGTCGCCGTCGTCGTCACCACCGGCCCGCCTAGCGACGCCTCGCCCGCCCTCACTGCGCAGCGAAGACCCGAGTAGAGAAGGGCGCTTGCCGAGTACGAGCCGGGTCGGCGAAACCCCATTCGGGTAGGGTTTCTTTTTGTTTGGGCCCTTTAGGCCTGGTTGTATGGGCTGTTTTTATGCATACATGGGCTGAGTTGTGTTGGGCTAGAATTTTTGTGAAGTGGGCCAAAAAAAATAGGTATTAGGCTTTTACACTTAAAAAAGAAAAAAAGACAAAAAAATCCGAGTTGGGCCCGTCCTCATTCGGATCGCTGGCCTAGGTCGAACCCAGCCCACGGATCCGACCCGGTCAGTTTTTATATTATTTTAATATAAAATAATATTTTAAATAAATAAATAAATACTTTATTTCAAAAAAATCAAAAAAATCAAAAAATGTTTTATTTTCAAAAAAATATTAAAAAAATGTTTTATTTTCAAAAAAAATATTAAAATGTTTTATTTAAAAAAATCGAGAAAAATAAAAAATAATTTATTTTCCAAAAAAATCAAAAAATCAAAAAAATTCATATTTTCCAAAAAATGTCAAAAATCCAAAAAAGGCCAAAAATTCATGAAAAAGACAAAAAAATTCAGAAAAAGCCAAAAAGACTTGTATTTTCCAAAAAAAAATACCAAAAAATCCATTTTGTGTCCAAAAATTAGAAAATGACTAAAAAAATGTTTTTCCTCCCAAAAATGCATGGAAAATCCCTTGAACATCCAAAAAACCTCAGGGTTTAAACAAGATTAGGTACCGAAAGGGCATTAGTGATTAACTAGTGTAATCAAGTCCCCGATCCTAATTTCTTTGGTTGCGCAGGAGTGAGTATTTCTCCCGATACTTCACTTGGGTTTCTAATCAACCCACCCCAAATCGATTAGTGGCGACTCCATTTTAAAAATTGATCTACAGGTTAAAAACTTATACTATTAAAGTCGTGAATTGGTGGACTTGGGAGAGTCCGGGCATAACTAATTTCAGCCAAGCCATTAACCTCCTTAGGCGCTCGTACCCAACTCGGGCGCAAAAAAAAGAGGTCGCGACAGCTTGGTGACTCCGCTGGGGACTTTGAGGACTTAGGCCATTTTTTTCTTGGTTAAATTCTTTACTGACTTAGGTTTTTTTCTTTATGCAGGTCAAAAGTTTAGAAATTTATTTTAATTTTGTTTAAAATATATTGTTTTGTGATTATAAATTATTGTGCATGCTTTACTATTTTAGCACTACACATGGCACACACAACCCGACCGCTGGACCTGGGCCGCCATAGGATTTCTAGGACGGTGTTAAGAAAGATATGACCTCGAACGCAAGACTGCGATGTAGAGGTTGCCTTTCTTTTCCCCGAATTTCTTAGCCGAGGTTAAGGGGGTATCTTCGCTAACGCGAGCTCGGCGGCGGATACCTTTTTAATTTCATCAAGTCTTCTCGAGTTAGAAATCGAGCCGCACATCCCATGCGCATGTCTTTGTGCTTGCCATTTTTCTTTAAAAGCAAAGTGATTTCTTTACTTTTACTCAGTCTTTTTATTTGGCCCATGGCAATTTAAGATAAGCTTTTCAAATTCCAGTTTATGTGCGATGGGGAAAGACGATATCCAGTTCATTCCTGCTCCCAAGGCGGAGCTCTTCAGATGGTGGGGTCAATTGGATCAACTTGCCCAAGAGCGCGTGAAAGCCAAAATCGGTCATCTCCTATCGTTGATCCAAATCACTGTTCGTCCTGAAGTCATTCAAGCCATGGCATATTTTTGGTGCCCGAAGACAATTACTTTTATACTCGGTAGGTTTGAGCTAACCCCAACCTTGGAAGAATACAGCATCATCACTGGAATGCCTCTTGAGAAAAAGCTTGTCAAGCCATCGATAGACGCCCTCCCATGGCACGAGTTAGCACGACTTTTAGGAACTGAAATCCATGTCATGAGGCAAATTCTTGAAAACAGCCATAATACCTGCCCACTAGAATTTATGAATGCCTGTTTCCAAAATCAGCCTATGACCCAGAAAAGTGAGATTTTCCTCCTGGCCTTTTCCGGGCTCATCATCTTCCCCCATCAAAGAAATGCCATAACTCCCAAGATGGCATGGATAGTTGATCAGATCTTAAGAGGGGGGAATTATGTCAACATGATTTTAACTGAAACATTCTTGTCTTTTAATCGTTTTAAAGACAACTCGGAGAAAATCATGCGAGCCTCTCCTGAAATTTTACAAGTCTAGTTCTTTTCTCACTTAAGCGAATTTCGAGACTTCATGCGATCGCCTGAAACAAATGCTTTTGAAAATCCATTACAAAAATCTATGGTTTTAGGACCGTACGTTCCCAATCAAAGCTGTTTAAATTGGATAAACTTCCTAAGAAACCCAACTCTTGAGGCATTTCAATGGTGTGCTGGTTGGTTTCATGAAAAGAGGGCCCGCTTTGCTTACATGCGCACCCACCCAATTCCATTGCTCGGTCTCACCGGCGCCATTCCCTACTACCCGTATCGGGTAGCGCGGCAATATGGAGCCCTTCAGGAGATCCCACCACCTTTCAAGATGATGGTCCCTCCAGTTCTTTTCAACACAAGCTGTGACTATGAATTCGAAATTTCTATCGCTAAGGAAACCTGGGACAAGTGCCATCGCAAAAGGATTGTGATACCTGAAGGGCTTGAGGGAGAAGAAAAAGCCCACCACGCCTCTGCGGCCTACATCCACAACCATCGTATCCCAACAAAATGGAAGCCATCAGTCCCTCACTCGATCGGCAAAAGCAGCCAGCACGAGCAAGTAGAGCTCATTGAGAGGGATTTGGGAATGGACTAGATACACACCTCAGAGCCGGTCCAAGAAAGCAAGCAACTGCGCAAACGCAAGACTCCCTGTCGCATATAAATTGGCAATCATGTGCTCCTTAGTGTTAATAGTGTGAAAGTTTTGTCCCATTGTTTAGGGACTTTTGTTTAATATCTAGTATTTTATTTTGTCATTTCAATTTCAAGTTCTAGATGTCAAAAGTCTGCGGTCTATGAAATCCTCTTTTGATGAATAAAAAAGCAGTTAGACCATTGCCATGGGTCAATTTTTGTTTACTTTCATACTCATTCATTATTTTCGCAACGACAGGTAATTATGAATCGTTGGCCACCACTCGTCCGTGAATGGCCTCATCCAATAGGGGTTGATCAGGATGATGTACAAAATCGCCTCATTAATATTGAAGACGGCGTAAGACAGATGTCCATTGTCCTTCAACAACTCTCAAGACAAATGGAATCCACTCAGGTCGAACCCAACTCTGTAGTTGCCTTAAGCACCATCATGACACCTGCAATTTTGCCAGAAAATAGCCAGTACCATAGACAGTTTGAAAGGATCATGAAAAGGTTAAGCCAGTTGCAGGAGCAGAATCCCTTGGACCTGTCAAATTACACCGGCATTGAGATCCCTGAAAAACTCAAAGCACCTAAATGCGAAAGGTATGCTGATACCTCATGCCCAGAGACCTATTTGTAGGCCTACCTGGTCCAAATGATGATTCAATCGTACCAACCAAGCTTGACTGGCCCTGCCTTGCGATGGTACATTGTCAGGAAGATTAGTCCCCTTAAAACCTGGAGGGAACTAACTCATGTCTTTCACCAAGAGTACGATATTGACATCACCCCTGACATCACCTTGCCTTACGAAGAGCCGATGATTGCGGAGCACGAGGAGCCGTTAGTTGCTGAGATAGGAGAGAAGCGTGTCAATGAAGCATTGCATAATAAATGGGCAGCTAAGCAACATCCTGTTACTGGAAAATTTCCCACTAGGAAAGGCAAGGAGCCTTTGTACGAGATCATGGACTCAGAGCCTATTCAAGAGCAGGGCACAACTGGACAACTCCCCAAGCTTACTCCAAGAGCTAGGGTCTAAAGAATACCAACCCCTATCAATCTGGAAAGTGAATCAGACAGCGAAATTCTAATGTCTCTCACTTCCCTTGACAGAATCGAGCTGGCAAAACGAAGGGCCTTACTCAAAAGGTCTGGACCAAAAGCCAAGAAAAGAAAGCCTAAGCAAATCAATGCAACATCTGCCGACGAGTCACCGCACCAAAGCTTCGAGCATTCCCAAGAATACAGCTTTGAAGGCTACCATCCCCTAGAGTACAACTTTGAAGACTTCCCGGCCCTAGAATACAATCCCAAGGACTCCCAGCGTTATTTCGACAATGAAACTGACGATTCATCATATAACTGTTTCCTACTCTCATCCGGGGATGAAGGCCCGTCAGAAGAGGAAGCTTACGTCTTTATTCGCTACGATCCTAACGAAGTACTAAGCTCGTCCTCTGACCATGAGGATAGCTTCAATACTTCATCCTCATTCGGAAATTTTGACCAAGAAGAAAGCAATGGGGTAATCTCGGTAGAATCTAACTTTCCTGAAACAGAAAAATTCACCACAGCAACAGATATGCAGTGGGAAAACCAGTGGCCTAACCAAGATACATCAAGCCTGTCTTGCGCTCATAGGATCATGACCCCTGGAGAGATGTGGATACCTGATTTCCGTAAGTATAATGGCACAACTTGTCCCGTGGCTCATTTGCAATATCTCCATGCGGAAATGAGTCGGTACTATAGCCCGATGTCGTTCACAACTCAGGCATTCCAAGAAACTCTTACGGGGTCTGCATTGCAATGGTTCATCACAGCAAATATTTATCTCCTAAATGATTGGAATGAGCTGACTTCCACATTCTTGCATCAGTACCAAAACCAGATCGAAACTGAATTGCTTTGTGAGAGTTTGGCTCACTTCAGAAGAGGACCAATGGAAGATTTCAGAGCATATGCAGGGAGGTGGAAGGTTTTCATGATGCAAATCTACCCTGAATTGGCCGAAGAAGAATTGGCAAAGCAGTTCATAGAAGTTTTGTCCTACAAGCATCGTTGTTGGTTACATGGGTTGTACTTCCATAGTTTCAATGAAGTAGTCATCGCATGCAAATACTTCGAGTCTATTGAAGGCGAGGAATTCAAACACACTTAGCTTCAAGACCAGTACTATCAAAGCGCTCCTTTACACAGGGGTTTTCATGAGTTTTACTTGTTTTTATAATTTCATGTTTCTTATTTTGTCTAGAGTTCTACTGTTGTATTTTCCATTCCAAGTACTCTATTGTACAGTTCTAATATTTCGTTTTAAGAGCATGAGGCGGTACTCCAAACCAGCACAGTGATGTTATCCAACCATAAAAAGAAAATATCATCCAAGGAGAATACTGAGGGCTGGGCTTCCTCATGCTTTTTCTCCTCCAAAGACGTATTTTGAAAATAAAAAATATTTCATCACCCAAAAACTTTTGTTAAAACAAGATGATAAATTTAATCATGTTTGTCTTTCTGACTCATTTACTTCATATCTCAGAAGATCATTCTCGTCCCCTTTGACCTAGTGTGATAGGGGGCATTTGAAGCAAGCGCATCAGGTGAATTCGCCAAATTCAAAGACACCCTGCCAAGAAAGCAGGGGCAAATAGAAAGAATCATCATACACTAAAAGAGGGTAAGTCTTATTCTCTAAATATAATTTGGAAATGATGTCCTCTCTCTTCTATTTACAGGATACAAAAGATGAAACATAATAGGTACAGGCATAGAGTTGAGATCGAAGCATCCATGACATGCCTCACTCCCGCCTTGACTCCATCCTGAGCCAAAGGACTATCTTGTTGCACGACACGCCCAAACAGCTAGATGTTACAGTTCCAGCTTTGACAAGCCAAGAAGCACAGAAAATGAATTTCTCCTCTCGAATTGGCTATTGTCAACAAGGAAAAAATCTAGTCAGTTGAGGCAGTCTCTAACCCCTTATCTCAAATTGTGACTTAGGGCCTAGAAATCTCACTTCGTACTCCAGACACATGTTCTTCCAAGGAGTAGTTACCATCACAAAGCTTGAGATTTTGATCTCAGATTCCATAAAAGCTTGAGGTACATGACTTTGCTCAATGCTGCTAATGATGCTATAGTTAAAGACAGAAGAAGAAATTCCATAGAAGGAAGGCGTTGAAGATGAATCAACGACCAACAATCATGCATACATGGTCACAAATGAGAAAGGCCAACTGAAGGAAACATTGAACTATGCCAAGATAAAAGGGCTATCATTGACATTCAAGTATCTTTAAGAGCTAGCACAGACAAACTCTGGGGAAGGGTAATTTGGTATCATTTCCAATACTCCCACTATCTGAACCCACTTTTGACATATTCCCCCTATTTGGCAGGAAGCATCAGGATTCAAGAGCCAAACTTGATGGTTAGGCAAACCAATACTGGCCAAGCTAGTATACGGAAATGCCCTGCATCGAATTTACCTGGCTTCATGTAAAAAGACATGTCATCCAGGAGCCGATTTAGAGAATAATTGACCTAACGAAGCAAGGGACATAGGACTTCGTGTCCCCCTCTCACTTCAAGTTCACCCAATCATCTGCAAACCAGTGAAAGGTAAAGTTGTATCGATTCCAGTTATTCGACTCTTGAAAGAGTTCATGACTAATACATTCCCTTTTGTTTGTTGCAGGATCACCTGACTGTCAAAAGCAAGGATAATGACTCAATGAGAAGCATGCCTTGTTTGTTGCAGGATTACCTGACTGTCAAAAACAAAGATAACAAATCAATGAGAGGCATGACAAACTCTCCTAAGCAAAATGGCGTTCCAAGTATTGCCAAAGCAAATGACAGAGATCCTTCAGGCCTCAATTCACCTTTAATTTTGGCCTTGTTGATTGATCCATTTTTATCTTCTCTTCTGCAGGGGCAAAAATAGAGATGCCCGATCAGATACCCAACCTCGGCTGATCCTTCATGTGTCATATCCATAATCAATAGGGATAACTATCGACACCCATTTGCAAATAGCCCTTTTGATGTTCAAAATTTAACATATTTGGAAACACCATTATGTTAACTCCTAAAGTTGTCAATCGGGCATTTTTTTAGTCAAAAGCCATTCATTTATTTTGAGAGTACAAACTCCATCACATCATACACTGCATGCATTTTTCTAGGTGAATTCTGCATGATGATTTTGTCTGTTTAAATCACTGATTCCATTGAGAATTATTAGAATAGACAGCTAAGTGAAGAATACAAGATTAATCGAGCATGCTGGATGAGGCGCGTCAGAATGATGAAAGGCAAGCCATATCCTAAACACGGTCCCCCATCTATACACTTGTGAGATGAGTGCAGAAGATTCCATGACTGCAGGGTAAAGAATTCTCTCGTGAATGGTACGATAACCAAAACAGTGAGAGGCATTTCATTGCTCACCCCTTTGAGCTCCTTACACTGGTGAAGTTTCTGTCCTACCCCCGTCAAAGAACCACCCTACACTGGGGCAAGTTGAAGGCAAGTCAACATCACGAGGTGAGAAAAGGGATAGGAATTCTCTTGCTTGCACTTGCATCAATCTTTGAGTGTCTTTATTGCATATGAACACTCGCGTTAATTTAAGTGCCCTAGAGTCATGAAGAGCAATTCTTTATTTACGCACTTGTATCCATTGTACAACTCAATTGAGTCTGTGAATTCACCCTCCCATGGAGGCAAAGCAGAAGCCATTGTCGTTTGAGCAGCATAATCAAAAGTGCCAACAAAAGATGAAGACTCCATAGTCTAACAAAGGCATGTGCTTGAACTTGCCAAGATCAATTCCTCAAGCAAATAAGAACAAAAACTGGGGCATAAAAAAGCAGTGTACCTGGTAAAAGCAAGGTCAATGCCCATGAATGAAAAATTGAGATGAGAAATAGGGGCATGAAAAAAGCAATGTGCCTGGTAAAAGCAAGGCCGATGCCCCAAATAAAAATATAGCCATTTGTATTCCCAAGAGAAATTGTTGTTTAATTGATACAACCTCCATTTGAATGTGAAGAAAGATTAGTGACAAATGCCAAGACGATCACCAATTCTCACCCTCTTACATGTGAGCCAAGACTATGTTACATTCCCATTGTAAAGGTCTCTTCAAACTAGGGGCACTTCAATTAACGTAGGATTTCATGTGTACATAAGCATCGCTCGAAGAAGTACAAGCAAGATTACTCTATCTCTTTTCGCAGGATTCTTGACTTGCAAACCCGGAGACGATCGTGTGGCACTCTGTTCATAAGCCTTGACCTTGATGGTCCCCTTTGATGAGCCGCTAACCAAGACTTCATTACAGTTTCAACAGAGACCTCTCACATTAGTAAAGTCGTACTGTTTGCGAGAATACTCGGACCCCTGTTGGCATGATGACAGTGAGATAGTGTGGTCCTTATAAATCCTGCATCAATAGTCAGGATAGCCTTCCCCATGAGAGTGAGTGAAAAGTCCTTTCAGACTGAAAGTCCCTCATCTGGCATGCTCAAAGTATCTATATTCCGAATAAATGTTGTCTTTCAAAATCTTCCCCGGTGGAAATCAGATGATGCAAAACTAACAAAATTATCATGCATGAATCTCATTTGAACTCATGAAATTCTCCGCATATACAAATCATGTGTGCATATTGTGCAAATAACAGACATACTCTCAAAGATCAGAGATATTGCTAGGTAAGCATATCGCTATCCCCATTTGTCTTAAAGTACCTATCACTGTCCAGGTACTCTTTTATTGACACTCAACCTATTCGAGTTGTCCCTTGAGTTTGGGTGCTTGCAACTGTCTAAGTACCCCCTTGTTTTTTAGTACCCACCGCTTGCCGGGTACTCCCTCTTCTTGACACTCGACCTGTCCGAGTTATCCCCAGAGTATTGATACTTGTGATTGATCAAGTATCCCTTTATCTTTGAATACCTACTACTGTTTAGGTATCTCCATTGTCTTTGAGTACCGGCCACCATTCAGATACTCATTTTTCTGACACTCGACCCATTCGAGTTGTCCCCAGAGTATTAATACTTGTGACTGATCAAGTATCCCTTTATCGTTGAATACCTACTGCTATCTAGGTATCCCTATTGTCTTTGAGTACCGGCCACCGTTCGGATACTCCCTTTTCCTGACACTTGACCTGTTCGAGTTGTCCCCAGAGTATTGATACTTGTAACTGATCAAGTATCCTTTTATCTTTGAATACCTACTGCTGTCTAGGTATCCCCATATCGTCAGGTACTCACCGTTGTCCAGGTACTTCCCTTTCATAACACTTAGCTCGTCCGAGTTGTCCCCAAATAATATAGCAGCTGTTCAAGCATTCCATTGCTTTGCTTGGTACTGCCGCCCAGGTATGCTTTCTAGCACTTGGACCAACCTGAGTAGTCCCAGATCATATCATTAAATACTTGTGTTTATCCAAGTATTTCAATACTTTGTACACCTGCGGCTACCCAAGGTGCTCTACCCCTTTTAAGTGCCTGCGGCCATCCGGGTAAGCCTCATGCTACATTCAAGTTTATGTTACCAGGAGGTGGGAGACCTTCATGAATATGCGGGGTACGTCCTCGATATTCCCAATTACCAGGAGGTGAGAGACCTTCACGAATATCTCAGGTACGCCCTCGATATTCCCAATTACCAGGAGGTGGGAGACCTTCATGAATATGCGGGGTACGTCCTCGATATTCCCAATTACCAGGAGGTGAGAGACCTTCACGAATATCTTAGGTACGCCCTCGATATTCCCAATTATCAGGAGGTGAGAGACCTTCACGAATATGCGGGGTACGTCCTCGATATTCCCGATTACCAGGAGGTGCGAGACCTTCACGAATATGCGGGGCACACCCCTGATATTCCCATTTACCAGGAGGTGAGAGATCTTCACGAATATGCGGGATACGTCCTTGATATTCCCATTTACCAAAAGGTGAGAGACCTTCACAAATATGTGGGGCATGCCCTCGATATTTCCATTTACCAGGAGGTGAGAGACCTTCACGAATATGCGGGGTACGTCCTCGATATTCCCGATTACCAGGAGGTGAGAGACCTTCACGAATATGCGGGGCATGCCCCCGATATTCCCGATTACCAGGAGGTGAGAGACCTTCACGAATATGCGGGCACGCCCCCGATATTCCCATTTACCAGGAGGTGAGAGACTTTCACGAATATGTGGGGTACGTCCTCGATATTCCTAATTACCAGGAGGTGAGAGACCTTCATGAATATCTCAGGTACGTCCTCGATATCCCTATTACCAGACGGTGAAAGACCTTCATGAATATCCAAGGTACATCCTCGATATTCCAACTACCAGGAGGTGAGAGACCTTCACCAATATCCAAGGTATGTTCTCAATATTTCCAATTATCAAGTACCCCTTCGATACTTGTGAATGCCGAAGTATCCCCCAAGAATTCATACTTGTGATCATCCAAGTACCCCTTCAATGCCTATAGTCACCAAATACCCATTTTGATGCCTCGCAAATGCCCGGATACCCTTCGAGTTAGTACTTGTAAATATCCGGTACTCTTTGATATGCTTGTGAATGTCCAGTATCTTCTGAATTGATGCCCGAGAAAGGTCAGCGCATCCTCCCGAGAAAGGTCGAGTTCCAACTGGTGTTTTCGACAGAAATCAGATGCCCCACAAATCGATGCCCCGAGAAAGGTCGGTGCATCCTCCCGAGAAAGATCAGGTTCCAACCAAGTGTCTTTGGCGAAGGTTAGACACCCCCACAAAACAGATGCTTCGAGAAAGGTCGGCGCACCTCCCGAGAAAGGTCGGGTACCAACCGGTGTCCTCGATACAAATCGAGGCACCCACAAATGAGATGCCCCGAGAAAGGTCGGTGCATCTCCCGTCAAGGAGACCGAAGAAAGGTTCGGGTCCTAGAGAAACCATTGATTGTTTTAACGACGACCGAAGAATGGTTCGGGTCTTGGAGGAGCGATCTCCCGTCAAGGCGACCGAAGAAAGGTTCGGGTCTTAGACAAACCATTGATTGTTTTAATAGGCGACCAAGAATGGTTCGAGTCCCGGGAGGAGCAATCTCCGTCAAGGCGACCGAAGAAAGGTTCGGGTCCTAGACAAACCATCGATTGTTTTAACAGCGATCGAAGAATGGTTCGGGTCCCGGAGAAGCAATTTTCCGTCACAATACCGAAGAATGGTTCGGGTCCGAGACAAACCACGATTACTCCAACAGGCGATCAAGAATGGTTCGGGTCCGGAGGAGCGATCTCTGTCAAGGCGACCGAAGAAAGGTTCGGGTCCTAGACAAATCATTGTTTGTTTTAACAGCGACCGAAGAATGGTTCGGTCCGAGACAAACCACTGATTACTCAACAAAGCGACCAGAAGAATGGTTCGGGTCCTAGAGGAGCAGACCTCTGTCAAGGCGATCAAGAAAAGTTCGAGTCCTAGACAAATCATTGATTGTTTTAACAGGTGACCGAAGAATGGTTCGAATCCTGGAAAAGCAATCTCCTCATATCACCAGGTAAGATGACGCCTTGATACTTGCCAAAGGGGTTCACACCCTATCTCACTCACTCCCGTAAGTAATTACGGTATCTTCTTATCTGTCTTAATATATGTAGTGTTATATTACTCTTTTTACATAGGATAATAAGTCCCAAATAAAATATAATCTTTTACGCATATATGGACAAAATTTAGGCATCAATTTGTCTTTGAATGCAACCTCTGCGAGCTCACCTTCAAAGAGGGGCAGCTGTTGACGCCTAAAATTTCATTTTAAATAATTAGGTTTTACTTTTGTTTTTATTTTTTATTTTATCTTTTTCCGGATGATAAATAAACAAAGAAAAAAGCGGAAAAGAAACAAAAGAGAGAAAAAGGTAGCGGCCCTCACATGGGCACGAGAGGCCCATTTCCGCCTCGCCCAGCCCATCCGGTAATCTTCTTCCTCCGTCCGCCCACGCAGCGCACGCACGAGGGCGCGACGCCGGATGAGCGGACGGACGGTGACGTGCGTGGGGGCAGCCGGCGGACAGTGGCGGATGGGACGCCGATTCGGCCAGCGGAGGCCGTTTGGCGCACGGGGACCGGCGGTGGAAGCTCCGTCAACCAGCTGCCCCTCGCCTATAAATAGGCCCCGTTTCCGTCATTGAGGGGCACGCCGAGAACGATCGAAGGCTGCAAAGCTTCGAGCTTCCGCGAGAGACTTCGGGAAGGGGAGCCGAGGTCGAGCAAGCCCGAGATCCGACGAGCAAGTGAGCTTGAGAGGGGAGGTTCCGCCGGAGAGACACATGAAGGGAGAGAGAGGCGGAGGAGATCGAAGTCGCGGCCCTTGGACACCCCACCGAGAGACTTCGGGGGTCGAGGGCTTGCGGCCAGATCCGGGTCTCGCCGGAGGAGGAGTAAAGAAGAGGGAGCTCGGATCTCGCGAGATAAGGACTGAGCGAGGAGGAGAGAGGACTGGATCTAGGCGCGAAAGCTCACTGCTGTCCCCCCGACGCCGTTGCTGTGACTGAGCATCAGCCCCGACGCCCTGCCGAGCCGTGCCCCGACACCATCCAGATCTGAGTGAGTGAAGAGCGGAGGAAGAAGGGTCGAGATCTTGGCGTAAACCTAGAAATCCGCGTGAGAGTCGCCGTCGCCCGCCACTGTTGCCTCGCGAGGCAATTGTCGAACGCCGCCGTGCTGTCCACCCGACGCCATCGACGCTACTCCCCGTTGAACGGCCAGCCGCGTACCCCAACACCGTTGAACAACTCGTCACCATCGTTGTCGCCGTCGTCATCACCACCGGCCCGCCTAGCGACGCCTCAGCCGCGCTCACCTGCGCTGCGAAGACCTGAGTAGAGAAAGGCGCTTGCCGAGTCTGAACCGGGTCGAGCGAAACCCCATCCGGGTAGTGTTTCTTTTTGTTCGGGCCCTCTAGGCCTGGTTGTATGGGCTGTTTTTATGCATACATGGGCTGAGTTGTGTTGGGCTAGAATTTTTGTGAAGTGGGCCAAAAAAATAGGTATTGGGCTTTTACACTTAAAAAAGAAAAAGACAAAAAAATCCGAGTCAGCCCCGCAACGCGGCCCGTCCTCATTTGGATCGCCGGCCCAGGTCGAACCCAGCCCACGGATCCTACCCGGGTCAGTTTCTATATTATTTTAATATAAAATAATATTTTAAATAAATAAATAAATAGTTTATTTCAAAAAAATAAAAAAAATCAAAAAATGTTTTATTTTCAAAAAAATATGTAACAATGTTTCATTTTCAAAAAAATATTAAAAAATGTTTTATTTTAAAAAAAAATCGAGTAAAATAAAAAATAATTTATTTTCCAAAAAAATCAAAAAATCAAAAAAATTCATATTTTCCAAAAAAATGTCAAAAATCCAAAAAAGGCCTAAAATTCATGAAAAAGCCAAAAAAATTCAGAAAAAGCCAAAAAGACTTGTATTTTCCAAAAAAAATACCAAAAATCCCTTTTGTGTCCAAAAATTAGAAAATGACTCAAAAAATGTTTTTCCTCCCAAAAATGCATGAAAAATCCCTCGAACATCCAAAAAACCTCAGGGTTTAAACAAGATTAGGTACCGAAAGGGCATTAGTGATCAACTAGTGTAATCAAGTCCCCGATCCTAATTTCTCTCGTTGCGTAGGAGTGAGTATTTCTCCCGATACTTCACTTGGGTTTCTAATCAACCCACCCCAAATCGATTAGTGGCGACTCCATTTTAAAAATTGATCTCGGGTTAAAAACTCGACTATTAAAGTCGTGAATTGGTGGACTTGGGAGAGTCCGGGCATAACTAATTTCAGCCGAGCCATTAGCCTCCTTAGGCGCTCGTACCCGACTGCGGGCACCGAAAAAAAAGAGGTCGCGACAATAAATTATTGACGTTAAAACTCATAACGGCACTATAAGTTATGTGATTTACTGATCATGTAAGATTTGATAAGAAAAATACTAATATAACATAGCTTGAAAAGTAAAGTATAAGAAATTCGATAAGAAAAAAAGTGACTAAAAGGAGAATGGAACAAAGGTAGAAAGTTAAAGTTTGGTAAATTTAGTAAAATGAAATTTTGGAAAAAAAAAAAAGAAGGGAAAAATAACAAAAAATGAGGGAGCAAGTGACATATGTCATATGTCCTTTTAATATTTTCCTTTAGCATGCAGAATATATAAATAGATGTATTCACCAAAAGATACATTAGTGAAGGAAAAGGGAGGAAAAGGGAGAGAAAGGGAAATAAGTTTAGACAACAATTAATATCATGAAAAGTTTCAAATTGGTACACCAAAAGTAAATTTAACCAAAAATAATTTTTGGATCACTAAAAACTCAAAACCAATATACTTATGATATATTTACCCTCCATTAACTTTCGTCAAATTTTACTATGAAATTGCCAAGTCGGATTACATATGGCGATAATGTTAAAGGCAATGTAAAAATCCATATCAGTTTAAAATACATATATCACATATGTACTAGTTTGAAATCTTTAAAGATTCAAAAATTAATTTTAGATAAATTTGTGACAGATGTACTAATTAAGAGTTTTCGATAACTAAAAAATTTAGCTTAAAATAATTTTATCACAGATATATCAGTTTTGCATTTTTCAGAATATTAACGCCCAATGAAAATCAAAACTTACTTACATCAATTCCACACTCGACCTTCTCTCCTGGTCAATATGATGACCACACTGCCATTTAGTCTTCAAGCAACATGCTAATCTTATCCATATGTCTAAATCTGGTTTATTACAATCCCACACGAAGCCTCGCGCTCCACATCTCGAGAGAGTTAAGGAATCAGTAGACCAGTTCGACGTGCGGTACTCTATCACTTCCACTTGCGTACGTCTTCCTCTCGCTTTCTATTCCGAGACCATTGACAATAAATACTACTCAGTGCTGACGCGACCATCTAGTACAAAACGAGCAAATTTTGAGGACTTTCCCATGACACAGTTAAGCCTTTGGATACCTTTCTGAACCGCACTTGCAAACTAAACCTAAACCAGAGAAACCACCGTGGAGAGCACGAAGTTCTTCTGTATTTATCATCAGGGCACCAACCTCAGAGGAAGCAATCAAACAGCATCGTTAGCAACTCACCTTGCCGATCCATCTTAGCTTGAAGGGTCCAACTAACATTTTTTTTTTTTTTTTAGTGATCCAAGGAACCCCGTCAGCCGTTCGTCACTTTACGGCAGTACATAGCCGCCAGGTAAACCCTGGAGTGATGCTAGCGGAGGACCCACCACCCCGACATTATGCGCGCTAGAAATCAATAATGGGTCGTCCCGACCAGGAGGGATGAAGAATTCTCCACTTCGTACGGTTCAGTGTTTCAAATTTGCGGGCCGACTATTTTCCAACCGCCAATGAAAGTAATGACGATACGAATTAAATGGTGGAGTGGGGCTACGAGAGCTTGGTGTGCAGGGGATAGTGAACCTACTTCCTGACCGGGCAACAACCAATTCGAGAGCTGATCGGCCAAGATTGCAATCACCACGTCCCCATGTGCATGTTGAATAGTCCGTCATCAATTTCTCTTTTCGCTATCTAGTCTATTTTGCTAATAAACGACGTGTGGAAAAGCGATCTTCTCAGACTTTTGTTGCACGACATGTCCATTTATTTGATACTTATAGAGCCGATGAAATGGTAGGATGAGAAAGGTCTCATAAATATATACCTAACTCCTACTGAAAATGGCGGTTCCCACTGTTGACTTATTTCACCTAGCTACGACCGCCCTCTCTTTCTTTCAATGCAATGTCGCACTTTCTCTAAACATGCAAGCTGTAATTGGGCCGTATTTCATGGAGCCCGCACCACGCGTAAGAAAAATTGTCGATCAACTTGCTCATTCCAAGATTCATCTTTCAAATCTTGTATGACTTACTATTTTTCTTCATTTAGAACCAGATGGGTCATCCGGATGATTCGGTTTTGGAGATCGAATTTTTATACCAATGGCCTGTGGAATAAAAATCCATTGTAAAATTGGAGAATTATATGAATTAGGGTTTATATGTAGCCTAAGTACTTTTGTTTGTTTGATGTGCTATCAATACAATCGATCATATGGCCGTGGCTCATCATTGAATTACATATTTTACACTGAATGTCCAGAATAAAAACCCCTTATTATTAGCATGGATCAACTTCCACGTCATATCATGTGAAGCATATTGACTAGTCTGATGGTGCATTAATCGAGCTAAATGATCCATAAGAGTACACAACTCATAATCAACTCTCTCTCATTACACAATAATCATAAACTCTCAATGTGTATGCAGCTTGAATTAAATTTTAATTAAGCTAGTTGATTGGAAATGAAAAAAGTGTGATGACGGCCCTCCATTTGGTTGTGCTAACCTTCTCAACTTCTCAAGTCCGAAGGATATGAACTCAACAGTGGAAGATACACATAGAATAGTGAATCCTATCGTTTCACAAGATCTTGAAACGATCTTGTAAAATGACCAACCCTTGCACGACGTGTGACCAATAAGGGTTGCACTGACCCTTGTAACCGACCTACTACATGTTCGCTCCACTGAACATCTCGACAAGTGGCACGAGCATCGTACGCCTTCTCAACATAGTCATCTTTGTAGCGAGGAAAAGGGGAATATATCTAGAGAATTCGAGAATACATCCGTTTCAACTCGTTTTGCGCTATATACGACTTGCATATAAACTTAATTCAACATAGATAGTGAATCTTTTGACACGTGGTTAAGAGTTAATGATTCATACAAGACTTTATGCACGTATAATCTAATGAGTAGCATTAATGTAACTCGCAAGCACAGTTGTTATACATAGCTATGTAGGGTAGCCTTCCCTTAATGAGAGAAGCACAGAAGATGAATACGTAAAAGAATCTTAAATTATATTCATTGTGACATAAGTACTTCAAATTATTTTTTTTTTGGTGTGTCATCAAAAAGTTTATACTTGTCCATTGTAATACAAATACCCCAACTTTTTTAAAAGACTCAAGCTTAAATATATGTAACATATGTACTTTCTATTTTAGTTCCATTCATACTAAATTTTGATTTTTTATGACAAAGAAAAAGTTGAGGGTATATGTGTCTTGATGTGTAAGTTTATGATTTTTTGTGATATAAAAAAAAAGTTCAGAATATATGTGTCATAGTGGATAAAGTTTGGAATTCTCTCTGGTATTAATTCTACTGTAAATTTCCGCAGAGTTTCGTCCTTTCCAATCTAGGATAACATGCAGAAACCATAGCTAGGTTGGTCATTTTAATTACATTCATGTACTGAAAGATTCAATAGAATCTATCTATATTATATATAATGACATATAACATTCAGTTACCCGATATTGAATATCGACCCCACGGTCCTTGTACTCAAGACCGATTGCTCCTCGAGAACATTGCCTTAAAACTGCAATTAACAAACAGAATACAATTCTCAATTAGCATATGTAGAGTCCACGATGATACGGTCTGGTCTCCTCCGTTGATGGAGGAGGCGAGGTGACGCCGGCTATTGACAGAGAGGGCGAGGCGGCTTGGAAGTGGTGGATGGTGACTATGGACGAGCAAACGTCGAGGGTGCATCTTTCTATTGGTTGGGACGGTGACCGGCAGTCGCGACTGTGGCGGTGGCAGGGTGACCAGGTAGAGACGATGAGCTGAAGCGGTCGTCCCGGTTGAAGACTAGCTTTCTCAGTTGCATAACTGTTAAGAAATGATCCATTTACTAGAGAAATCTAGGATAATTATACAAAAAATATCTGGTCATCAGGCGGTAATTGAGGTGTGTGGAGTTATGGGAAAATTGTCCAAAAAGTCCTAAACGTATTGCACTTTTGCCAATTCAGTTCTAAACTTTTTAACTTTGTCAATTCAATCTTAAATATTTTCACTTCTTGCAGATTCAGTCCATCCAATCAATTTTGGCTGGAAAATGCTGACGTGGATGCTTTGGCGGTGCCATGTAGGACTACCAGCGCTAACGTAGACAATTTTTAATAATATTATGATATTTTTTTGAATTTTTATTTTTTATTTCTTTTTTCCCCTTTTTTTTTTTCTTTTCTTTCTCTTCTTTTTGGCCTTTCTTTTTTTCCTTTTCCAATGGCCGGCCACCAACCATAGGTGATGGCCGGCTACCGACTACGCCTAGCCGGCTGGCCTCGTCCACCACAAAGTAGGCCCGGCCGGGTGAGGAGGAGCTCTAGCATGGGGAGCCCTCGCCCGGGCGTGGTCCGGCAAGGGTCGCCTAGGCAAGGCCGCCGGATTGGGCGAGGGTCGGCCTCGCTAGATCTAGCGAGGGGAGCCCTTGTCGGGGCTTGCCCTCGCCCTTGGCCGGCGACGCCACCCACCTCGATGAAATCACGTCTCTCCTCCTCCAAGCGCGCCGCCGCCGTTGCCACCGCCGCCGCCGCCATTGTCTTCTTCTCCATTGAGGAAGACGCGCCTCTCGCCTTACCTCTTCACCTTGCTGTCGTTCATCATCTTCGTCTCTGTCCTCTATGGCGAGGACCTGGCTTGCATCTTCGACCAACAACTCCAAGTCTGCCTGAGCTTAGCCAGGGGAAAGGGCTGGCCTCGCCAAATCTGGTCTGGGCGAGGCCGACACTCGCCTAGGCGAGGCTCCCCTCGCCAAATCTGCTAAGGCCGGCCCTTGCCAAGTTGCGCCTGGCTGAGGGCTCCCCTCGCTGGAGCTCCTCCTTGCCCGGCCGGGCCTCGCCTGTGGTGGGCAAGGCCAGCTGACTGGCTATGGCCAGTGGCCGGCCGTGGCCTGTGGCCGGCCATTGGCCATTGGAAAAGGCAAAATAAAAAGCCAAAAAGAAAAGAAAGAAAAGAAAAAGAAAGGGGGGGGAAGAGAAAAAATAATAAAAATTCAAAAAAATCAAAAAATATGAAAATATTATTCAAAATTGTCCACGTCGGTGTCGGCAGTTCTACGTGGCACCGTCGGTGTCCACGTCAGCATTTTCCGGCTAAATTGGCCGGATGGACTGAATCGGCAAGAAGTGAAAATGTTTAAGACTGAATTGGCAAAGTTAAATGGTTTAAGACTGAATTGACAAAAGTGCAATCGGTTTAGGACTTTTTGGACAATTTTCCCGTGGAGTTATCAGACCTTTTTGTAGAAAAATCTTAGACAAAAGTAAAAGAGTGAATGGGTTAAAAAAGAAGACACGTAGCCTGTGTCTTTACTTCTTGTAAATCTCCATATAAATAGTCTTGATGGGCATTGTAGAAGAAAAAAAATAACACTATTCCTTCCCTTAACGTGGAATGCACGCTACAATCCAATGCACTTCCCTTTCCTTTCTTGTGCTTCTAATCATCCCATGCCTAGTATTGTCCCGCGTACATAAACTCTTGGTTTATGCTTAAAAATTTTCGACCACCGTAAAAATGTCACACTCCCGCTAACATGGAACGTCACACTCCATCTAACATGCGCATGAACTTCACCTTGCTACGACCGCCTTTCTCTTTCTCTCAATGGAAATTCACACCCCATCTAACATGGAAGCTGTAATTGGACAGTATTTGTGGAACCCGCACCATTCCAAAGAGGAATTATCAGTCTACCCCACTCATTCCAAGTTTCATCTTTCAAATCTCATATGACTTTCAAGTAATCAAATTATTTCTCTTGATTTAGAATCAGATAGGTCCTCCACGATTCATGGACGACCATTAAAATATCAAACTTATACCGATGTGTCAAATATATATCAAATGAAATTAAAATAAATGGTATATATATCATATCCGTATAAATTTGAGGTATTTGTGCATAATAGACATAGTTTGGGATTTTTTTTGTCATATCTGCCCCCATTACTTTTAACTTTTTTAAATTTTGTGTCACAAGCCTTTTGATTTTTTATTATATTAACTACTCAAGACCTCAAAAACAATGCTTATACCAACTTTTAGATACATATTTATTTTTGGAATCTGATTTCTTTATAAGTGAAGTAAAGATAGGAGAGGACAACGATTTTAAGCGGGCCCATTGGTGGAAACCTTATTTAGCACACAACCGAGAGCTTTTACAGCATAACATGACAATTCCAAAAGAGCCACGACAGGCTTTTTAAGACCATGCACCCTAGACACCCAACATCAAAGGCGGTGCCGTCCGAGAATTATTGTGGCGCATGGCCATAGATGGCCATCGTGTCAAACCCCTCCTTTTCTCATCCATTTTACGTAGCGTTGACCATACCAAATGATGAATGCCTCTGTGGCACGCACCACGAACCCTTGCACCGCATGCAACCAGTAAGGGTTGCGCTGACGCTCGTACCCGATCCACCGCACACTTGCTCCGGCAAACATCTCGGGAGACGGCAAGAGCATCGAGCACCTCCTTGACATGGTCATCTTTGTAGCTATGAAAAGGGGGAGCTATATCAGGAGAATTCGAGAATACGTCAATTTCCACTTTTTTGGACCGTATATGGCTGGTATTAGGGTCCGGTTTTGGGGGTCAGCAGTAAGTGAGTGAGGCATGCAGGGTTAATAAATTTACCGATCCATTTCACTTATTACAAAAGTATACAATCAGTATTGCACGCTTCTTTCCACAGATTTTTTTTTTTTTTGTAGTTTTTGTAGTATAATATCACTCAATGAGAATTGTCAAAAAAGTCATAAACCTATTATACAATGAGCAATTTAGTTTTAAACCTTTTAAATGTATCAATTTAATCATAAACCTTTTGACGATTTACTTAGTCCTAAATTTTTTAATTGTGCTAATTTAATTATAAACCTTTTGAAGATTTGTCAATTTAGTCATAAACTTATTTTTTGGATATCGACCAAAAGGGCCACATTGCCAAATCATCAAAACATTTAGGACTAATTGAATGAATGTTTATGACTAAATCGAAACAATTGAAATGTACAGAACTGGCCTTCATATAATAAATTTAGTACTCTTTGGACAATATAGCATCTTTTGGGAACACCTACCTTTTAGGAGAACTCACAAGTGAGAGCAAATAAGTGATTGCATAGTCTGGCTGGAATGAAACATGACAAGATTTTCCCATGGACCACGAAATAGGCTAGATTATATGACCCCCAACATGCGTTATGGAATTGTCACTAATCGCCAAGGACCTGGGCTTTTGATCATCTTCTCTCTATTTGTGAAGTCATGGAGAATGAGAACTTGCCCCAAGTCTTTATTCTTTTGAGCTGAATATCACTCATTGAACAAGATTAAATTGACATGAGTGGTTGTCACGTCATTGGAAGAGAAAGTATCTTATGCATCCAATCAGCTCAGGTGTCCCTTGTCTCTTGTACTTCAGACTAATGCTTTTTGAGAACATTACCAAATAACTGCAACCAATCACATTGTTCTATCAAGTTCACATGATTGAACTATTATAATAAATATGATATAGACTTTGACACTGTTGCAAGGTCCTTTTAGATCCAAATAATGTCAAACCTACTAAATAGCTGGAACGTTAAGCGATGCACAAACTTTTATCCTTCGTTGAATTTGATTAACTTCTTATTACTACTTATAGTCCATCACATTGTTTACCATGTGAAATTTGTATATAGCTACAATGCTGATACAGCTACAATCCTAAAAGGAAATTAGTAAGAAAGTGAAGACTTTTGCGATATATATTAACAAATTACCGAAAAAAGAAGGCACAAAACTGGAGGAAAATCGAAACGTACGCTTTGGTGGAGGCATACAAGGTCAGAAGAGGAAACGAAGGGATACACACTGAGGAACCAGAACCACTGTTCAAGTTCGCTCCTCTCTTCCTCTTCAACATTCCATCGATCACTCCCTTCGTCGCCCACAACGCTGCGTTGACGTTCACTCTCAACATGCTCTCCATCAACTCTCGATCCACCTCGTGAAAGCAGCTCGGGTACGGATAAGCCAACCCCGCGTTGTTGACGAGCAACCCGACGTCGATCCCTTCCGTGGCTCCCACAATGGCTGCCGCTATCTCCTCCCCGCTCAGCTTCGTGAGGTCCGCGACCCCAGTCTTGACCTGGACAAACTATCTCATGTGTCGGATATACCATCACTCGGGAATTCACGCGAATTTTTAACGTAAATGGCATATGAAGTGCTAACTATGTGATGGACCTCGGTGGTTGCTCCGAATCTATCCCTCAGCTCCCTCGAGGTAGCCTCAAGTTTGCTGGGGTTCCGACCGACGAGCACGAGTTTGAGGCCCTTGGAGGCAAGCTCGAACACCAGGGCTTTCCCGATGCTGTCGGTGGCGCCGGTGACGATGGCCCAAGAGCCGTAGTCACGCAAGTCCTTCGGCTTCCTCAGGAACGCAGCGTACAGCCATCGGGCGAAGGCGAACAGGTTCTTCAAGAGCGAGATGAAGCCTAGTACGGTGGCCGTGGCGATCAAGAAGTCCGCAAGAACCATCGCTTTGTGCGGTGTGTAGTTTCACCAGAGGACTTCGGGATGGCAAGTGCTGAACATTTATTGACGTCTCTCTTACCTCACTTCTCTAGAAAACTCCGCGACGTACCAGCTCTCCTCACCGCATATCCAAAGATATTCTGTCCTCGAATCTTGACCGGACGAAGTTAATGGTCCTTAACTCAGGGGGTCGCTAAGGAGATAAAGTCCTAGCGAATGTTTGGGAACAATCACCAATTTTGGCAAACGAAGGAAGAAAGAAATGACAAGGCGAGTGCCATACGTTGTACTTTACTAAGCACTGAATGCACTTATTGTAAGAGTTTTTCTGATGTTGATTACATTAATTAATATTGTAATTTACCGTTTTACTGGGTTGGTCTAAAATGAGATAAAATGTTTCTTAATTAATCTAATATGGAGCTAGCTGATGTGAGCTGAGTTGAGCCTGACCCATAATGAGAGGACTTAGTTGGAAATTCTATAAATAATGCTCAAATATTTCCTTTAACTTTAATTCTCACATAAGGAGCGTTAACCTAGCGCTAAAGGGTGAGCGGATCGTCTCATTGAGTCAGTAATATGGAAGGCAATAGAGGAGAAGGACTTGCACGTGGATCATCGCTTTTCGCTTCCGCTTCAAGAATGATAGATCACAAAACAAGTGCGATAATATTTCTACTCAATCATTTTATGCTTGCTCTTGTTCTAGTTATAGAGATATTGGGATTGCATGATTTGCATCTAATATGTGATATCAGAGCAACCATAACCCTAGAACTCGAATGCATAGAATTTTTGTCCTAATTTTGTGATTTTTGTGATTTTTTGTTCAATAAAAATCAAATTAAATTACAAATTCGGATTGGGCTTGTCGAGATGAGCAAATCGGTCGGTGGCGCGTCGCCAGGGGAGGCCCCATGTGTGGCCACGCATCGCCAAGGCATTGAAGATGCGCCCTCACGCACTCCCATGAGCGTGGCGCCGCTCAGCGTGCATCGCACGCGCGGAGGCTAACGTCACGATTATGTCAGCGATCGGGCCCGTTGACCAACCCGACCCGATCGACTGTTCACCGGACCGGTCGATTGTTGACCAGATCGGTCAACCGATTGGACCAGATGGTCAAGCTAGGAACCAATCGGACCGGCTTTGACCAACCTCTTTATGCCTGCGCGTGAGCTCCACGCACCGTGCACTTAGATGGCGCGTGTGGGTGCGTGGAGCGTCCAATCGGTGCGTGGCTAGCGGTGTTAGGTTCGTATGATCATCTTCTATGTTGTGGTGTATTTATTTTATATGTTTGATGATTTTATGGATGTTAAAATACATACAGGATTGATGTGATTAGGCTACGATAATGACATACACTAGATATGGTAACGGTTTGATAGGATCGGTTTATAAAGTCACATGATGAAGGCTAGATAGGTATTGACCATAATTCGCTTGTTCAAATGATCATTTGGTGTTTATCGCCTCGCTTTGTGAATTCATAGGTGGTGTATGTCATATCAGAATATGGTACATTTGCAAAAGGCAACGCATGCATATTAGCATCAGATTCTGTAACGTGAAAGCTCGCTTTTTTTTTTTTTTTTGGCTAAAGTGAAGCTCGCTTTTGATCCTTGGGACTGCTAAAAATTTAAATCTATTTAGATATGCCCTTAAATATGTTCTTTGGAACAGGTTTGGAATAAAAATCCATTTGGTAACGCAATTTGATTTCTCTATTTCTGAAACAGATTTCTATTCCAGAAATAGAGAAATTAAAGAAATCAGAATTTGAAATTTTTAACTTCTCAGTTTCTAAAATAGAAATCAAAAACTAAAATTAAACCATATAAAAGAACCTTGCGCTTTCTTGCTAACTTAATTCACTCATAACCACAACTTCACAAATTATTGCTAATTTTCTTTTTCTTATTTTGCTCGTTTTTTTTTTTTGCATGTTTTTGTCAATTTTTTTTTTTTGATAACTTTCTCTTTAGGATGAAAGGCAATTGAATGCGTCCCCAATTTTAAAAAACAACCAAAGTTCTTAAATGCTTACTTAAAAACAATGGGGCTCTTTCCTCCTAGAAAAGGCACGCGCATGGCCAGTTGAAGAAAAAGTTCTTATGTAATAGATGAATAAAAAACGTGCCTAGAAATTTAACCTTATTTTTTATGGATTCAAAATTCTTGCAAAATCAAAATAATTAGATTGTTACACAATCTTGAATTTTAATTCGAAGGCAAGAGATTCAAGAGAATCTCTCTCTTTGCTATACAAGAGCCATTAAAGGTTCATTGAGCAACAATAAAGAAATTAGGGATGAGCAACTGGATTGATTCAATTCAAGAATCAAAATAAATTGACCTTCCCCCGATTGGTTCATACCCATAAACGTTACTTTAAGATAGAATTCTCATATATTCCTTTACACCATTAATTTTATTTTGTTGATAATCTTGTATAATACTAGCTTTTGATAAAATGATAAGGCTGTATAGGCGCCATTGATGGCACCCATATTCATGCTTTCGCAGTACTTGTCTGAACCTGCGCAGGATGAGCTTGCAAATGATACATTGACCGAGGAGGGAAACCAAATAAATACGATTAGGAAAACAATTGCTAATAAAATGGTAAGGGATAATAATATGCTGGAAATTCCATAAAATTGTATTTTCAACTTTTGTAATGTATTAGTATTATTTCGACTATTATTTTGTATTTGAGGATTTCCTATGTTGTTATCTAATCAATTTCTATTCTTAGAAATAGAAATTTTGTCCTGTTATCAAACGGATTTCTGTTTCAGAAATAAAAATTTTGAGTCGTTATCAAACGAGTTTCTTTGCTTAGAAACTTGTCCAGGGAATAGAAATTAAGAAATTGAGTTATGGCCAAAAATTAATTTCTGTTTCAGAAATTTTGTCATGCATAGCCCTAGCAACTGAACCCACGAGAAGCCATACTTCCGCCCTGGATTGGTTAGGCAAGTGACTTTGGGTTTTGACTTTTGAGAAGTCCAGATAATTTCGAATTATACTTACAAGTTTTTTTTATGAGTTTATTGGTCAAAACAACATTAGGACGATGTGATTTGCTAGCATAAAAAAAAAAGAAAAAAGTAGAGGTGTGTATCAGTTGCGGTCCAATCGGGAATTAGATTGGACTGGAGCAACCGATTTTGGTTGGTTCCTGTAGGAATTGGCCCGGTTTTGGTTCCAAATTTTTTAAATAGGAAATCGGACTAACCAATGGAACTGGCCTAGAGTATACTATTATTTTTGTTATTTTATTAAGCAAGGGCAAAACGTACGGATAATTTGTGGAAATAATCTCTTCTTTTACTAGTAACTTCTCTCGCAATTAGTAATTCCATCATATACACTAAAGTTACATTCAATAAATTTAAGAACTTATGATAAAGAAAATAAAACTTAAAAAAAAAAAAAAAAAAAAAAAAAACCTAACACCAACTCAGAACTGGATCCTATTCAATCCAGTTCTTAGTTCCAAGGTGAGAATCGACCCACCATCAAACCGATCAACCCTAAAAAAATCATGATAGCTACTTTATTTTTGTTCAATAAGATAAGGAAAAAATCATCCGAAAAGTCCAACATCTATTTTATTTTTGCTAATTTGGTCATAAACATTTTAATTATGCTAATTGAGTCATAAACCTTTTTCATATTTTGCAAATTAAGTCAATTCGGCCAATTTGGTTGGAAATTGATGACGTGAATGCCGGCCGTCCGACTTGGCATCGAGGGGCTAGTTATCTTGAAGACAACTAATCATTCCTTGGACTTATCGGAACTGATCCTGCAAATGTGAAGATTATGATTAGCAATCTTAGAGCCAATATTCACTAACAAAAAATATTAACCAAGACTACAACTTTTTAGGCATGAAACCTAAGCTCTGTCATGAGCCGTGACATCTTATGGACTCGGGGTCAAGGCCGATGTGATTTGATTCGAACCGGGCTCCACTCATGCTAGGCTGGCATTGCTTGAACCGGGCTGGGCCATCATTGGGTTGGACTCGGAGACATAAATGGATTGGGCTTTTCTAGATTTGTGTCGATTAGTGACTAGGGCTTCATTTCGTAACTTGAGCGATGAGATCTAATGGCCTGCAACGGATGCTAATGAAAGTTTTGCTGACTATAGTATCGGATCATATTTCGTCATTAAGCCTTTGTCATTGTAAGGCTAGCGATTTTCGACACTTAAATGTGGTTAAGCACCCTTGGGTTAAGACCGGATAAGTTTATAACATGCCTACTCAGACATGTTTCAATTGACCGGATTAACATCACGTAAACTCGTATTAACGTGCGTTTCAAAGGGTTTTCGTTATTCTAACACTATCCAATGTGCTGCGTCGCGGGTCACATAATTCATCAACAAAAAGTGTTGTACTAGGATTTCAAAGTGGCAATCCGATTACGTCGCGGAAGTACGAATCGCCGGCTCCATGTAATGGTAAAAACGTCGAGTACCATAAGCCACCGAATCAGATGGGTTCTTACTGTCTGTCTCTGCAATTTTGATGCACCAATGCCACCATGCCGGCCACCGCGACGGTGGAGGGGCTCCGAGGGACGGGCGGATGAAAGGAGTCGAACCCTTCGCCATCTCAAACCCCACAAACTATAAATCATGTCAAATCTCGTGACAAGTTGATGGAGTATGTGATCATTTGCATCAAACTTGAACCAACCATTTTTGGAATTACATTTGATTGGCCTCTAATTGCTTAATAGATGGATGCTCCTTGGCTAGCTGCTACCTATTAAAACTAATTTGGGAAAATTACCTGATTGGTTATAAATTTATTGTATTAATATCAATTTAGTTATAAACTTTTCGATTTTATAAATTTAATTCTAAACTTTGTGTGAAACTCCAATATACACATTTTGGTTAATTTTCACCAGAAACCGCGTCGGTCTAGACATCAACGGCCATCCTATGTGACCATATCAACAATTTATGATGAAAATTAGCTATAAAGACTATACTAAAATTTAACACAGATGTTTAGGGTTAAATAGACAAAATTGAGAAATATTTGTCTAATATGTTGGCATGGTTGGCCCCTTTCACAATCACAACTCAAATAAAGCAAAGGGGTCTCAAGGTTCAGGCAAGTACTTAGTGATTTTGTGGTTGAAAGTGACTACATCTAGTTGAATATTTTGAATAAGTGCTTGATCAAAAGAGATTTTTGTATAAAAACTTTTGGGACACGTTTGATACAAAAAAAAACGCAATGAATGAATGAAATCTGGAATCGGATAAATACCACATTAGGTTGTAATAAAAAAGAATAATGTACATGTCCAAAAAATTTAGGAGTTGAATGTTAGATATCTTCCATAATATAAATATGAGAAGAATCAATAACACTCAAAGGACTCGAAACAGATATCACGATTGCATCGTGGCTTCCATACCACGTACCAAACATATAGCATTGCATCTGCTGATATATTCATCTTAGATTACAAGCATGGTATAAATGAAGAAGGATCATGAGGTACATAGACGGACGAATGTGCACACAATGTGTATATATCAACCTTAAATCTTGATGGCTTTACGCGAGACTTTATATGATCTAAAGCATTTGTCTAAATCAGAGTCGGGGTGGCCCTCCTTCTTAGGTTCCAATTGAAAGATTCCAATACAATGTACTTCAAATCTAGTCAATTTTTTCATTATATGCTATTCGTGGAACACAAAACTTTCCAAGCTAGTGATAGAACATCACCGAAGATGACAAAGTGCTTCATCTAAACCTTAATCCATGCGTTACTTAATCGACAAATGATGAATCCCAATAAGGAAATAGAACAAGACAAGCGACCAGATAGAGAGAGAAGTTGGCCGAGCTGGGTCCCATGTTTTGCTCCATTGAGGACTCGGATAAGTATCCAAGAAATTGAAATGGATCGTCATTAAGTTATAATACAAATATTTATACAACATATTGCTTGATAAAAAAGAGAAGGAAAAAATCTACATAATATCTCTAGCTAATTCTAAGAGATACACCAAATATTGTGCTAACTGAAAAAACAAAATGTAAATTCTAATTGATAATAAGAGATACATCAAATATTAAAAAAACAAAGCAGATCTTCCGTAATAGAAGCCAACAGGAGTAAGAGCAGAAGTCGGGATTGAGAATTCAAGCTAAGGATCCATGTTGATAAAATAACTTGAATGCAATATCAATCAAGGGGTTTTTAGTCTTTTTATACGATGGACCCGGTTTCGGGTCGGTCCGGGTTTTTCCCATTCTTTTGGTGCGTGGGGCGAACTTGGACCCGACTGATTCCGAATAAATAAAAAAAAAGCTCTCTCGAATGCCTAGAGGAGGCTTCTCTCTCTCTTCGCCGTCTTGTGTAACCGTCTGAAGCACAGAAGCAGAAGGGAGAGACTTTGTCTAACACTCCGCTCCGCTCTGATTCTGCCCCCCTCAGAGATTCACTTTGATGCCGGATCCAGAAGTAGGAAGCTTTTACGTGTTCCGACAACCGGAGATGCTGATCTACGACCTCGACGGGCCTTGGGCCAGGCAGGGCTGCCGCTTTGGCTTGATGGCGAGAACGTCCAAGGCGAAAGCCTCTTTCGTGGAGGAGGGCGGGAGTTTCGGTTCGATCGTTTTCTTTTCAATGGGTTCTAGACCAAAGGTAGTTTCAGTCGGACATTTTAATTTTCCGTGTTTTCTATTGCGGTACTAGTGTTTGAAGCAAATTTCTTTCTAGGCATATCAGATTTCTTTCGGTTCATACGCACGGATCGTCTGAAAAATTGAGGTGTGCGAGAGAGATC
Source organism: Eucalyptus leucophloia subsp. euroa (assembly GCA_017140325.1). Taxonomy (NCBI): domain Eukaryota; kingdom Viridiplantae; phylum Streptophyta; class Magnoliopsida; order Myrtales; family Myrtaceae; genus Eucalyptus; species Eucalyptus leucophloia. The sequence goes on from CM029475.1 coordinate 64,235,407, forward strand.
TAGGTGTTCTGAAAGCCCGAATTAATAAAGTCGACATTTCAGGGGACTGCTTTTTCTAGTGCTGCATTCTTGCATTGTGAAAGGCGAGCCATTTTCTGATGATAAGTCACGAGAATGGACCACAAGAAAACAGGTGAGGCATAACCTTTTTGGGGCTTGTTGACACCTAAATTTTGACAACCCGTCATTTATTGCATTAAAAAATTAAGGGGTTAATTTTATCCCTAAAAAAATAGTTAATTGCATAGCATATAGATTTACACGCATTTATTTTTATTTTGCATTTACATTGGGTCGGTGACCGGTGGATTCGAATTGATGCTTCAGAAACTTTAATTTGATGAGTCGGGCTAGGCCCACGAAAAGAGCAAATTGGCCAAAGTCCTTATCCTTTGGGAGATTTTACGGATTTATCTTTATGAGAATTCAATTCAAAAGCAAATATTGCGTTTGGAAAAGAAATTTTTGTGGATATGGTTTTGGAAAATTAAAAACCTTAATCCGTGGCTTATAAATAGATTAATATGCGTAGGGTTTAGAGGGGCCACCAACAATTGATACACACGGCCACAATGAGGCGGCTCTTCAGGATATATACGGCCACAACACATTGAGAGACGATGCCCAAGAGGAGAATAAGAAAAGGAGAGAGCGGCCATAATTCAGAACTTCACTTGGAGAGAGAGTGCGTTTCAGAGCAGAGCAAAGGAGAGTGCTGCCACAGCTCTTACGGGGAGAGAGAGCAATAGAGAGAAGGTTCACACCAATTCTTCCTCGACACCTCATCCGTTGTTGCACCCTCTGCAAGCTGTGACACACGGTCCGCTCAATCCCTGTGACACCTCAACATCCCAGAGAACTCTGGAGCCCTTCTCGACGCCAATTCCACAGATCGAGTGAAGAAGCCCGCAAGCTCCTCAGCAAAAACCACGTAGCAAATCGCATTGAAGTCAACAACTAGAGACGTCCAGTTCGTCCACCAATCGCCTCACCCGCGTTACGAGTCCTCCTTGGCCGTGAGCAGCCAACGCCGGTTTTGTATTCTTGGTTGAGCTTTCGCAGGTTTTTCCGATGAACACAGCAACCCAAGCAAACCGTCACAGTAGTCCTCGCTTATACCACGAACCAGCACATCCAAGGGACGCTTGAACCATTGCTACCTAATTCAGACTTTGGCCGCTTTGTTTGTACTTATTCTTCGCAGGTTTCGCCGAGGTCCAACAAGGCTACCACTCCCGTTCAGCATGAATACCACGTCATGTTTTTGCGGCCATCGTTTGCAAGCATGAAGTCCACCAACGAAGAGAAAGTGGGGGTACATAAAGAGCAAAATTAAAAAAAAATAAAAAGATCACTTTCTTTTTCTCTGCAGACCATTCACGTTGACTAGTGAAGTCCAAGCAAACCAATTCCCACGAAGCCCACATCTCTCGTTTTTGTGACGCGAGTTTAGCAAGCGTGCAAATAACGGCCGCCATTCGTATCTTGCAGTTGGCGACACCCTAGCTATTGTCCAAAACTGTTCCTCAGTCGAAGCAATCACCGTTCGCAAGCCATCCATCGACAAATTCAGATTTGGAAGTATATTCGGCAATTAGGTAAAAAATCTCATCTTAATTTGATTTAAACATCATATTGCCTAGATTGATGAGATTGATATCTAATTTAAACCTTTTGAGTAAGAGGTATAATATTCATTATGATATATTTCCTAAATCGCAACAGCACACCGATTTTTTATTCCATCTATAAGGCTTTAGATGGAATAATTAATCACACGAAAATAAAATTGATATCTTGATCTTTAAGGCTTAAGATCAATTTATCGATTTTATTAGCTAAATAATCAAGCTGATTTGGATATTGTTCCCTGACTCGAATGATGTATGATATCTTTGATGATTTTAAATAATTTGGTGTTTATCTTTTAATTGCTTTATTTATCTCGAAAATACAAAAAAGATTGCATTTGCCTATCATGTAGATTACAATAAATTTCCTAGATAGAATTGCATGATAGAATAGTTAGATTCTTTTTAATTATATTAGAACGCATGTTTAAACGGTATCTAGGTTAGATAATATCCTTGAATTAAATTGCATGTCGAGATAAATTTCTAAGTTAAGATAGGATTCGGATGAGTCTATTTTATAACTTAAGATAGATAATATCTCACTTTAGTTAGATTTTTAATTATGAAATTTTTTTTTATAAAAAACACAAATAAATGTCATTGCATGTCATATATAATTAGATTCATGAAATGCATGTCAATTAGTAATTGTTGCTAGGTCTATTTAATTAGAAATTGCCCGTTATTAGAATTAGGTCATTTAGTTATATTGCATTACATAAAACATGATTCTTATTAATTAAATAAAAACAAAAAGAAATTGCGTGTTAATTAGAAATCATATCTAGGGTTGATGATGTAAATTTTGATTAAACGGCGCAGATGCTTTCGTTGCTACAAAGGTAAGTCTCGTAATTTATTCATTGCTTTCTTGGGTGTTAAATTGGTAGTTTGCACACTCGCATATGTTAGGAAATAGATTTCAAATCAATCCAAGCTGCCTGCAAAAATATTTTTGAAAATAAAAAGAAATGGTACCAAAAGGGCATTAGAGAAGTCTAGTATAACCAAGTTCCCGTACCCAAAGTCTCTGGTTCGTAGGAGTAAAATAATTCTCCCATTATTTTACTTAGGTGTCTAATCGACCTACCATAAACTGATTAGTGGCGACTCCTAGATAAAATTCATCTGCATGTTAAGAAATTTGAACCTAAGTTGCGAATTGGTATGGGCTTGGGAGAACCCGAGCTAAATCTAGGCTTAGCAATTCATTAGCCAAACCTTAGGTGGATTACCCCCGAAAATTTGGTCGCGACAGCTTGGCGACTCCGTTGGGGACTTGAGTTAAAACTCTTAGTGTTAGGCCAATTTTTTTTTTTTTTTTTTTTTTTTTTTGCAGCGAGGATTCCAAGTACGTCCCTAACATTTGAGGTGTTAAATGTTCTTGTAGATTGGGAGGTATAGGGGGAGTAGGGATTGCTAACTTTTGTTTTGTAGGGAGGTGTATGAATATATGGTTTATCTTCTTATTGAAGTGTTGGTTGATATAAACTGTTGTGCATGCTTTGCATTTACACTACAATGTTGCAGACACAACTTGCCGTCGGACCTGGGCCACACTAGAACAATTAGGATGGTATTGAGTTGGATACGACTTCGACCGCGAGGCCGCATAGTAGAGGTTGCTCAATTCAATCCCGAAAGTTTTTCTTGGTGTCAAGAATGTCTACCTTTGCCCGTGAGGTTGCGTCGCATTGGGGTATCATTCTTGACTGAGCCAGAGTTAGGAGGACTTGACTTAGTATGTGAGGCTGCAACTAAGTCATCCCACCCTTTTAACTCCACTTTGCTTAGCCTTCATAGTTAGAAATTGAGCCTCACATCCCATGTGCATGTCTATGTGATTGTTGTTGATTTTTCTTCGTGAAGTAAGTCTTCTATCCCTATACCATGCCATTTATTTTGTCATGCTTTTGATAGGTCCGTGACAATTTAGGTCAATCATTGATTTGATTCATTTGTCAATTATCCCTTGTCAATTAGGAATGAAATGAGGATTGCCATGCAATGAATCATTTGCAAAAAAAAAAAAAAACTTTCGAGAATTTGTTTTCAATTCATGTCTAGTAAATTTGGTCTTGCTAGGGTGTCTACCTTTATTTTCTTAGTCCATTTTTAGGAAATGCCCTTCTTGTACAAAATTTTCCTGAATAAATGAAAAAAAATGAAAAAATCGATTAGATCATTGTCATGGATTGACTTTCTATTTACACCTCATGCTTATATGTTCCCGTTCATTTAATTTAGGTGATTATGAAGCGATTCCGCTCACCCATTCGTTCATGATTGAGAGCTAAAATGACGGATCAAAAAGAGCTTATCTCATCAAGCAAAAGTGTTGCGATCTATCTTCAATGAGAGATTATGACTCCAAGGAGTGAGCCAAGAAGACTTTTTGAACCATCTCATTTTCTTGAGGTAGCCGAATTTGATGCCATCATGAAGAGACTAGTGACATATCTAGGGGGAAGAATATCTAACCTGAAGGGTTTGCATCACAAGATCAAGGATGGTGAAGAATCCAAGTACACATGATTCATGGTCCTAAATAGTTTGATTTCCTCGTTTAATTAGGGGCATGCACCTTCCCCTGCATGAGAATTTTTATCGCTTTTTAGGGATTGATTTCAATTTCTTCTATGCTTGAACATCACATTCCAATAAATGTAATTCGATTGATGAATATCAATTAAATTACAAGTTTTGTTTTGAGGACATGATGGGGTACACCAAACTAGCTTGGTGACGATATCCAACAATGAAAAGAAAATATCATCCATGGAGAAATTCTGAGGAATAGGCTTCTTCATGCTTCCTCATCCAAAATATTCCTCAAAAAAAAAAAAAAAAGATCATTTTTTAAGCCATTTCCAAAAGCATGCATTAGGTTACCATTGTTTGTTTTTCTAATTCATTTACTTCATGTCTCAGAGCATAACAGAGAGACATTTGAAAATAATGCATCAATTTCCAATGATAACGGGCCCATTGATTTGGGAACATACATCCGAAGGAAAAATAGACGTGGGGGCAAAGGATCATTTCCTAACTGATCTTGATGACATCTCTCAAGAGTGAAGAAGACATTAAGCACTACTTATCATCTTACTTGTCCCAAGCAATTTCCTTGAACATCAATAAGAAACCGAGGGCAAGTCAAAAGAAGATCATCTTGATTCCAAAGTGTGATGTGTGGTACATCTCATTACAATTTGTGTGAGATGTCATTCTCGAAAGCCAAATGAAGTTTCTCATTTCTATGAGAAAATGATGGGACAAGTCAAAAGAGGATCATCCGTCTTGGATGAAATGGATGCATTGCGTTCATGAATATAATTAATTCTGGAATTGACACTCTGTTATTTTCCTTGCAGATGACGAATTGAGGCACTACAGATTCCAGTAGTGACATGACTGAGACAAAATCTTGATCCGAGCTAAAATGGTTGTGCAATTTGAATTTACTCTGATGTTGCATGGTATCTTATTCATGCACATTCTCTTGTGCAGGGGCAAATGCGGATTTTTAGTCTTGAATGATAAGGACAACTCAAGGACATCCATTGCCGAGGCAATCCCATTGGAGAACAATCCTCTAAATGAATGCTTAAAACTATGTTTTGAGTGCAATAAATATTTTGTTTTGAAGTCACAAACGCTTTTCATGCTTAAGTTGCTGGACTCTTTTGAAAAGAGAATTTCCATAGTGATTTTACCTATTTAATTCACCAATTTCATGTGGAGGTATGTCAAGATGGACAATTCAATAGAGTGATATCAAATGCCTAAGAATGCTAAATGAGACATGTCAGGATGATGAAAGGCAAACCATATCCTATACACAGTCCCCTTTTTATACATTTGTGAGAAGAGGACGTATGGACCCCTCAAGTGCCTCACCTTTGCCCAAAGGGACACTTAAGTGCCATAACTTACGAAAGGTACACTTAAGTAACAAAATCGGAGCAAAAGGGATCACTTGAGTGCCAATCCGACCAAAATCCGGCCAAATTGCATACGTGGCATTTTCCAGCAATTTTCGGCGACTTCTTTTACTGATGTGGCAAATATTTTTTTTAAAAAAAGCCAACGTGGACGACAAAAATGACGTCATCCATCCACATTGAGTGCGCTGAACTAAATGACGTTGTCTAAGTCATTGTGCGCTGACCTAAATGCCGTTCCTCCCCGTCCGTGTTCATAGTCGATCTCAGGCCCATCTCTTCATCGCCGTTCAAGCCCAGAGCTAGTCATCGGTCACTATCGTCAGTCACCACTGTTGGTCGCCGTCGCTGCTCATCGCTCACCGTCGTTGGTCGTCATCACCGCTCACCATCGTCGCTCGTCTAGGTTCGGTCCCTTCTCCCCTCCCCCGTGATGAAATTAGGGCTTGATTTTTTAATTAGGGCTCGCTGACCTAAACGCTGTTCCTCCCGTCTGCGTTCACGGTAGATCTCAGGCCTTTCTCTCCGTCGTCGTTCACGTCCGAGCTGGTCATCGGTCGCCGTCGTTAGTCGCCGTTGTTGGTCGCCGTCGCCGCCATCGCTCACCATCGTTGGTCGTCGTCACCGGTCACCATCGTCGGTTGTCCAAGTTCGGCCCCTTCTTCCCCTCCCCTGTGATGAAATTAGGACTCGATTATTTAATTAGGGCTCGATTGTTTTATTACATCTCCGATGGAATTTGTGTTGATACACTTCAACTGAAACTTGCTGACATTACATAAAGAGACCAAATTTCTTGTTATTCTTGTGAATTTGTCTTTCAAACCAATGTCAGAGTATGTTTTGATTGTTGAATCACTGTCTATGCATCTCCTTAAAAGCATCCTAGTAAAGCAGGTGACTAATGCCATTATGAGAAGAAAACTAAGTTCTTGAACCACTCTGCTTGTGAGAGTGTATAGGGTATGTCCTTCAACCACCCTGCTTGTGAGGTTGTATAGGGTATGTCATTGAACCACCCTACTGTGATTGCTGTATAGGGTATGCTTATCAATCCAAAACCTTGTTGTGATTGCTGTATAGGGTATGTTTATCAATCCAAAATCCTGAATGAGAACATAATCCTGCTGTGATTTCTCTTTGCTTTTCTTTAGCTTTAGCGACATAAAATGCTTCCAAGTTTAGTCTTTTGTAGGAGTCAACGGCTGTGATTTGATTAAGTTGATGTCATAGTATACTATGCTTTGATTTGCTTAAGTTGATGTACATTCTCTCATATCGCACGTTTAGTGCAGTAGACAAAATTGCTTAGGCTGTGATTGCTGTGGGGATCTGTGCTTGTTGTGGGGACCTCTATTTTTTGTTAATATTTTAAGGGAAGGGAAGACAAATAATTAAAGTGCCGACCTCTTTTTTGGCTGTCATGTAGGGGCATATTATCAGTGTGGGGACCTCTATTTACTAAAGTCCATGAGAGTGGGGGGACTCCCACGTGCAATTGTCTAATGGTCCTAAAAACTAATGATTCTTTTTTTTGTTCTTGGTGTAGTAATGGCGCATGACAAGGATTATGTCGCTGTCATAGTTTGCTACGATAGGGAATTTGTGATTGGGGAGGATGAGTGGGAGTATGAGGGTGGAAATAAAGGCACTATCTTTGTGGATATAAAGAATGCATCTTATATAGGACTTCTTAGGGATATAAAGACTTTATTTGCCTTGTAAAGTTCAAAAGCTGCTGTATTGTATTCCTGGGAAAGACTTAAGAGATGGTTTGAGATGCTTAGAAGATGATAATGGTCTTAGGGATGTTCTATACCATTATTTTCATGGTGAAGAGGTAAAAATATTTGTTGAGTACAATAGTGAAAGTGAGGATGAAGATGATGATGGAGAGAGCGCCGAAGTAGGACAAGAAGGAGATGGTATTCAAGGTAGTACTGACGTTAGGGTCGAAGGAGGGCAGGATAGATATGATGGACATGAGAGAAGCGCAGATGCAATTCACTAAAGTGATGATGACATAGGTGATGTCATAATCTCTGGATTAGATTAGAAAGTAGCTGAATCAACTGATGATGATGATGGAGGGTTGCCTGCTGAAATTTTATAAGTGATGACGACGACGAGGAGCTTGTACAGTCAAGAATACGGCAAAGGGATTTTTTGACAGCTAAGTTTGCAGCTTTGCAAGTAGTCGATGAAGTTCTAGACAGACCCGAAGGCCCTACAGATGCTGGTGCTGCTAGCGAGGAGACTGACTATGAAGAAAGCGTCGAGAATGCTACTTCCCAGGATGAGCTTGAAGAAGATGAAGGACCTGTGCATAGAAGGAAAAGGAAAAGTAAGTTTCCTTATGATCCATTCGTTGCCTCTCCTACTTTGTCGGTAGGCATGAAATTTCATGATGCAAAACAATTTAGAGAAACTATACTGAAGATCTCCATTGTTGCACAAAGGAACATTGACTTCATTAGAAACACTAAGACCTTTGTAAGAGCTAGGTGCTCGCAGCAAAATTGTCTATGGAAGATCTATGGCGCATTTGTTAGGAGAACTAAATCTTTTCAAATTAGAGCCTACCAAGAGGAACATACTTGTTCCATTAATTTTGAGAATAAAAGGGTAACAAGTGCATGGTTATCGAAGCACTTCTTTGAATTGATTAAGTTGATGCCTCAGATGAATACTACTCAGTTCAGGATGCTGGTGAAGGAGCAGGTAGGCATCAATATATCCAGGAATCAATGTAAAAGATCGAAGCAAAATGTGATGAAGATACTCATTGCTGAGTACAGCGGTGAATATGGACAGTTGTGGGACTATGTTTGGGAGTGTAGGCTAGAAAATCCTAGAAGTAGAGTGTATATAGAGGTCGTGGAGAGACCACTTCCTGATATTGGGACGAAGTTCGATAAATTCTATATTTGTTTCAATGCATGCAAACGAGGATTTTTATCTGATTGTAGACGAATTATAGGATTAGACAGGTGTTTTTTGAAGGGCTTGTGCAAAGGAGAATTGTTGGCCGCAATTGGAAGAGATGTAACCAAATGTTTCCCTTGGCTTAGGCTGTTGTGAATGTAGAGAATAAGGACAATTGGTCCTGGTTTCTCAAAAATTTGATGACTGATTTGGAGATAACAAATGGGGTAGGGTGGGCGTTCATGAGCGACCAACAAAAGGTAATGTTTGCTTTTTAAAAAATTTGGTTACTTGTTTGCTTTTTGATATCAACATGTCATTTGCTTACATTTTTTTATATTTTCAATTATTGCAGGGACTTGTTCTAGTAATAGCTGAGCAGTTGCCTTATGCTGAACATCGAATGTGTGCGCAGCACATATACGCAAATCGGGCAAAGACCTATAAAGGGGACAAGTTGCAGTCGTAATTTTAGTAGCTAGCAAAGAGCATGAATATGGCTGACTTTAGGATGGCCAAAGAAGAGATGCTTCAATTGACAAATGATGGTTATGATGCATTGTTCTAAACAGACCGAAGCATTGGTGTAGGGCATTCTTCAGTGAGGAATTCAAGTGCGATAACATTGATAACAATATCTGCGAAGCATTCAATGGGAGGATAATAGATGCCAGATGTAAACCAATTATCTCGATGCTTGAAGACATACGGGTTTTGGTCATGACTCGGCTGTACAGACAAAGAGATGACACTGCAAAGTGGATTAAGCAATATGGTCCTAGGATTGCTAAGAAATTGGATGACGACTTGGCTACAAGTAAGTATTGTCATCCCATATGGAATGGGGATGAAGGATATGAGATAATGAAAGGTTCCAATAAGTATGTTGTCCATTTAGGTACGATGAAGTGTTTATGTAGAGCATGGTAACTCAGTGGAATTCTTTGTGCACATGCCATATGTGCAATTCAATTGAAGGGCCACAACACAGAAGACTACCTTGATGATTGGTACAAGAAACCAAAATATCTTACTTCGTATCAATTCATGTTGCAGCCAATTAGAAGTAGCAAGTTCTGGGAGCCAACAGATCGCGAAGCACCTCAACCTTTGCCACTAAAGAAGAGAATGTGAAGACTAAAGAAAAAAAGAAAAATGACAGAGGGAGAGGACTCATGTCACCGTAGGATGAATAGGATGGGTGTACCGATAAAGTGCTCTTTTTGCCACATAGCATGGCACAATATTAAGGGTTGTCAATTAAAGAAACAGTAGGAACAATTGAGGCCAGTCGAAGGGCCTAGTGAAGGGATAGTTGGAGAAGGAGAAACAAAAAGACGAAGTGAGTCGACTGTTCTTCAGTCGACGACAATAAACCCAGTAAGTCATGAAAATTGTTTTTATGTTGCTTTATGATTTGTTATGAATATGTACATAGATATAAGTGACATGTATGTAATGTTTTTGTCTTTATTAGGTCACGGTGACACGTGAAGAATTGGCGGAAGCCCCTGCTATACTTGAAAATGAAGGGCCTGTTCAAAGAACCGAAGGTGGAAGACAGCTAGCTACAGGATTGGCCAAAGCAACTGGAGGGCCAGTTAAGTCGACTGTTCTTCAACAACAACAGAGAAAAAAAATGCCCGGTTAGTTAAATGATTTGAGTTTACTTTTCATTTACGTTATAATATGGCATAATGTTATATTTATGACGTCCTTTGCCTTTTTCTCAAGTTCGAAGAAGACAAGCTAGAGTTCAGTTGCTAATAGAGGGCCCAACCGAAGGGCCACCATAAGATCCATCACAAAGGTCATCACAAAGGCCATTGGAAGGGTCATGACAAGGGCCACCACCAAAGCCTACCGAAGGTGTCACTCGAAGCTAAAGGCGTAACTAGAAAAACAACTAGAAGAAAGCCAAATCAAGAGCCACCTACAAGAAGGCCATCTACAAGATGCCTAGCTGAAGAATTGGCTGAAGAAGCCCTTGCTATAGCTGAAGAGGCACAAGAGCCGAAGAAATCACATGCGAGAAGAAGAGGCAACCAATCACAAGTACCTGAAAGTGACTCTCTCCTTCGAACAAGAGGGGCTCTTGGGAAGAGGCTAAAACAATATAGTTATAGCCTTTATACAGATGACCGTTCTAGAACAGTTATTCTTAATGTAAGTTTTATAGGCTACATTTAATTTAATTTATAGTGCAAACTTTTGTTGATAATTGAGTTTTCTTTTTGAAGCCTGGGAGAAGTTCAGAGGTTCTTATCTCTCAAGGCCGAACTCAAGAATCAACGGCGCGCCAACAAAGAAGAAGATATTACTTGCGCCAACAAGAAATAAGAGTAAGAAGAACCTAGTTGCAGGTCCATCCGAATCAGTTCAGCCTACAATAGTTGCAGCTCCTTTTGAATCAGTTCAGCCTAGGACAATTGTAGCTCCATCAGACTCAACGCATCCCAAGACAGTTGAAGAAGAAGTCTCACATCCAGTTAGAAAAAGTGCAAGGATTATGAATCAAGTGTGAAGTCCATCAAAATGAGCACGAACAGGAGGCATTGTGCATATTGATTGATGAAATGGGATGTGATATGGTTTGTGGTGCTAAGGCTTCAGCTGTAAACATCTGTGGATGTTTGTTTGTTGTTTTCTTTTTTTTTTGTAATAGTTTGTCATTGAGTTAGTTGAGTTTGTGAGACTTCATTTGTCATTGAGTTTGTGAGACAGATGTTCAAAATCAATGGAACGGTTGTTGCTTGTCATTTTTGGCATGCCTTTTTCATTTTTTTTTTCATTTTGTTTTTTCTTTTACTTATTGCTACTTCTGGTGGTGGATATGTGGTGGTGATTGGGGTGCTCATGTGGCTGGTGGTGGCGGCTGATGAAGCCTGGTGGTGGATATGTGGTGGTGACTGGGGTGCTCATGTGGCTGGTGGTGGCTGCTGGTGAAAAGCCTGGTGGTGGTGGGTTGGGTTGGAGGTTTTTGCTGCACCTGGTGCAAGATGTAACTATGCAATATGCACAGCTTGCACTAGGTAGTGCTGGTGCAAGTTGGTGTAAGACACCTTACACTTGCAACTTATGCAGCAACATACCACCAGCATAGTGGTGGTTGGTGGTGGCTCAAGTGGATGCTTGGAATGTCTGGTGGTGATTATGGCTGGAGGCCGATGGTGGCTAGTGGTGGGCGGTGGTGGTGGCTGGTGGTAGCCGATGTGTACAAAAAAATAGCACTTAACTGATCATATTCTAAAAAACCTAGCATTTAAGTGTTCACTTTTAATAACAAATGGCACTTAAGTGATCCTTTTAATAATAACTTGACACTTAAATGGCTCTTTTTCTATCATGACTGGCACTTAAGTGATCACTAAATACAACTTATAGCACTCGAGTAATCACTCGTGTTTGTTCTATGTATATGGTGGTTTGCAGCAAAATAGAGAAGCTGCTGGTTTACACATTTGCTGTTGGTTTACATTCAATTCAAGTAAAATAGTCACCACAACACATCGACCTAATATACATTCCATCATCACTGATTTATATTTGAGAATAAGCAAAAACTGTCGAAATCATTCATTCATTCATTCATTCAAAACAAGTATATTTTTCCACACATTTACAACTATGGCAGTCGGAGAAACTTCTTCTCATCTTCTAGTACTTTACATTTCATCATAAAGTAGGATAGACAAAAAAACAGCAACACAATAAACGCTTGGTAACACTTCTGTTCAATTTTTCATTTTTGAAACTTCGTTCTTCAAATGGTTAACAGAAGATGCTTGAGTTTGAACTTGCATTAAGTCAATATCATCCAAGTCGTCCACAAGCGTAGATGGAGATTGATGACATCTATCCAGTAGGTCCAATATCACCTCTGTGGCTCGGTGAGAGAATTTCGCATCGACCCATTTGAAGTATTTGCACTTCAAGCCTTCTCTGTATCGGGCACATCCATAGAATCTTCTCCCGGGATTCGTTCAAGTCCACAATGTTCTTCTTGGACTTGGTAACCCACAAAAACATAAACGCTCGCCTTCTCCTTCGCTTCGGTGAGAGAAATTTGAGCCGCTGCTGAAAGTCCTGCTCTCCATTTCCAATATTCGGTGGTAGAATTTGGGGCAAATTGAATTAGGGTGTGGGATTAGGGCTCCAGTGCTTCAATGGCATTTTGCCCGATTTAGGGTTTTAGATTTAGGGCAAATGGGGAAGACGATGGCATTTTTGCTGATTTAAGGGCTCTATTTTGGGCGGACACCCGAAACGACGTCGTTTGGGGTGAATTCGAGCTGACTTAGCTCTCCAGCGAGACACATCGGCGAGAGATATTAATATTTTAATGCCACGTATGATTTTCGGCCAGCTTCGTCGGAGATGGCACTCAGGTGTCCCACTTTTCTTAAAATGTGGCACTTAAGTATACCTTTCGTAAGTTATGACATTTAAGTGTCATTTTGGGCAAAATTATGGCACTTGAAGTGTTCTTTTACCGTGAGAAAAGTGTAGAAAGTTCCATATCTACAAGGTAAAGAGTTCTCTCGCAAAAGGTACGACAACCGAAATGACAAGGGGCAATTCATTTCTCTATCCTAAACATTACAAGAGATCCATTGCTTAACTCCTTTTGAGCCTTATATACTTGTGGAGATTCTTTCAAATTACCCCTGTCAAGAACTACTATACATTGGGGCAAATGGTAGGTAACATAGCATCATGAGGTGAGGAAAATGAAAAGAATTTTTCTTGCTCTCACTTGCATCAATCTTCAAGCCATGCTATTACATTGAATTCATGTGGTAATTTAAGTGCCTTAGAATGACGAAGAGCATTTCTTTCTCTATCCTATACACTTATATCCTTTGCATAGCCCACTTGAGCCTGCAATTTCATTTCTTTAAACCCAGTTGGTGATCATCTCCTACATTGGGGCAAGGCAAAAGGCTCTTGAAAGGTTTGAGTGTCATTCAAAGTGTAATTGCTTGACGCATGCATTGTGTGCAAGAATTGAATTCAAAATAGAACTAAGGGGCATGAAAAAGCAGTGTGCTTGGTAAAAGTAAGGTTAATGCCCATGAAAAGAAGTGAAAAAAATGCATAAGAACTGAGAGTATGAAAAAGCAATGTGCCTGGTAAAAGCAAGGCCAACACCCATAGATGAAAAAAAAAAAAAAAAGAGTCAATATAGGTGACTGTCAATTGCAAGAATTGAATCCCAATGGAGCAATACTCAAAGAACTCAAATGCTGAGTTTTTATAATCAATGGGGCACTTCATGAAGACAATCCTTGATGGTGAAAAAGAAAATTGGTGGCAATGCCAAGATGATCATCAGCTCTCACCCTTTACACATATTTTGAGCCTGCTGATCCTTTCATTTCTCAACCCATGAACCTAGCCTATGTTACGTCCCTTACAAAGTCTCTTCAGATTAGGGCACTTGAATTAACATAGGATTTCATATGTTTATAAGATCGCTCGAAAAAGTGCGAGCAAGATTATTTCTTTCTCATTTTGCAGGGTTCTTGACTTGTAAACCGGAAGATGATTATAGAATTATTCTTTCAATTGCCTTAACTCGAAGGGTCCCTTTGTTAAGCCATTAAACAAGCCCACATTATGGTCCTTATTAAAGACTTATCATATTGGTAAGATCGTACCGCTTGTGAGAATATTTGGACCCTTGTTGGTATGATGATAGTGAGATGGCATGATTCTCATAAAATAGCCTCTAAATAAGAGTGAGTGAAAGTCCTTTTTAACTGAAAGTCCCTTATTTAGTATTCTTAGGAAATCCATGTCATGAGTAAAAATTGTCTTGAATGATAATTCTCTCTAATGGAAAATTGGGTGATGCAAATGCCATTATGCATTAACCCTGATTGAATTAATAAAAACTTCAATGGATTTTGAAGTATGCATTTCAAAATAGCCTTAATTGCTTGTTTCTTTGGTAAATGCATTATTGCACTAAAACATGTATGACAGGTAATGTTTTCTCAAGGACCCAAGAGCTCATGATATTCAAGTTCCTTTCAGAATGCCTCATGATATTAGGAGATAAGAAATATTCACGAACATTCAAGGTACATCCTTGATGATCTCAAAATTTATTTCTACTAGGAGGTGAGAAACCTCCACATGATATCTAAATTCCAGAAGATATATCCCTAAGAATCAGAGATATCACCAGGTAAGTATATCTTTACCCATACTCTAAATACTTATCATTGTGCAAGTATTCTCTCTCAAGTGCATTGACACTTGACTCGGTCATGCTGTCTCTTTATATTGACCTGGCGTGCTTTCATAGCCTAGAGTCCCTTTCATTGACTCGGCGTGCTTCCGTAGCCCGGTATCCATTTATATTGATCCGGCGTGCTTCTGTAGCCAAGAGTCCCTTTCATCGATTCGGCGTGCTTTCGTAACCCGATGTTCTTTTAATAGACTTGGTGTGCTTCTGTAGCCCGAAGTTCTTGACCTAGCGTGCTTTTGTAGCCCAGTGTCCATTTTCATTGACTCAGCGTGCTTCCGTAGCCCAATGTTCTTTTATCGACCCGACGTGCTTCCGTAGCCCGGTGTTCATTTATATTGTCCTGGCGTGCTTTTGTAGCCCAAGTTCCCTTTTATCGAACCGGCATACTTCCGTAGCCCGGTTTTCTTTCATTGACCTGGTGTGCTTCCGTAGCCCGGTTTTCTTTCATCGACTCGGCGTGCTTTTGTAGCCCAGAGTCCTTTATACCGACGCTCAATTGAGTGATCTTCAAAGATTTCTCTCCAGATTCAGTTTGATTAAGGCGACCGAAGAAAGGTTCGGATCCTGGTTAGATGACCTATGTTGCAACGCTGGGCGACCGAAGAATGATTCGGGTCATAGCCAAGCAAAATCTCCATTTAGGCGATCGTAGAATGGTACGGTCCTGGAAAAGCAATATCCCCATTCAAGCGATCATAGAATGGTACGGGTCTTGGAAAAAATAATTTTCTTCGTTAAGGCGACCATAGAATGGTACGGGTCCTCGACAACACCTATTCCTTATTCAGGCGACCGTAGAATGGTACGGGTCCTGAAAAGTGAATCCCTGTTTAGGCGACCGTAGAATGCTACGGCTCCTAGACAACATTATTTTGCTCTAACAGGCGACCGTAGAATGGTACGAGTCCTGAAAAAGCAATTTCCCCATTTATGCGACCGTAGAATGGTACGGGTCCTAGACAATAGGGGTGAGCGTGGTTCCGGGTTACCCAGGAACCGGAACCGAACCGGGGGAGGGTCCAGTTCGGTTCCCAGTTCCCATTTCGGTTCCTTTTTTCTAGGAACCGGAACTGAAACTGATTTAGGGCTCCAAAATCAAAAGTCAAATCTCCAGTCCATAGCTCTTCATTCAGATTTCGTCTTCAAAGTTCAGACCTCACACTCACACAATCACGACTCACACCGCTCTAAGTCGCACCGCCAGACGCCACTCACCCTCGAGGAGGCCGCCGCCATTGCCGCGGACCCGCTGGACGCCAGTCACCGATGCCGCTCGCCCAATCCCTCGCCGTTCGACGCCAGCCGCTGCCCAAATCTGTGAGTCACGCCGCTTTGAGTCTCGTCACGGACGCCGCTCACGTTCGAGGCTGCCGATCGCCGGACGCCGTTGGACGCTTGCCAACACGGCCGCCCAAACCCTCGCCGCTTGACGCCACTTGCCCAAACCCTCACCACTCGACGCCGTTGGACACCAGTCGCCGACACCGCTTGCCTAGACCCATATGCAATTGTACCTTGCCTTTTCGATCTCGCCGAGACTCGATCGCTTCTGGTCGAAAGATCGACTGCCCTCCATTACTGGTCACGTGGGCTTCTCGTTTCTTGATTCCGGTTAGATTCTGGGCTCATCTGTTTCTCTGTGTTTCGTGGGTCGTGCGCTGTTTCGATGAATTTTTCAGTTTTGGGTCTGTGGGAATTGTGGGATGGTTTCTTGGGTTTGATGAGTTCCGTGGAAAGGATGGTGTTGTGGATTCGTCGGCCTTTCTTTTCTTTTGATCGAATTCACGATGCGTTTTTCGCTAAACTTCGTCAGCCTTTCAGGTAAATATGGTCTTCAGTCAGCTTGTGAAGATGCCACAAGACAAGTTCAATATTGATGGTTAAATCCTTTGCTATATATTTCCTTATGTAGGTGGTAATTGCTCCAATTCTCTTAGGATCTTATGTTCCTGTTGATGCTAATAAACTGTCGATCAGCACCTTGCAGGTAAATATGGTCTTTAGTTAGCTCATGAAGATGCCAAGCTTTCCTCTCTTGTACATCTTCAGCAACGCTTATTTTTTCAAATTACTATTTCTTGCTTTAGGCGAAGTGGTAGGTTGCCCTGTTAGAAATAGTAGCTCTTTGATATTCTCAAGTGTGTCTGTAACTACATTTCGAGCAAAGCTTTTGATCTATTCCCTGGATGTGTAGTACAGTAAATTTAGCAGAGCATCCACAAGTTATTGAAATTCATTTTGAGATAAGTGAATTTGTCATGTAGGATTGATTTTCACAAAGAAAAAGGATTTTTGGGCCCTATGCTACGTCATAATCTTCCTTAATTTGAGTGAGCAATGACACTTGTGTCTGTTCTTTTGCATTAATTTCATTGTCATAATCATTTGAACATGCAAGTTTTGAGTTGTCGCATTGATTCCATTTTCTCTAATCCATTCTTATGTACCTTTTCTTTTGCAGCATTAACCCATTTAGGTTCATTGGGTTCAGACTTTCGCATGGACTTCAGTTTGCTTCTCATATAAAACTTTTTTAAATGCAGGCTTTGCTCCTATTCAATCAAAAGAAAGACCGTCGACATAGAGACGCCTTCCCGTGAAACTCAAGGTTCTTCTTGTTATGTTTTACTTTTTGGAGACATATCACTATGTTTATGTCTGCCTATTATGTCAACTGATATCTCATAGAGCAATGGCAAAATTTCAGTATGATTGTTTGCAATCTATTACTGAACAAAAGACCTCATCCTTCAAGTTACCATAGAGTATGCGTGAATGTTATAATTCAAATTTGAAAATGAAAAAAAAAAAAAAAAGAACCCGTGGAACCTGGAACCGACCCTAGAACCTGTGACAAGGTAGGTTCCAGGTTCCAAATTTTGTGGAACTTGTACCCGAGGGTAGGTTCTAGGTTCCAAATGGAATCGAACCGGAACCTGGAACCGCTCACCCCTACTAGACAACACCTATTTCCCCATTCAAGCGACCGTAGAATGGTACGGGTCTTGGAAAATGAATCTCCGTTTAGGCGACCGTAGAATGGTACGGGTCTTAGGAAAGCAGTCTCTTTGCAAAGTCATGTTACTATTCTGGGCGACCATAGAATGGTACGAGTTATGGACATGTAACACCAACTATCTCGAATTACTCTATCCTCCTTAATGGTAAGTTATTCCAGGTAGGTTCCTTTGACATCTCAATTTGGATCTGGATGTTTTAATTTATTTTCGTCTAAACATTTCACTCTAGATGTGAATGTTTTTTTGACCTTTCTCGTTATACCTTAGTCTAGATCTAGGTATTTCGAGCAAAAATCTTGACATCTTAGTCTGGATCTTGATGTCTCAATTCTTTTTGTTGAACATTTCACTTTGAATGTGAATGTTCTTCTCAGTCTTGATATCTCAATTTGTTACCTGTTAGACTCTTCAAGGAACCTGAGTGAGAGTTAGGTACTTGCAGAGTGAATGGGGATTTATCATATACCTTAAGATGCTCTACCACACTGATTGGTAAGTAGACATTGAGATTCTTCTGGTTTTATATCCAGAAGATAGATGTTCCCATGTCTTCGTCCAGTAAAAGATTGTGAAAGATTTTTACTAGTTCTCGAACATATTCCTTCTTGAAAATTGATTTTGAATCCAGTATCGCACAATTGGCTAATGCTGAGCAAATTGTAATTGAGTCATTCCACCAAGGAAACATTGTTAATTATGAGACTTCCAATTTTTACAGTTCCAAACTCAATAAATCTTCCTTTGATGTTTCCACTAAAAGAGACTTTTCCACCATTTATTTGCATAAGTTTTATAAAACAACTTGAATCTCCAGTCATATGCCTTGAACAGCCATTATCTAAATACCATTTAACATTTTTCTTGATAGTGACCTGCAATTAAAAAAGAAACTCAAGTTTTCTTTGGTACCCACATTTTCTTGGGTCTAGAGGAGTTAGTGCAATAAGCAGTCTTTGCCCATTCCTTCTTAACAGGTCTCCAAACCATAGGACATTCTCTCTCAAAGTGTTCTGAGCTGTTGCACTTAGAATATTTGAGAGCACTTCGCCCAACAGGTTTTACAAAGACTTTTTAAAAATGATTTCTGTAAAAAGTTTTTGTAGACATTTGTTTGATTCTTTCCTTTACTTTTGGAAATCAATTAGAGGAATAGTTTCAAAAGTCATTCCCAAGCTTGATTTGTTAAAATGGGGTTTTTGCACTGAAAGAATCTTTTCCAACTTCTCAGTTCCTATTGAAAACCTTTTTGAAATATTTGAAATGTCATATTTCAAAAAATCATTTTTCTTTTGAAAGAGAGTTTGCATTTTCTTTTAAAGTGACAAAACTTTTATCTAAATTTTCAAACCTTTTTTTTCCAAAAAATTTCCTATTGCTTCAAGTATAGAATTCTTTCTTTTTAGCTCAGAAATCCTCTTAAGAGAGGTTTTGAGACTAACAAAGTTCATCAATGTATTTCGAAACTTTAGTAGGGATTTTTAAATTATTTACCTCGATTTCACATCTGAGTCTGAGTTTGTATCTATTTCGGAGTCTGAGTTTGATTCTCGATTTTGTCCTTAGACAAATATTGGCATAATCTTCATTACTTTATTCACATTCGTATCACTCCATGTCTCTGCCTTGAGAGCCTTCATATATTTCTCATATTTTCCTTTCTTTTTCTTCAACATGAAACAGTTGGGTCTGATGTGTCCCTTTTTCTTGCATTCAAAACAGATCATATATTTATTGGCTTCATCATCCTTAATTGATTTGTTTTGAAACTTTTGAGTGCTTTATTTCTTTCAATTGAATCTTCTTCCATTTTTGTTCAATTTCCTGAATCTCCTTACCATAAGAGCTAACTCTTCATCATCCATATCATCTTCAGAATCTGTAACATCAAAATCATTGTTAGATCTCAAAGTAATTGACTTCTTACCTTTGCGATCTTCTTCCTTGTTGATTTGCTCTACTTCATAGAACTGAAGTGTGCCAACCAATTCGTCTACAGAAAGTGGCATGATCCTTTATGTTTCTCTTATTGAAGTTTTTACGTGATTCTAGTCTTTGGAGAGTCCGCGCAGCAATTTGTTAACCTTCATGGGTCCTGAGATTGGTTGTGCGTGATACTCTAGACCATTTACAAGTTATATAAAATGATTAAACATGTCGGTGATAGATTCTCCCGACTTTATCTTGAAGGCTCCATACATGTCAAAGTAGAATATTGATCCTTGTTTCTTTCACTCAATCATTTCCTTCATAGGTAATGTGCAGCCTATTCCAAACTTCTTTGGCTGTTTCACAAGAAGATATTATGTTATACTCAGTAGAAGATAATGCACAATATAAATAGTAAATTGCTTTAGCATTAAGAGCTTGTCTCTTGGTTATTTCTTCTTAAGTCATCTCGCCAGTGTCTGCAACTTCTTTTCCCCTTTCTGAAACTGATGTAGCTTTAGAAATAATTCCTTTTTCTACCACATCCCATTGCAGAGGATTTTTCGATCTTAGGAATACCGTCATCTTGTTTTTCCATATGCTGTATTCATTTCCATCGAAATAAGGTAGTCTGGTGTTGCTCTGACCTTCAACCAAACGTGGAACCAACATACTAGCCATAGATTGTTAACTCATAAGTAAAAACACTTCAATTTAATGAGCACACAAGCTCTGATACCAATTGATAATGCTAGTGTGAATACCTAGAGGTGGGTGAATAGGTGCTAAAGAACTTTTTGCAAAACTTAACAACTTAATTCGACTTTTATGAAAATAGTAGACTAAAAATGTAAAGGACTGTAAACAATTATATAAGACTGCGAATTAAAGTAAAGATTTTAGGGAAAGAGAATTGAAACACAAGGTTTATAGTGGTTCGGCTTAAACCAAGCCTACGTCCACTCTCCCGCACTGACAGCCCATTGGTTGAATTCTACTAAGAACCAAAAGAAATTTTACAGTCTCACGTCCTTGATTCCGAGTGTAAAGACACTACTACAATTCCTCAAGGTCTCACAAGTATTTAATCTCTCTTTTGAGTACAACTTAAACTCAGCGAGTAAATCAACAAAGAACTAGGAGATTCAAACTTTTGAATTTTTCTTTCACGCACACACTCGAATAACTTGAGCGTCCTCTTTATATACTCCTCTATGCCATTATAAGCATTGGCACCTTCCAAAGGAGTTCTTCCAATCTACCCATTTGACAGAATCAATTAGGAAGATCTCGAGTTATTTAAGAAATGTGATAAAAGCCCACCAATCCTACTCGCCCATACAATCAGGATCTAGGTTTTCATAAGTAGAATCTTTCAAGTATACTTCGCTAATTAACAGATCTAATTATTCAAATTGATTTCAATAAGAATAATTGATCACGAGACGCTATCTCTAGTCGTGAGATAATCTTCAACCATATGAACCAAATCCTTAAAGATATACTTGCATCTGGATAAGTCTTCTTCATCGGATAAATCTTTTTTTTCGTCGGTCTAGAAACTATCAGTGAGGGTAGACTTTAAATCTTGAGTCTGGAGGTCTTCAGACTAGATTGATGGAAACGTTTTGTCAACTTCAAAACCGATAATGAAGTTTTCTCCAACAGACTTGACTCGGTTGTGCCTTCGGATCCTACCGTCTACAACGATGAAGCGGAGGACCAATATCAAATCAATCCTTGATTGAGTCCATTGATTAAACATGATCCAAAGTGAGTCCGACCAAATAAACAAAACTTAGCTATCTCTTTGATTTTGTTTGAACCTACAAGGAATAAGGATATTGTAAGTGTCACTCATTTGAGTGTGATAGGTTTTTTTTTTTTTTTTTTAATCTCTTGAATGTCATAACTTATGTACGGTACTCACTTGATCCCATAACTTTTTTTTTCCAATCACTTGATAGTCATATAATTTTGAATTAATCATTTGAAGGCCATACCGTTTTAAAAACATTCACCATTAGTGATATACTACGTCATATTTCTAACACTTGGGTTAATAGTTTTTAAAAGTTATAGTACTTAGTGATCAATTCAAAATAGAAGCACTCAAATGAATAATTTTTAGAAGTTGTGTTATTTAAGTGGTTGAAAAAAATTATGGTATTCACCGGAATACCATATTAGCGGCAACTTCACAAAATTGGACATTAATTAATGGAACCCATAGGCTTGTCTTCTTTTTGTTGAATTATCTTCAGACTTTGCAACAACATTTAATGAAGAGCGTCCTTTTTAGAATTATATCAATGTAAGGGTGGGGCTTGTGATTGCGTATACATTGGGGAGCTCATTGGAAGCTCTTATGACCACAGAAAGAAAAGAAAATAAAGAGAGTTTGTGTCTGGCAGTCCGCTAATCTCTTTTATTTTCTTTAATTGTCGACACTCTCTTTCTTTGGCGTACATTGTGAGATTTGTGCTATAAATAGTGTGGCATCGAGGATAATTTTAGGGCTAGGAAACATCAAGTATGTATGCGATTGTAATCGTGTATTCTCTTATTTATTAATGGATTATTGGCGGTTGATTCTCCTTGTGGATGTAGGTTTCGATATTCGAACCAAACCACAAAATTCTCTCAGGTCATTTATTATTCATTGTTTTAATTTTCTCTAAAAATTTTGTGTCCCAATACATTTACAAAGTTCTAGTCCGTTTTTATAATAATTTGTATTATAGTTGAGACTTTATAGTTATATCCAAAATGAAATTTGAAATTGAGAAATTTAATAGAAGGAACAACTTTCAATTGTGGTGCGACAAGATTGAGGCACTATTAATAACTTAAGGTTTCGCCAAGGCATTAGAGGGCAAGGTTAAGTTGCCCGAAAAAGTGAAAGAATGTTGAAAAGGATGAGCTAATGAGTATGGCAATGAGTATAATTCTGTTAAATCTATTGGATGAAGGAGGAAGTGTTGATCGAGGTGGCTAAGGAGAAGGGTACCGCAACATTGTGGGCAAAACTTTAGGTTCTCTATGACAAAAGCTTTGAACAACTTCCTTACCCAAAAAAAAAAAAAAAAAAGCTTTGAACAATTGATTATACATGCTAAAGAGAATATTTCCGTTTTGTTATGCTAAATATACATCCATCAAAGCCCACTTAGATGGATTTAATAGACTCATGATGGAGTTGACGAATGTTGGGGAGATCCTATACGATGAAAAACAAGGCATGATATTGTTAGTGTTTCTATTGAAGTCATGGGAGTACTTTACTGACTTACTATTACAATGTTGCACTACATTTACATCTCTACATATAAAATCCGTCCTACTCTTTAATAAGTGACAGAGAAAGTTGTGAGATGACAATTGGATGCGAGATGTAGCACCTGAACTAATGATGTAAGGCAGAGATCAACATCAAGTGTCTAATAGCAAAGCTAAAAGCAGATTGAAATCATGACATAGAAAATCCAAGAGAAGTGTTTTGAGTGTCACGAAAAGGGGCATATAAGATTGTCCAAAGCTAAGAAATGAAGGTGGTGGGCAAAATGCCATGAGCAGTGTGGCAAATGTTGTTCAGAAGAGCACCAATGATGTCAAGGATACCCTATCTATGACTACTAGTTCGTTAGGAGACGAATGGGTGATAGCAAGCAGTGGATATATACTCATATATGTTCAGTATAAATATATTCATACTTTCTAGCTATGATGTTCCTTGTCATATGTCCACTTATAGCCTTCCCCTAGAGAGCTTCACCCTTGATTTATGTTTCAAGTGAAGTATGATAGAATTAGAAGGTCTCATAGGGTGACCTTCCACCACCATGAACCTTGTAGTTATGTATTACTGCAGCTGCGACCATTTTCATCTGCCTAAAAATCACTTCTTTTCCCCGATAAATTCTCAATCCGGCGTTAAATACTGAGAACTTGTCCGATGGCTCGTGCCTAATTCTTCCTCTCTCTGAAATCCACCTCTGCAGTCTAAATTCCAAACGTTCCTCTCTTCATACAGATTTCAACCTTCCTAGTGCATCAAAATGAAAGAGTATTTCCTCTCTCAGAGAGGAAATTGAATTCCGGTGATGTATAAAAGAGAGTCTGTAGCATGACATGGACAGTGGATGAGACGTAGGAGAACCATGGGCGGGCCCAATCCAGACCATTTTATAATTTAGTAGGACAAAAATATACATAACAATTACGCAGGCTGCCCGGGACTGCTCGGGCCCAATTATATTGGGGCGGGTCCTACAGCTATAGGCCCTTGTGGCCTGAGTTGGACATGGCTAGGTCTATGGGCTGCCGGTCATAATCAAGTCTTCTCCCTGTGGAAATGAAATCCATGTATTGAGGAACGGACGAATAACCCCACATTGGACTCCTTCAAACGTGAGCAAAACCTATGCCCCAAGAATAGCATGAATTGGAATGGAAACTGCGCTAACCACGACTTCAACAAACAAGAATGAGAAATGAGAAAGAAGAAACCCAAAAAACGGAGAAGAGAAAATCGATGTAGAATTGTAGTCGTGATTTCATTTGCCAAACAAGAATTGGAGACATGAAAAGGCTTAAGAGAATCGCCAGGCTATTCATTTTCTGGGTTTTGGTCTCACTCCACACGGAAGCTCTCTCCACAGATATAGGAGATGGAAACCAAAAGCATGCTAAAGCCAAGAAGGAGAAGCTATCCATTGCAAAGATTATCATAGGCACAGTTTCTCTCCTCAGAGAATCCCATAAGATCTCCTGGATCAAGATCAAGACCATCATGAACAGCATGTAGCTCCAATTCTTCCCTCCAAATCCAAAGTGTAAATGATCAGACTTTGGCTATGATAGATACCACCATTCTCATTCGTGACTGGAAGCATTAGTATCATAAACAAAGCTTGAAAATTGCAAAAACAGCTTTAGAAGCAGGGACACAGCTATTGTTGACGACTAGAATAACGCAACCCCAAAGTGAAACAGATAGTTAAGAAGAGCTTTGGGACTAACTGTTGGAGAAATCTTCATGAAGTGTTTTGAAGCCGACAAATCGTTTCCATCAGTCTAGTCTGAAGGTTTGCAGACTCTGCTATTTAAAAGTCTGAAGACCTCCGGACAGCCAGACTCAAGACTCAAAGTCTATCCCCATTGACAGTTTTTAATCCGTTGAAGAAAGGCTATCTAGAACTGAATGTTTCATTAAGGATGTGACCTTATCGACTGGAGAAGATCTCTTGGCTGGATATGACATAACGAAATCCTTTATTTGATCATGATTGATTCGAAGATTAATGATCCAATGATTGGCGAAATATTCTTGGAAGGTTCTACTTATAGAAACCGAGATCTTGATTGTATGGACGAACAGGATTGATGGGCTATCGACATGTTTCTTTAATAGCTCGAATGATTTTCCTAATTGATTCCGTCCAACGAGTAGATTTGAGGAATTCCTTTGGTAAGTGCCAACGGGTATGATGGCATAAAGGAGTATATAAGGAAGACGTTCTAAGTTGTTCGAGAAGTGCGTGATAGAAGAATTCCAAAGTCTAAAGCTCCTTGTTGTTTAGTCAATTCCCTTGAGCGAATTCCTGTACACAAAAAAGAGTCTATATTTGTGAGAAACCTTGATGAAGTGTGGTAGAATATCTATACTGTGGAATCAAGGAAAAGTTGTGCTGTAACATCTCTTTTGTTCATAGTGAAATCCAGCCGGTGGGCTGTCAGTGCAGAAGAGTGGACGTAGGGGAATAAGCCAAATCACTATAAACCTTGTGTTCAATTTTCTCTTCCCTACTCCTTGCTTTACTTTGATCGCATTTCATTTTGTTAATCAAAATAGAACTCCCTTTCTATCGTTTGCCTAGTATCGCTTTCGTATCTCGAGAAATTATTTTCACACCTATTCACCCCCCTCTAAGTGTTTATACTAGCTATCTCAATTGGTATTAGAGCTCGTGTACTCACTTTGTTTGAAGTGTTTTACTTCAGAGTTAAAGATCCATGGCTAGTATGTTGGCTCTAGGGCTGGTAGAAGGGCAAAGCAATACCAGACCGCCTTACTTTGATGGAAAGGATTACAACATATGGAAAAATAAGATGGAGGCGTTCCTAAGATCAAAGGATCCTCTGGAATGAGACGTTGTAGAAAAATGAATCGTTCCTAAAGCTGCACCTGTCTCAGAGAGAGGAAAAGATACTGTTGAGTCTAGTGAAATGACTCATGAAGAGATAATCAAGAGACAAGCTCTTGATGCGAAAGTAATTTATTCTTTATATTGTGCTTTATCACCTATTGAATATAACAAAATATCTTCTTGTCTTACAGCTAAAGAAGTCTAGGATAGATTACATATTACCTATGAAGGAACCGATCGAGTGAAAGAGATTAGAATCAACATTCTCCTCGGTCAATACGAAGCCTTCAAAATGAAATCAGGAGAATCTATAACTGGCATGTTTAGTCGTTTTACAGATATTGCGAATGGTCTTGAAAATCAAGGTCAACCAATTTCTGATCCCATGAAGGTAAATAAGCTACTGCGTGGACTCGTAAGGATTGGAATCACATAAAGACCTTAATCAAAGAGACCCAAAGAATCATGCCACTATCTGTTGATGAGTTGGTTGGAACTCTTCAGTCTTATAAAGTGGAATGAATCAATAAAGACGAAGACCCTAAAGGTAAGAAATCCATTGCATTAAAATCTAATGATGATTATGATGTTACAGATTCTGAAGACGATATGGATGATGAGGAGCTTGCCCTCATGATTAGAAGATTCAGAAAGCTGAATAGAAAAGGAAGAAGATTCAATCCAAAAAAACAAAGCTTTCAAAAGAAACATACCAAATCTGTTGAAGATGATGAATCAAACAAAGAAGTAATCTGCTTTGAATGTAAGAAAAAGGGACACATCAGACCCAACTGTCTTCTTCTTAGGAAGAAGAAAGGAAAAGCTGAAAAGTATCGAAAGGCTCTCAAAGCAGAAACCTTGAGTGATACAGAGTGTGAAGAAAGTGATGATTATGCCAACATATGTCTAATGGCATAATCGGATTCAGATTTGAACTCCGAGACATAATCAGATTCAGATAGTGAATTTGAGGTGAGTAACTTCAAAATCCCTATTAGAGTTTCTAAATACATTGATGAGTTGTGTTTTAGTCTTAAAACTTCTCTTAAAAAGATTTCCGAACTCAAAAGGCAAAATTCTGCTCTAAAACAACAGGAAAACATTTTGAAAGACAAGGTGAAATGTTTAGACATGAATGTTTCTTCTCTTAGAGAAAGTGAAGATAATCTTTCAAAAGAAAATGCATTCTTGAAAAACGATATCTCAAACATTTCTAAAAGTTTTTCTATAGGATCTAAGAAACTAGAAAAAATTCTTTCTGTTCAAAGACCTTATTTCAATAAATCTGGTTTGGGAATGACTGCTGAAACCATTCCTTTAATTGATTTTCCAAAAGTGAAAGAAAGAATTAAGTAAAGACCCTCAAAAGATACCTACAAAAATCATTTTAAAAGAATCTTTGTAAAACCAGTAGGTCGCAATGCTCTCAGATGTTCAAAGTGCAATAGTGCAGATTATTTTAAAAAAGAATATCCTATGGTTTGGAAACCTGTTAATAAAGTATGGGCAAAAACCGCATATCATACTAACACCAATGGACCCAAGAAAATATGGGTACCAAAGAAAGTTTGAGTTTCTTTTTTTAAATGTAGGTCACTATCAAGAAAAAGGTAAAATGATATCTGGATAGTGGATGCTCAAGACATATGACAGGAGATTCAAATTGCTTTATAAAGCTTATTTAAGTGAATGGTGGAAAAGTCTCATTTGAAGGAAACAACAAAGGAAAAATTGTGGGATTTGGAACTGTAAAGATTGGAAACCTCACAATAAGCAATGTTTCTTTAGTTGAAGGACTCAACTACAATCTGCTCAGTGTCAGTCAGCTGTGTGATACCGGTTTCAAAATCTACTTTCAAGAGGGTATATGTTCAGGAACCAGTAAAGACTCTACTCAATCATTCATGGGTCGAAGACATGGAAATATCTACCTCTTGGATGTGAAACCAGATGAATCGCAATATCTAATCTCAATCCAAGACGAAGCAAGCTTATGGCACAGAAAGCTTGGGCACATCAATATGAAGCAGATAGCCAAAATTTCAGCAAAAAAGCTTGTTCAGGTCTACCCAATCTATCATACCAAAAGTCTGATTTGTGTACATCATGCATTTTGGGAAAACAACTTCTGCATATGGATCTATTTAGACCAACCAAAACTCAGAGCATTAGAGGTAAAAAATATTGCCTAGTAATTGTGGATGACTACTCACGATTTACTTGGGTGTATTTCCTAGCAAGTAAGTCTGAAACTTTCTCTTACTTTGAAAAATTTGCCAAAAAGGTTCAAAATGAAAAAAGGATATGTTATTTCAAGTATAAGAACAGATCATAGAGGTGAATTTGAAAATCAAGATTTTACAAAATTTTGTGATGAATCTGATTTTCAGCATTTGTTCTCCTCTCCATATACTCCAGAGCAAAATGAAGTTGTGGAAAGAAAGAATAGATCGCTTCAAGAAATGGCTAGAACTCTTCTAATTGAAAGCAACATCTCCTTACATTTTTTTGGGCTGAAGCAGTTTTTACAGCATGTTATATTATCAATAGAGTTTTTCTAAGGCCTATTCTAAAAAAAAAACCCCTATGAATTATTCAAAGAAAAGAAGCCTATTGTTTCATATTTTTATGTGTTCGAATGCAAATGTTTTATACTGAAAAATGCCAATGATCGAGTTGGTAAGTTTGAAGAAAAGTCAGATAAAAGCATCTTCCTTGGATATTCAACCACAAGCAAAGCGTACAGAATCTACAACAAGAAGACTCAAACTGTGGAAGAATCAATGAATGTCAAATTCCAGGATCCTATGCAAAGTGAATCTATTCAGACTCATCTTGAAGAGCCTGAACCTGCTCCAGACTCTACAAAGTCTAAATTGCAAGAAGCAGCTTAGACTTTGAAGGACCAGCAACAGTGACTGTTGAAGATTCAAGTGAAGGAAGTGATCATCAACCTGACAAATCAACCAGTAACTGAAAGCATAATAAGTCTAGTCATCCCAAAGATCTTATTATTGGCGACATCAATGAAGGAATTCGCACAAGGTCCAAAAGGCGTGAAGAGTCTAATGCTGTGGCTCTTATTTTTGAAATAGAACCCAAAAGCATAGATGAAGCTTTATCTGATGAAAGCTGGATTGAAGCTATGCAAGAAGAACTCAGACAATTCAGAATTAATGATGTCTGGGAGTTGACTCCCAAACCAAGAGGTAAATCAATTGTTGGAGCTAAATGGGTTTTTAGGAACAAGATAGACGAGAAAGGAAAAGACATAAAAAATAAAGCAAGACTCGTGGCCAAGGGATATACACAAGAAGAGGAGATAAACTATGACGAGACTTACGCACCAGTAGCAAGGTTAGAAGCAATTCGTTTATTACTTGCATTTGCTTGTCATAAAAATTTCAGGTTATTCCAAATGGATGTCAAAAGTGCTTTCCTAAATGGATTTATCCATGAGGAAGTCTATGTGGAACAACCACCTGGGTTTGAAGACCCAAGGAAACCAGACTCAGTATTTAGACTCAAAAAGGCATTATATGGCTTAAAACAAGCACCTCGAGCTTGGTACGATAGGCTGAGTAAGTTTTTAATTCAAAATGGCTTTGTTAAAGGTAAAGTAGACACTACTCTGTTTATTAAAAGAGAAAGCAAAAGTTTTCTGCCTATTCAAATATATGTCGATAATATTATTTTTGGATCCTCTAATGAAAGTCTGTGCAAGAAATTCTCTAAGACTATGCAGGATGAATTTGAAATGAGCATGATGGGTGAGTTAACCTTCTTTCTCGGGCTTCAAGTAAAACAGCTAAAGGAATGAACTTTTATTCATCAAGAAAAGTATGCAAATGATCTTGTCAAAAAGTTTGGACTGAACAATTACAAAAAGGCTGATATACCAATGTCAAGTTCCTTGAGATAGACAAAGATGAAGGAGGAAAGAAAGTTGATCAAAAGTTATACAGGAGTATCATTGGTTCACTTCTTTATCTTACTGCTTCTAGACCTGACATTTTGTTTAGTGTTTGCATTTGTGCCAGATTTCAAGCAGACCCTAAAGACTCTCATTTAAATGTTGCAAAGCGTATTATCAAATATATTTCATCAACTTCAAGCATTGGTCTCTGGTATCCTAAAAGGGGAGACTTTACTCTTCTTGGATACTCAGACACAGACCTAGCCGGATGCAGAGTTGATAGAAAGAGCACATCGGGTACCTGTCAACTACATGAAGGTAGGACAGTGTCTTGGTTTTCAAGGAAGCAAAGTATAATAGCTCTCTCTACAACAGAAGCAGAGTATGTAGCTCTCGGAAGTTGTTCACAAATTTTGTGGATAAAACAACAGCTAAGAGACTTTGGAATTGAAGATTCATGCACGAAGATTAACTGCGACAACACCAGTGCAATCAATCTTACCAAAAATCCAATTCTTCACTCAAGAGCAAAGCATATAGAGATTCGATATCACTTCATTAGAGATCATGTTCAAAATGGAGAAGTTTCGATTCAGTTTGTTGATTCAAAGAACCAACTGGCGGATATATTCACAAAGCCTTTGGAGAAAAATCAATTTGAAATCATCCATTCCAAACTCAATATTTTGAGGTTTGAGGAAATCAAAGTCTAGAGACTCTCAGACTCAGACAAACAAGACTTTGACTGTAAGTTATTCTCTCTCTCGAATCTCATCTTGAAAATGTACGATCATCAACCGTGTTTTATTATTGATATCTTTAATCGACGTAATTATTGCAACGTTTCCTTTTCGAAAAAGGACTTATTTTGAAAAGACTATTTTCTTGGAAAAGGCAGTTATTTTTTTTTGAAAATGGATTTTTTTCACTTTCCATTATGACGTTTAGCATTCCCTTGTTTCGACTGAGTTATATACAGTCGGTTTCTCTTCGTTTAAACTCTAAAACCTTAAAAAGCACCGATCTTCCATTCATGTTTTCTTCTCTTGTTTAATCTTCGAAAAAGTTGTCATCTTTCTTGGAAAAGTCAAGCAAGGAATCTTTCAAAGAGTGAGAAAGATGTCGTCTTCAAGAAAGTCTTCGAGGATCGCAAGCAGGGGACCACGGCGAATGAGTGAGGGGCCTACTCACTTCGATCTCACCGAGGAAGAAGTGTCTCCAAATCAGCAGCAGAGCCCATAACATTCTCAGCAGCGTCATTCTCCACCATCTAGTTCACAGAATGTTGGTCATCAACAAGAAGAAGAAATCATTGAAGACGCAGATCTTATAAGAGTTCAAAGGCCCTCTTTTATTTATAAGCTTTATCGTGCTTTAAAGAGGACTGGTATTCCATTGAACCACATCGATGATTTTCTTAAGGACAAATGATATGGGAATGAATATATCTTTTTGCGAAAAATGGAAAGTTTGGGAATTTCTCGTAAAGGAGTGGCAGAAGAAACCCTTGCAAATATCCCAAGTGATCCGCGTGATTGGGGATTTAATTCGATAGATGGGAATGATGATGACAAACTGTACAACCAATTTCAACCGAGAATGGGTGTTGCGGCGAAAAATCGAGGAAAAATGGGAGAGTTGTTTAGATCGAAGGAACAGAAGGCTCTATTCTCAAAATTGCTAAAGCGTGGGGTAATAAACCCTAGGAGTGTGGATTTTGATTTCCTTGATGCTGTAAATGTCAACTTGAGGGAAAAGTTCAGCTTTCTTCAACTTGAGCAGTTCTGTTCTGACACCACAGAAGCCCATGCTGAATTAACTGCTTATTTCTATTCGAATCTTAGTTTCCTAGACGCAAATAGATTCTCTTTCAGTGTCCAAGATCAAGACTTTGTAGTGGATATGGATATGCTGGCAGATGTGTTATGGGTTGAGAGAGGAAGATATCAACCGATCAATGTTTCTATTGCTCATGCTACATTGGAACTTGTTAAAGATAGGAGAACAGAGGAAAAGATTTCCTACTTAAGGATGAGTGCATTCAACATTTTGCTTCACAAGATTGTGATCAATTGCCTCGAGACCGAAATCAACTTCCAAGACCGATGTTTCAAGTTCGGAGGCAAAGCGATGTATGCCATCATCACGGGAAAAAGTTTTCTCTTCCTCACACTATTATGTTCCACATGTATAGAGCAGTGGTGAAGGACAGAGGTCAACTTCCTTATTCAGGTCTTGTGACAAAGTTATTCAGACATCTGAACATTCAGCCTCCACAAATTCTTTGTGCTCGATCATGTGATCATATGGTGGTAGAACTGAAAATGGTGACTAAAATGCGTTTGAAGGAACTAAGCAAGGCATTGGAAAAATCAAGGAGAAGACTCCTGTCAAAACTCATCAAAGCTCTTTTACAGCAAAAAGAAAAGGGAAGGAGCCCATGGTTGCTTCATCCAAGAAAAGAAGAGCTCTCATTGTTGAGGATGAAGATGATGAGGAAAACATCACCATTTCTGCAATGGCTTTGAAGAATCTGAGTCGTTCTATTCCAAAGAAAGACTCAGAACAGAAGACTAGAGAAAGAGAAGAGAAAGAAGCAGAGGAGAAAGAAACAGAGGAAAGAGAAAAAGAAGAAATAGATGCTGAGAAGGAAAGAGTCGAAAAAGAAGAAGAAGAGAAAAGAGATCAAGAAGAAGGAGAACATGAGGGACACTCTTCTCCACCTGAAGGTATGGAAATAGGGGGAGATCATGAGAAAAGAAGAATGTCCTCATATCCCGGCTACCGCAAGGGAGTCGGCCGCTCTCTAGCGAGATCCGGAGGACATTTATGCCTCTCAATTTCCTGAGGAATGACATGATGTTTCATCACCAAATCTGCGTGATTATCTTTGATCCGCCATCGTCGCCTTTATTCCATCAGATCGGGCCGAAGCCAGTACGCAGACCGATAATTCAGCAGATTTTCGCAGAATTCTGGATATTCTCTTGGAAATGCGAGGTCAGATATATGCTTTGGGATGTGAAGTTCAGAATTTGCAGAATGCAGGTCAAGCTTCTTTGGGTTCATTGAATGATCAGATCCAAGCCATTTCTCTTCAGATTCAAGCTAATGCTAAGGGTGAGGATATTGCACAACTAAAGGAAGACTTGAAAAGGCTGGAAGGCATCGTTTAGTCAATGAGAGATTTCCAGCTTGTCTGTGTTCCCAAGCATTCTTGACTCTATTCCATTTTCATCTCAACCCTTTTTTTTTTATGCTGACAAAAAGGGGGAGAGATGCAAGATTTGAAACTTTGATTTTTAATCGTTTGGATTGTTTGACTTAGATTGTTTTGATGTTTGACTTTACTTTTGTGTCTGGATGTGTGGACTGAATTTGGATTTGGACTTGACTGCTTATATTAACTACTATTGATATCTTATGGATGGCTTTATCACGTACTAGACTAACCTATTTTCTGTGGTTGCATATTCTAGCGTTATCACTCATTAAGTCATTTATCTTTATAAGATATCCATATTTGTTTGAGTAATATTTTGCAGATCAAAGTTATCCAAATCTGCAGGAAAGTTTTGTCACCATCAAAAAGGGGGAGATTGTTGGAGAAATCTTCATAAAGTGTTTTGAAGCTAAAAAATCGTTTCCATCAGTCTAGTCTGAAGGTTTACAAACTCTGCTATTTAAAAGTCTGAAGATCTCCGGACAGCCAGACTCAAGACTCAAAGTCTATCCTCATTGACAGTTTCTAATCCGTTGAAGAAAGGCTATCCG